>PRKT01000162.1:512822-601080 GCA_003671525.1 Saccostrea glomerata | reverse complement strand
TTGGTAGAGGACTCAATGCTGATTACAATCATGCAAACAGTTTGACTGCTTGATGTCCAGGAGTAAAGAAGAAGATTTTTAAAGATTGCATTAATTTTAGTGGTTTTTGCCCCACCCCCCAGGCCCTAGGGGGGCAGGGACCATGAAATTCACAATTTTTGTTCCCCTTCACCCATAGATGCTTTGTGCCAAATTTGGTCGAAATTGGTTCAGTGGTTGCAGAGAAGAAGCTGAAATTGTTCAAATGTTAACGGACAATGCACAACGCACGACGCACAATGCACGACGACGGACGAAAACAGATAGCAATAGGTCACCTGAGTTTACTCAGGTGACCTAATAAAATAGTGTCAAGCATTGTGTTGTTAATTTAATGGACAAGGTTTTATGTATTATTATATAAATAGTGCCTGTTTGGGAGGGTAACAGTTGAAATTGACACCCCGAGGGGTGTCAATTTCAACTGTTATCCTCCCAAACAGGCACTATTTATTTTGTTATACTGAATGTCTTAATTTTAAAGAAAACACCACTGCTTTGATAGGAATAACGTGAATTCTAAGGCTAACCGTATGCGTTGTAACAATTCGTAATGTTACCCATTGCTAAGTGCATTGCTAACACTGAGGGTAATAGAACAGATTATGAACTGCGTCTAAACCAATCAGATTTCAGTATTTAACATGAGAGTATAACAATACAATATAGTTCATTATCGGGTTGGTCTGTCGAGACGCTACAAACCGGTGGGGGACGTGTATTACTTATGCAATACTCTCATATTGCTTGTTTTCATTAAAATCAACATTTTGTGTGTGTTTTTTACAGATGAAGATTCTCCTGGTTCAGAAGTTAAACTCCGAAATGCAAAAGATTATGAAGACCAGGCTATTGCACAAACAATCGTATTTTCATTGCTTCAGAGACAAAATCACCCATCTTTTCAGAACCATTTAATACCAAATATCGTAATAACTCCAACTGAATTTCGAGTTTATATGTATGATGCAGTGAATGACATTCTTCTCAGTAGCTTACCGCTAAAAATATTTGATTCTCAGTGTGAGAGCTTACAGATTGAATCAGTTATAATTCTATGGATGGTTCTTCACTATCGTATTTTTTGTGCAGGAATCAAAGTTGATAAACTCAGTGAGGAGTTTAAAAAAATTGACATCTATGCAGATTTCAGAAAAATAGCGGAATCAAAATGGGACATATATTCTAAATCATTAAAGGAGAATATAAGCTGTTTTCCTGAAGGAAAAAAGAAAACTCCAATAACTTATGACACATACTGGTGTGCAACAGAATTGACGTATGAGGAGGATTCAAGTGATTGAGGTAAACAAAGTGTCATATTATTTCAAATATTGAATTCAAGCTGTATTATATATGCTATGGCTTAAACAAAAACATAATATATCAGCTTGGGGCCTTTATTTTAGGTTTTTAGCTCACCGAGACGAAGTCAGGGGGAGCTTATGCTATACCCTCGGCGTCGACATCGGCATCCGGACCTGGTTAAAGTTTTTAGCTCACCTGAGCCAAAGGCTCAAGTGAGCTTTTCTGATCACATTTTGTCCGTCTGTCTGTCCGTCTGTAAACTTTTCTCATTTTCGACTTCTTCTCAAGAACCACTGGGCCAATTTTGACCAAACTTGGTACAAAGCATCCTTGGGTGAAGGGGAATTTAAATTGTTAAATGAAGGGACATATCCCCTCGCAAGGGGAGATAATCAAGAAAAGAGAAAAATAGGGTTGGGTCATTAAAAAATCTTCTTCTCAAGAACCACTGGGCAAGTAAAGCTGAAACTTAAGTGGAAGCATCCTGGGGTAGTGTAGATTCTAAATTGTTAAAATCATGACCCCCCGGGGAAGGGCGGGGCCGCAATGGGGAATCAAAGTTTTATATAGAAATATATAGGAAAAATCTTTGAAAATCTTCTCCTCAAGAACCTCTGGGTCAGAAAAGCTGAAACTTATGTGGAAGCATCCTGGTATAGTGTACATTCTAAATTGTTCACATCATGACCCCCGGGAGAAGGGCGGGGCCACAATGGGGAATCCAAGTTTTACATAGAAATATAGGAAAAATCTTTGAAAATCTTCTTCTCGAGAACCACTGGTCCAGAAAAGCTGAAACTTATGTGGAAGCATCCTGGTATAATGTAGATTCTAAATTGTTAAAATCATGACCTCTGGGGGAAGGGCGGGGCCACAATGGGGAATCAAAGTTTATATAGAAATATATAAGAAAAATCTTTGAAAATCTTCTTCTCAAGAACCACTGGGCCAGAAAAGCTGAAACTTATGTGGAAGCATCCTGGTATAGTGTACATTCTAAATTGTTCACATCATGACCCCCGGGAGAAGGGCGGGGCCGCAATGGGGAATCCAAGTTTTACATAGAAATATATAGGAAAAATCTTTGAAAATCTTCTTCTCAAGAACCACTGGGCCAAAAAAGCTGAAACATATGTGCCCATGGAAGGATCATGGGGTAGTGTAGATTTCAAAATGTCTAAATAATGATCAGTGGGGTAGGGTGGGGATGCATTATGTATAACAAGGGTGAAATCTGGTAAAGAACAGAATGGTCAAAGCTTCTCAGGTGAGCGATGTGGCCCATGGGCCTCTTGTTGTTGCAGGTCCTGTATCTAAGCTATTACTTGTCCTAGTGTTGTCACGATGATCGATTTATAATCGATGATCGGTCGGAAGGCTGTCGATTTTAGACAATCGATTGAAAATTTTAACAATCGATTAATCGGTATATTTCAGCACATATCTTTTTTTTTTTTTTACAGTTTTCTCACTTTTATTTAAAGAACAGACTCTTGTTATCAAAATATATAGATGGTATGTCTTATGATATTGATGCACCAGACAGGCTTGAGTGCTGAATCTGAGCTATAGGTTTCGGATGCTGGAGGAGGTTAAGGTTTTTGGAGCAGGTTAAAGTTTTTGTTGCAGGTGCACTTTGATAGCAATATCTAAGTTACTACAGGTCAGTACTTCACCAAACTTGCATGGATGGTGTGTCTTCTGATACTGATGCACCAGACAGGTTTGAGTGCTGAATCTGAGCTATAGGTTTCGGATGCTGGAGGAGGTTAAGGTTTTTGGAGTTTTTGTTGCTGGTGCCGTTTGATAGCAATATTTAAATTACTGCAGGTCCGTACTTCACCAAACTTGCATTGATGGTGTGTCTTATGATACTGATGCACCAGACAGGCTTGGGTGCTGAATCAGAGCTATAGGCTACAGATGCTGAAGGAAGTTAAGGTTTTTACAGCTTGTTAAAGTTTTTGTTGCAGGTACCCTCTGATGATTATATCTTAGTTACAACTTGTACTACCTTCACCAGACTTCCATGGATGGTGCATCTTATGATACTGATGCACCAGTCAGGCTTGAATGCTGAATCTGAGCCATAGGTATAGGATGCTGGAGGAGGTTAAGGTTTTTAGAGCTGGTTAAAGTTTTTGAAACAGGTGCCCTCTGATGATTATATCTTAGTTATTACTTTTCCTAACTTCACCAGACTTCCATGGATGGTGCGTCTTATGATACTGATGCACCTGACAGGCTTGAATGCTGAGTCTGAGCCATAGGTATAGGATGCTGGATATGGTTAAGTTTTTTGGAACAGGTCACATGTTTAATAGATAATAGTACTATTTCAAACTTGTATAGTTGATTAAACTGTAATATGAATGAATCACAGAGGAAGCTTCAGATGCAGATCTTGATACCCATTATCAAGGATGCTAAAAAAATATATCTTAGTTATTAAAGGTCCTAACTTCACCAAACTTGAATGGATGGCATCTTATGATACAGATGCACCTGACAGGCATGGATGTTGAATCTGAGTCAAAGGTTGCGGATGCTGGAGCAGGTTAAGGTTTTAATTGCTAGTGCCCTCTGATGATGATATCTTAGTTATTACTGGTCTGAACTTCACCAAACTTGCATGGAGATTAGTCTTATGTATACTGATGCACCTGACAGGCTTGAATGCTGAATCTGAGCCATAGGTTTCGGATGCTAGATGAGGTTTAGTTTTTAGCTCACCTGAGCTGAAGCTCAAGTGAGCTTTTCTGATCACATTTTGTCCGTCGTCCGTCCGTCCGCCTGTCCGTCCGTCTGTCTGTCCATCTGTAAACTTTTCACATTTTCGACTTCTTCTCAAGAACCACTGGGCCAATTTTGACCAAACTTGGTACAAAGCATCCTTAGGTGAAGGGAAATTTAAATTATTAAAATGAAGGGACATATCCCCTCGCAAGGGGAGATAATCAAGAAAAGACAAAAATAGGGTGGGGTCATTAAAAAATCTTCTCAAGAACCACTGGGCCAGTAAAACTGAAACTTAAGTGGAAGCATCTTGGGACAGTGTGTAGATTGTAAATTGTTCAAATCATGACCCCCTGGGGAAGGGCGGGGCCACAATGGGGAATCAAAGTTTTATATAGAAATATATAGGAAAAATCTTTGAAAATCTTCTTCTCAAGAACCACTGGGCCAGAAAAGCTGAAACTTGTATGGAAGCATCCTGGTATAGTGTAGAATCTAAATTGTTCAAATCATGACCCCCAGGGGAAGGGCGGGGCCACAATGGGGTATCAAAGTTTTATATAGAAATATATAGGAAAAATCTTTGAAAATTTTCTTCTCAAGAACCACTGGGCCAGAAAAAGTGAAGCTTACGTGGAAGCATTCTGGGGTAGTATAAATTCTAAATTGTAGGAATCATGACCTCTGGGGGAAGGGCAGGGCCATTATAGGGAATCAAAGTTTTACATAGAAATATATAGGAATAATCTTTGAAAATCATTTCTCAGGAACCACTGGGCCAAAAAAGCTGAAACATATGTGCCCATGGAAGGATCATGGGGTAAGTGTAGATTTCAAAATGTCTAAATTATGATCAGTGGGGTAGGGTGGGGATGCATTATGTATAACAAGGGTGAAATCTGGTAAAGAACAAAATGGTCAAAGCTTCTCAGGTGAGCGATGTGGCCCATGGGCCTCCTGTTTGTCATTGTATTGCAATATACCGAAATATCGATATTTTTGCCCAGCCTTACTGTAAGGGTCCATTCATTATGCATGTGTTGTTATTATAACTGTGTGTTACTGTACATGCATTTTATAAAAATAAAGAATTGACAGCATTCTAGTGCCATAATTTTTTTCTTGCCAGTTTATATGATACAGTATTAGCGGGTACATCAATTCTTGTTTGCCTTCATATAATGTTAAATCTTTATTGTTTTTTTTTTTCAGACAATGATTCTGATGATTCTGACATGGATGACGATGACGATGAATGGGATGATTAAACAGATGATTTCATCAAAATGATACAAAGCCTGAGCTTCTTCCTTTTATATATGATAATAATTATATGAATGATAACCAGTACTATTGACAAAAATAATATAAATTAGCACTCACAAAGATTATATTAATTACATGTAAATAGAATTCATATTTTCATATATTAGTATTTTGGTGGTTATGTAAAGTGGTAAATATATAGATATGTGTATTTGAAGAAAAAAAAAGTGTTAGAAAATATAGTGATCTACAGTACTTTACATATATAAAGACTTTTAAACACAAAGTTTTTTAATACAATTCATATACCTGGTAAGGTAATGTTCATCATAATCAGTAATTTTCTTTTCTTTAATGTACATATGTATTTGTTTTTTTTGTTTTGATTATATTTGTGGGATTTATGGATTTTTATTTGAATCATTCGAAAAACCATTCATCTTTACTGACATCTTATTGTATAAGTCTAGCTTATTCTTGTAATTGTAAGTCCAACTTTCAGTATTACATTTGTTGCAGTGTTTTCATGTTATTGCATTCCTTGAACTGATTTTGTAACCCCGAAATATTAGTGTTCTTGTGATTAAAGTTCTACTGTACCAGTTTTTTGTGTTGTCTTTTTTTGTGTTGTCAATACAAATTTTGGTTAAATACTTGAGAACATTAGAGAATAATCCTATTATGAACAAGTGATACACTGTAGTTTTTTTTAATGTTGCCTTGTTTTTATGAGATCTATACTTGGTATTTCTTAGTATGACAACAAATTTTAGGAATAATTCTTTATATACATTTGAAAAATATGAGAAAAAATAGTGCTTAAAAGGCATTTAGTAAGGCAATAATCAAGCATATTGCCAAAATATTTTTTTAGCTCACCTGAGCCGAAGGCTCAAGTGAGCTTTTCCGATCAAAATTTGTCCATTGTCTGTCGTCGTTGCAGTCGTTGGCGTTGTCGCCGTCGTAAACTTTTCACATTTTCATCTTCTTCTCAAGAACCACTAGGCCAATTTCAACTAAACTTGAAACAAAGTATCCTTGGATGAAGGGGATTCAAGTTTGTTCAAATGAAGGGCCACACCCTTTTCCAAGGGGAGATAATCATAAATTTGAGAAAAATTAATGGCATTTTTAAAAAAATCTTCCCAAGAACCACTGGGCCAGGAAAGTATGAAACTTATGTGGAATCATCCTTGGGTAGCGTAGATTCAAGTCTGTTCAAATCATGACCCCCGGGGGTAGGGTGGGGCCAAAATGGCCGATCAAAGTTTAACATAGAAGTATATAGGAAAATTCTTTACAAATCTTCTCAAGAACCACTGGGCCAGGAAAGATGAAACTCATGTGGAACCATCCTTGGATAGTGTAGATTCAAGTTTGTTCAAATCATGACCCCCGGGGGTAGGATGGGGCCAAAATGGCTGATCAAAGTTTTACATAGGAATATATAAGAAAAATCTTTTTAAAATCTTCTTCTCAACAACCATTGGGCTAGGAAAGATGAAACTCAAGTGAAATTAGCCTAAGGTAGTGTAGATTCAAATTTGTTCAATCCATGACCCCCTGGGGTAGGGTGGGGCCAAAATGGCCGATCAAAGTTTTATATAGGAATATATATGGAAAACTTTAAGATCTTCTTTTCAAGTACTTTAAAGCCATGATTAGAGATATTTATATCCCCTTATAGTTTAGATTCTAGTTTGTTCAAATTATGACCCCTGGGGGTAGGGTGGGGCTAAAATGGGGGATCCAAGTTTTACATTAAAATATATTTAAAAGTCTTCTTATCAAGAATAGCAAAGCCATGATTAGTAGTACTAGTATTTATGTTGAAGCATTCTCATGTAGTGTAGAATTAAATTTGTTCAAATCATAACCCCAAAGGGTAGGGTGGGGCCACTATGGTGGATCAAATAAAGGAAAAAAATCCCAACAGAAAAGCTATGTTTAGTCATATTGGCGTGTAAGCATCCTCATGTATTGAAGATTTAAATTTGTTCAAATCATAGCCCTTTATGATAGGGAGGGAAACAATGGGGAATCAAATTAATTCTAAATAATTGTTACAAAATAATATATAGGAACAAAATGTTTAAAAAGAAATCTTTTTATCAACAACAGCAAAGTCATATGCTGTAGTGATATGAAGGCATTCTCAAATAGTATTAAAATTGACCCCCCACCCCCACCCCCCCCCCCCCCCCCCCCCTCCCCCCACCCCCCCCCCTCCCCCCCCCCCCCCTCACCTCGGTAAACTTTCGGTTCTGATCGGATAATGTGTTTTTCCTAACCGATGTGCTCAGGTGAGCGATGTGGCCCCTGGGCCTCTTGTTTTGGAACAGGACACATTTTTATAGATGATAGCTTTCATAGTTGATTTAACTATATTATAAATGAAACTCAGAAGTTGCTGCAGATGCAGAGCCTGATCTCCATTATCAAGGATGCTAAAGAAATCTCCTCACTC
This sequence comes from Saccostrea glomerata, assembly GCA_003671525.1. Lineage (NCBI taxonomy): Eukaryota > Metazoa > Mollusca > Bivalvia > Ostreida > Ostreidae > Saccostrea > Saccostrea glomerata. The sequence continues at coordinate 593,264 of PRKT01000162.1, read as the reverse complement.
AAACCTGCTCGATAGATAGATGTGTTTGTTGATAAATGAAACATCATAATTCCTATGATATAGTATTGTATGGTATGAAACAAAATTGTTTAATATGATACAATATAATATAATATCAATGTAATATTATAAAAAGTTAGATGATACGATATGATATTGTATCAATTTTTTTGATACTCAATGTAAAAAAATATTTTGAACCCATAAAATGTGTAAGCCGGATCTATAATCCCTGAAAGTTTGACAGTAATAATTCTTGCCGTTCTTATAAGTAGACAAAACGTCATTTTGAATTAAGAATCAAAGACAAACTTTCCAATTTTATCTCTGGTTAATAAAATTTATTTTCAACACACCATATCTGAAAAATCTTGGTATTATATGATATATGTTGTAGATATGATAGGATGCGATATTTAATTTTATATTATTGTATTGATTAACATATGAACCTATGATTATCATAAAAATTTTTTAACAGATGATATACTAAGAAATTGCTTGCACGTCAAATAAAAGAGAAGAAAAAAACAGTAGAATCATCGTATTCATCTATACAGACCTTAATTAGTCAAAACTTAGGTAATCACAGATTACAAAGCTCACCGAGACGAGACATCACCCTTATGAGACTTCACCTTTATGAGACCACCTTTATCATCATACTATATGATCTTGGATATTCATGGATTCTGTTTTGACACAATAATAAAGTAAAATTGAATAAAAAATCCGTGATTTTTATTCATTGAATGACTTTTATTATGTTCCCTAAACGAAGTTGGGGAACATATTGTTTTTACTCTGTTTCTTATTATTATTAAGGTCTTCCGTTTCCAACGGAAGACCTTATTGTTTTCGTTCGGTTTCTTTTTCCCTATTATTATTCCTTTTTTTTCTTACCGATTTTGTGCACGCGAGTTCTCGGAAATGGCGCGACCGATTATCACCAAACTTTCAGATCTGATAGCTATTCATCTGAACCTTGTCAGAAATTTTAGACATCGATGACGTTGAGTGACCCACTGAACAACTGACTGACTGAGTGACCCACAGAACAACTGACTGACTGAGTGACCCACAGAACAGCTGACTGACTGAGTGACCCACAGACAGCAGCAAAGCAATTTGCACTCTCTTCTTCGAAGGGGGGCATTATTATCCAATTGTAAAAAAAAAAATTAATTATAATGGTTATACATTGAATGTGCTCTTTGACATGCAAATCCACTGGCCACTTGAAAATTTATATAACAAGAGGCCCGGGGGCCACAGCGCTCACCTGAGCACATCAGCTAAGAGATCAGAACTGAAAGTTTAGTAATGTGGGGGGGGGGGGGGGGGGGGGCTTGAATTTTAACCCCCCAGGGGATCATGATTTGAACGAACTAGAATCTACACTACCTGAGGATGATTCCATAATATAAATATTACTAATCATGGCTTTGAAGTACTTGATAAGGATATTTTAAAAGGTTTCCCTATATATTCCTATGTAAAACTTTTAACGGCCATTATGGCCCCACCCTAGCCCCGGGGTCATGATTTGAACAAACTTGAATCTACACTACCTGAGGATGATTCCATATGAGTTTCACCTTTCCTGGCCTAGGGGTTCTTGTGAAGAAGATTTTTAAAGATTTTTCCTATATATTCCTATATAAAACATTGATCGGCCATTATGGCCCCATCCTAGCCCCAGGGGTCATGATTTGAACAAACTTGAATGTACACAACCTGAGGATGATTCCACATGAGTTCCATCTTTCCTGTGCCTAAGGATCGTGAGAAGAAGTTTTTTTCTATATATTCCTATGTAAAACTTTGATCGGCCATTTTGGCCTCACCCTAGCCCCGGGGTCATCATTTACACAAATTTGAATCAACACTATCCGAGGATGATTCCAAATGAGTTTCATCTTTCCTGTCCCAGTGGTTCTTGAGAAGAAGATTTTTAAAGATTTTTCCTATATATTCCTATGTAAAAGTTTGATCGGCCATTTTGGCCCCATCCTACCCCCGAGGGTCATGATTTGAACAAACTTGAATCTACACTACCTGAGAATGATTCCACATGAGTTTCATCTTTCGTGGCCAAGTAGTTCTTGAGCAGAAGATTTTTAAAGAATTTTCCTATTTATTTCTATGTAAAACTTTGATCGGCCGTTGTGGCCACACCCTACCCCTGGGGGTCATGATTTGAACAAATTTGAATCCTCACTTCCTGAGGATGCTTCCATATAAGTTTCATCTTTCCTGGCAGAGTGGTTCTTGAGAAGAAGATTTTTAAAACATACCATCAAAATTTCACTATTTCTTAATTATCTCCCCTTGAATAAGGGCGTGGCCCTTCATTTGAACAAACTTGAATCCCCTTCACCTAAGGATACTTTGTGCTAAGTTTGGTTGAAATTGGCCCAGTGGTTCTTGAGAAGAAGTCGAAAATGTGAAAAGTTAACGACAACAACGACGATGACGACAGACAACGGACAAATTTTGATCAAAAGCTCACTTGAGCTTTCGGCTCAGGTGAGCTAATAATATATACATGTCTAGTGATATATATGTAAAAGAATTAATATTTCTATCATTCACACATTCTATTGACACCCTTGTTATTGTATGGGATTAACTACGCAATAAAATAAATTGCGTAATTTTGGAGGAACATGTACATGTAGGACAGTCTCAGCGTTAACAGTTTTTATATAAAACCAAGCAAATAAAGAGAAATTCATTAAAACTTAATAAGATCAGTACCAGGCCAAGCTCAAGACATTATGAAATTTTATTTTATCTTCTATAAATTACACACACACACACACACATACACACACACACACACACTATCCCATTCCTACTGATTTCAAGAACATCGCCTGGAATACATTTAGATGAGAATGACAATTCGAAGACGACTCAAAGAATGAACTGTAATAGAATCAATCTGACTATCAAATAGAAATATGAATCCTAAGAATGAATTGTACCCTTTAATGATTTTATTTCCTCATCTTCTAGTTCTTGAGCATCAATATTTTCATCCTCACTCAAATTTTCATGGAAGTTGGGCACAAAATCTGGATCCTCTGAGTTAGACCTACCATCTCCATCACATGCAGAATTGTCCTTTCTTGGAATTTTCATACCACTAGGTCCTGGCACCTTTAAATAACAAAAGGTCCATAAGGGTTTTAATGGTAATTTCTGCATAATAAAAACCATGTAAATGATGTATGGAATGGTAAATATTTATATAATATTATACTTTTATGTAAATTGGTTAAAACTGATTGGTCGAGAAATATTTGTTAAAAAACAATATTACCCGCTGAATAATGAAGCCACGCCCTCCAGCATAGCAACAGTCAACAGTGCTTGATCAGACGGGTGATATATAAAAAGAAATAGCAATTGCGCAGAATTTATGTGCGCACAGTTCACTGGTATAATATGTATTTGTATAAAACATTCAGTATAATATATAACAAATATTGCATGTACAAGGCTTGTCCGGTAAAATTGTGGACAAGTTGTCCAGTGTAAGAAATAAACAACACTGCAGCCCTCTGAAATTTTCACTATTATTTAGCACATATTTTAGAAATAAATATCTCAAATTAATATACGGTAAGTTTTAGTTTTTTCTGACCCAGTGGAAACATAAGCACACTCAAATTTTCGCAACCGAGTAAATTTAAGCTGGAAACGTCCATTTTTAATTTCGGGATGTAAAGATTCTCTATCAAAAAAAATGTTTGAAGACCTTTTACAAAGCGTCGCATGGATTTAGATCATGTAATGTTATTACAGCATTCTCATTCATACATTACAAAGTTTGATAGAACCAGAGACGTGTATACATAATGATCCTGATAGCTTCATAAACTTTCTAGGACCCGACCTTGTTATTGAAGCATTTGGTCAATTGCTTGCATTATCACAATGAATAGTGAATCATGCTAATGAAGAGTGTTTTGGCAGCATTTATAATGACTGTGTAATAGGTTTAGGTACATAGAAGTAAGTACCCATAGCAAAAAGAAATGGCATTTTTCCATTTTATCTCCATTCATTCAGCATTGTTTAGCCATTTTTCATTTCAAAACCATTTTTCCTACATTTCTCTATCTTTCAATTTTCATAAACCATTTTCTCAGAACCATTTAAGAACCATTTCTGTTAGAAAATGTATTTTAAATGGTAAAGTTCCAACATTTTCTTTCCATTTATTTGAGTAAATGGAAAAGAAATGCCAGTTTGGTGATCCACCTTGCTTGATGGGGCCATTTTTCCCCCATTTATTTTCTGAGAAATGGAAGACAAGAAAAAAATGGTTAGTCTTAGCCTTTAATATTAAGATAGATTTATCAGTGGTTAATTGATGCCATGTGCCAGGTTTTTATAATGAGGCACTGGATATCAGATTTCTTCCCTAGCTCTGTAGTGACCGCCTTTTCCTGTTTAAGTTTGAATATTGGACAAGAGCACTTTGACCTAGCTGGTAGTGAGTTTAGATGGATGGAGTATTCTTCAAGGAATATATAGGTTTTAGTGCTTTTTGAAGCTGACAAAACTGTATATTGATGGTCAAAGCATAAATAGATAACTTATAATTATTTCTTGGAAGATGATTATTTGTGACTGTTTTCGTGTTTCAAACATTTGCTCAATTGGGAAGTTTAAACGAACGTTACAGCAGAAGAAATGCAACATATTCGTTTTTCATACACTGAAAGGACCCTATTCTTTTTGAGTGGTAAGTATAAATATGTGCATAATTTTTATTAATTTATTAATTTAAATTGTGTAAATCCTGTTTGAACCGAACTTTAATATTTCATTGAGTACTTCTACTCATATATTACTCATAAAATTCGGTTTTTATATCAGAATTGTACGCAGTGTATTGTTTGTCTGATAGTACATATGATGCATTTTTTACATACTGGATGATACTTTTTTTTTAAAGATATGCTGATATTAAAAATATCATACTCAAATGAGTTATGCTGCTTAATAATTTACCAAGGGTAAAGATTTGCTTTATATTAAAAAAAAATCCAAAACATATGTTCAGATTTCAAATAATGGAAATTTATTTTCAGCCGTTATAATATATGCAAGGTATTATGATGCAGGCTTAAAAAGTGAAAAGATAATTCCCCGCAATATGTCGAGAACCGAAACTTATTGGGATTTTCATAGACGTTTATTGAAGAATTTCTCTTAAAACTAATGACTTGATTTTTCTTTTTTTAGCCATTTGTTTTGCAATTCTCAAAATAACAAAGATCCAAAATGGGAATAAATAATTAAGGAATATTTTTTTTTTAGTTTTGTTCGAGTTGTTGGTGTGTGAAGCACACATACTTAAGAAATGAATTTAATTTTTGAAGATTCATGAGGTTATGAACTACGACGCTTCACGCCGGCATATTTCATGAAGCGCGTTAGCGCTTCATGATAAATATGCCGGCGTGAAGCGTTGTAGTTCATATACCTCATGAATCTTCAAAAAATTAAATTCATTTCTTATATTTACATTATTTTTCTGACGACTTGACATAAATTTACGCCATTCAACTGTCATTTTTAAAACAAAACAGTGTGCACTATATTTTTTGACTCAAGAGCGGTATTATGACGTAACAATGGAGATATTCATGCTTATTCGTGATACATGCCTAATGTAGTTCATGAGAAAATATACTGCATTTGATTTTGTAAGGAATCATAGGGGAAATTTATTGGAAATGTAAATATTTGTCAATAAGCCATATTTCATGAATCTCTTCATGATAAATACGCCTAGTACGTGCAAGTCTGTGTGATTCACACACAAATAATACATACTAACCTTAAAAAAACTTACCAATATTTTTATTTCACTTGCTTGATAGCAACTAAAATATACTCAATGTTTTAATTTTCTTGTTTCATTTCTACTAACATCTATGTAACCTTATAGTGACGCCACGTTAGCGCACATTTCCCTATGTATATTTCTACGCGTGACAAGACACAACATTGATATGAAAAATGACCCAAACATTTGTAGTACTAGAATAACACAATTAAGGTGAATTTTAGGCATTATAAATTTTATGGATATTTTTATGGATAGAACCAGAAAAGTTAAAAAAAACATGACTGACATCTCATCAAAATCACACCTATATATACCATGCGCTGAAGTTAGATCTACAACATTTCTTCATTGTGTAACATATACTACGTAAATTGAACACATGTTCGACACAACTCCAGGTAAATGAACAGAAGACAAAAGGTATGCCTAATATTATGATATTAGATAATAGTAGTAATATATTTTCCATCTGCTGTTATGTATGTAATGTAATTTGTATGTAATTTGTATGTTATGCAATTTAAACAATCATTCTATCACAACATCATAAATACGATGAAATTCCAAAATTATAGAAAGTTTATTTCAACATTTATAATGAGGCATTTCGAAACAGTCTGCATTGAGACTGTGTTGACTAACAGTTATTTAAAAAGTGAAAAAGATATTCCTTTCTCAAATTAATTCTTTTCGGTTCTAGCTATATAACTTTAACCTAAATAGTAAAGAAAATTTTAACTCACATACTGAAAATGTGTTAAAATTCTACAAGCTACTTAAATCACTTTGAAAGGGGGGGGGGGGTCTTCTGTTGTACTTACAAATTAATGAAATTTAACAGATTCAAGAAAACCTTTTTACGAGGTGATAGTATCAATTAGTTTTAATTTCACCGTTTTATTTAAGAAATGAATGTAATATTTTTTTCCTTTGATCTGTGTACTAGTATCAAAGAACAATTTGGACGGAATACTTTTTCATCGATGTGCTACGCGCATTGTTGAAATTTTCCGTCCAAATTCAAAATGGCTCAATCGAAAAAAAAAGTTCTCAAATATTGTCGTGGCATTACCAACATTCTCTGAAATAATTTAAAGTTCTTGAACACAAAAAAACTTACTTATTGTGTTATCCCAATCGGTATTTTTTCCCCGGTAAGTTATTTAAGTTCGTAAATGTAAGGGGAAGCTACTCAAATATTCTTAGTTCTAACGTAAGGTCATTACACAAAAATTTTGACTTTCATTTGCGCATCTTTTCAACTCAATTTCAAACCGAACATATAAATACGTACCACAATCTGTTAATGCTGTTAAACTTGAAAGAGTCTCCTGCCGACTGCTTAAGGATACACCAAAGGCTTTTTTCAAGAATTTTGTCAATTTTGAGATTTTTGGCTGAGAAAACAATTTTAATCACTGCTTTATAATGCATGAAAAATTCTTGCTGATTATTTAATTTGTTTTCTAATTATTTAACAATAATCAAACATAAACACTAACACGTGTGAATGTGCCGTTATTGAAGCTTCTGATTTGGTCTGTAACTGCCTGCTTCTGAAAGAAGCAATAAATCACTGTGACCACTTGGGGAATTCTTCACTAGGCACACAGAGGTTATCAGTAATTAAACTACAGGGACTCTTGATTTAGGGAAGGAGATCTAACAGGTCACTAATGACTATGAAATAGGAGGTGGAGCTTAGCTCTTGCCATTTTGCCGGGAAATTTTTCTGATTCAGAATTGAACCTATTTTACTTCATTAAAAGCACCTAAATAAAGAATAGAACCTCCCATTCTTGTGAATATGCATAGGAAATATGGATAAGTGACAGCCATCCAAAGCTGAATCTACAAGGTGTCATATATTTCTATAGCTTTGGCAGAATTTGTTGTGAAATGGGTTTTTGCCCTCTACTGTAATGTAAGATCAGACAGTTGGTGGTATTATTTCAAAGGATTCAGCTCCCTTATTTATTGACCAATTTCTCTGAAAACCGGTCAGAATACGTCTCAGATGTGTGTTCACAAAACCGTATCTCTAATTTTTGATATCTTGCTCAGTTCTCGAATTATTGGGGGAAATGTAGAATGGGGCTAATAAATGGGTAAAATCGAAAGACAAATGGATGTAACTTTTGAATAAAAAGATTAATCAAAAATCTGAGATACAGTTTTAAAGTTCAACCTTTAATCTACATTGAGGCAAAATGTTGACTTTGAGAGGTCGAGTACAAAAAAGTTGAATTATAAAATATAAATGCACTAATATTTACATTAAAATATTAATAATTTTTCAATAAGATAAAAATGAAAATTTAAATTAAGATCATTAAATAGTAAATTTAACAAGCTTTCAAATGATATATACTTTTAATATGTTATCTTTGTTAATGAAATTACAATTTACAAGCAAATTAAATTTTGCCCTTTGGAAACCTTTGGTGTGTCCTTAACATTAAAAGAATCTCCTCATTCATACAGTGTTGTTTTTGTCGATCATTCGTTTCCCAAGATTTATAACAGATTAACTGTTTTCCTCTCTTTGGTAGCATAAAAAAACGTTTCTTCAGAATTTTGTTGTTCATACCAGATATCTCAAAGCCAAATATTTAACAAACGTATGCTGATATCTTTCCTTCTTTCCCAAAACTGTAATCTTGTTATGCAGACAATTTGATTTGTTTAGCAAAGGGGGATAATAAAAATAGAAAGAAAGTATAAAATAAGTCAGGAACGTAACGGACAGGTATCGAAATTCAGGAAAATATTTATAATTATAAGTAAAAGTATTTTAATTAAATCTTCAAGAAGTAACCTAGCTGGAGCGGCTAATATACATGTAGAGACTGCCAAAGTAGTTCCGGCTGCTTAGTGCAAGTGAACTCTAGATTTTATTGCTGCAGGTATCAAAAGATTTTTTAACCAATCAGAATGAAGTATTTTATAAGAATTAAATGATTTTAGAATCAAGAAAAAGTCAATGTAGCAGAGATTGTTAATTATAACGAAATATTTCTACTTTTCATTTTATTACAACACACAATATACGTTTTGTACAGAATCAATAAGGCATAGAAAATATAGAAAATTAAAAACATTTTTTTGACTTTATAAAATACGTCATTCACAAACACTACTCAAAGCAGTTAACAGGCTCTCATTTAAATAAAAAAAAATGAGTAGCTATTTCAAGATTAACATATATGAAGGTGTGTCGCTATTGGTCTGTCGGATTCATGAAGTGTTGTTTCATATTCTTCAAACATTCCTCTGTTAAAAGATAAAAGTGCAGAAAATGAAAATATTCTTAATAATTCATACAGTGTACTTTTCATATCTCCTATAGAAATTTTCTCTTTGAATATCAAATAGTTTAATATATACTCTAGTAATACTTAAGATTTAAATACTGGTTATTAAGATTGAATGTAGTGTACCTAATGAGGTTTGATCATCATCACGGTCTCCCTTATAGTAACCCGGATGTAATTGTAGGATACCACGGGTAGGTCCAGCCTGCCGTAGACCAGCGACCGTTTAGGAATGTGCCTTTAAATGAGTTGAACCACCAACCCCCTCCATTATTTTTAGCAATGTTTGCACTATTATAATCGTTATCCCTGTCTTTGGTGGAAAAGTACATTGTTGTCGCATATCTGTACTTATATATACTATCCGTTCTTGCCAAACTATCGCCTGTAAAATAAGAAAAAGTATTCCACAACTTTGATTGATTCAAGTCAATTCTTTTCTTCTTAATTTCACTGAACTACACACCAGACAAACGATGATTTCTCATTAAGTCGCTCATAAGAAGTAACGATATTAAAAATAGAATACTCGACCGCACGGGGCAATGGATCCTCTGCTCATGAGCCGCGTAATAAGGAGTTAATCCTTACGTGACGGGTTCGACTCCCACGTGGAGACGGGTACTTCGGATGAGACCTTATAAACAGAGTCCTGTGTCGCAGTAGAGGCTGGTACGAAAAAAAAGAACCATCACTGCTCAATGACCCTGAGTGCCGAGTATCCGTCAAAATTAGCAGCTCTCCACCGGCAAATGGTGGCGTCTCCATGTGAGTGGAAAATTCTCAAGAGGGACGTTAATCAACAAACAAACAACAAACAAAAATACAATACAAAAATACAATACATAATTCATATAGAATTCTAATCCCTGGTTGGGTTGTTTTTTGTTTTAAACCATTTGTTAGACTGCTGAGTACTCCCTTCACATGACCAAAACATAGGGCTTTGGGCTGGTGTTATTTTAAGGGGATGCTAACTCCTTCTAGGTAATTGGTCTCAGGATCATAAAACAGACTTGAACCTAAGTCAAATTTTGAATCACCGATAAAATGTTTCTTATTTTTATATTAATCTTTAATTTTGCAGAAAACAACACAGTTGTAAAGCAATATTGTAAAATAGTTTTACTTTGGCCTGCTTGACTTCGGTAACGTTTTAGTATAACATGAAAATCGTGTCTCAAGCTTTAGATGGTTTATGATCCCTGTGTTTGATCCCACTTCCTGTGTTTCGAAGTGTATTTGACTGTAGATAGATGGCTTCCTGGATTGATCAGTTTAATTACCCGGTTACTGTTCTTTATCTTCAATTTTTAAAATAGCACACATTTAAATACACCAAATCTGGGCACTTTAAAAGAGCAATAGCTGCCTTACCCACGACACGGCCGACTCAAGTATTTAAATGGAAATCACCTGTTTATATTTATAGATACATGTACCTTTTCAATTTAAGATCAAACTACATATATGTAATCATTTGTGGACCAGTGTAATATTTTCATAGTTACAAGTTCGTCACATAACAATCATTTTATTTATTCAATACTCTTATTCTAAACGAGATTTTTAGAAAGATTTTAATATAAAACAAGCTAGCAGCTATGACTTCGGGTCATTTAAATAGTTAAGGACTGTTTTTTTTTCTTTTCACAGATACTTTCAAATTGTAATGTTGTATTTTATATCTCTTATATTATTTATTAATGTGTTATAAAATGATAAAAGAAAACAGGAAAAATGCAAAGAGAGAGAGACAAAATAAAAGCATAGATAAGAAACACACAGTGCGAGACTCAAACTTATGATAATTATGTTTGCATTCCAGCAATCATACCACTTCGCCTCGAAGTCATTGTCACCGGATGGATAAATTTAAAACATATTGTTGAATCTTAAAATAATTTGAGAAGAAAAAATAAAGACATACATGTATTTACAACATTTTCAATCTGAAGACCAAAATTGTCTAATTGTAATGAAGTGCAGTCGTGTCCAAATAAAATTATCCAGAAGTTGTTTTCCTGGTTAAGGGCGGTCTTTTGCTACAGTTTGTCAATTTTTAGAGGGATACCTCAGTATTTACTATATTCCCCATATTAAACAAAGGATTTTTATATTTATCATATGAGATTTAAATATTATTTTTGTGTGATTTTCTTTAAGGCATGTATAAACAAACATTGTATGACAAAAGTTTGGTTTAACAATGTATTGAAAAAAATCACCACTAGAGTAGACGAATGAGACTATCAAATGCACTATGGCTCTTTAATGATAATGAGTAAAAAAACAGATAGTTTTCCTTGCAAATGTCTTAACATATATTTCAAATGCAAACATGAAAAATCAATTCTAGGTAGAGATTGCAGAATTAAAATGTATTTTTAGCAAAGGGACGCATTTTTTTTTCAAAACGAATATGACGTGATGAATTATTATCCAGAATATAATCCAAAATATATGATTATGATGAAATGGGGAAAAGGAATGCATACTGCGGTGTGTGTTTTTTTTAAAAAGCGATCAAATAGCTCTACCCAAACATTAAGCTAATCTGGACATTGCTGATATAATACATATATCTCAAAAATACCTTAAATCAAGTAAATAACAATAATAAAAAGGCTGAAGTACAAGAACAAAGGATTTGGAGACAAGGTCTCCCAACAATCTGTTGGAATTGCCATAAGTACCAATTCTGCTTTTTAGTCCAAATTTAGATATATCAACGACATATTGTCAATTAAGAATTTATTCTTCATTTATATATCGACAGGAAATATCCTGACACATTTATTTCGTATTTGAATATTTTACTAGAAAGAAACACTCAAGGTATTCTAACAACTAAGTTTTGACCAGATAATTTCATTACTTAATTACAATAAGAATTCAAATACTCAAGACCCGTTGATGTTTGTGCTACTGAATATTTAAATCCTGCCGCTTCCCTTACAAAAAAGTATACTTTACTATAGTTAGCTATAGTAAACTATAGTAAATCAATGTGTCAAAGTTTTCGCCAAAGTTTTTCAAAGTGTCAAAGTTTTCGCCAATTTTTTTTTTAAGTGTCAAAGTTTCCGGCAAAGATTATCAAAGTGTCAAAGGTGTCGATAAACTTTTTCAAAGTGTTAAAGTTTTTAATAAAGTTTTTCAAAGTATCAAAATTTTCGATAAAGTTTTTCAAAGAGTTAAAATTTTTAATAAAGTTTATTAAAGCGTCAAAGTTTTCGATAAAGTATTTCAAAGTGTCAAAGTTTTTAATAAAGTTTTTCAAAGTGTCAAAGTTTTCGATAAAGTTTTTCAAAGTGTTGAAGATTTCGCCAAAGTTTTTCAAAGTGTTAAAGTTTTTGGAAAAGTTTTTCAAAGTGTCAATGTTTTCGCAAAAGTTTTTCAAACTGTCAAAGTCTCAAAGTTTTTGATACAGATTATCGAAGTTCCAAAGTTTTCGATAAAGTTGTTCAAAGTGTCAATGTTTTCAATAAAGTTTTTTTCAAAGTGTCAAAGTTTTCAATAAAGTTTTTTACAGTGTAGAATTTTTCGCCAAAGATTATCGAAGTGTCAAAGTTTTCGCCAATTTTTTTCAAAGTGTCAAAGTTGTCGACAAAAATTTTCAAAGTGTCATAATTATAACTACAGTTAACTATATATAGTAAACTATTGGTAACTTTAATTAACAATGTTATTTTTTTGCCAGGGCTACCACTACACAAGCTTAAAGAGGTACTCTAGGGCATATGGATGCGTTCCACCTTAATATCATGATTGGCAATAGACTCAAAGCCCTAGTTGGTATCACTATTATACGTGGACTTTCAGCAAACCATATATTGTATTCAGAAACAGAATCATTACATCGACCATATAATTTGTTAACTGCATATGCATCCCTCAGTATCGTTTTATTTTTCTACCTCCTTTTTAGCTTTTTCTATCTCCTTTCTTTGACCTAAATCACACCTAAATCATACCTAAGGCCCGCCAAAATATGGCTGAAATTTTGCCGCCTCGGCGTTAAACAATATAAATCAATCAATCATACCTAAGGTTCCCGTGGCGGGCGTTTCAAGAAAGATTCTGTACTTTCCTGCTTCATCGGAAACTGTGACTTTTTCATACAGTTCATATAGAGTTGTGCCATTTAGTAGAGTGATGGAAACATATAGGAAACAGTCCTTTTCTTTTGTTAACTGATGAATTACGTCATTCCCTATGTAAGATAAATTTAAGATAAATTTTAGATATATTTGAGAAAAATTTTAAGATAAATTTGAAATTATTTGAAAATAATTTGAAATCTGGTGATAACAAACAGTGATGAAATAAAATTCATTTCTCACATTAAAGATACATTTTAGACAATGTTCAATTATCTATTTCTTACTTAAAGACATTAATGCTTATTGTTGTCGCTTTCAAAGACCTTACCACTAAGTGACTTTTTCTTTTTCTCTCTCTCATTACTTTTATCGAAAAATAAAGAAATCAAGTTAACACAATGAGTGAGTATCGTAGAACACATTACCCAGTCTTAGAATATGTATAATAACAGCGTTCATGTATTTTATATCAGACCATAGCGGATTATAGTCCTTATTATTCCCCTGCCTGTGACAACGGAGGGAACTATAGACTTTCACTGCTCTGTCTGTCTGTCCGTCAGTCTGTCTAGCTCTCTAGCTGTCTGTGTAAGATTGATTTTGTATTATTTTTAGAATTTATTCGGATTCATATATTTTCCCAATGTTGTTAGAATAGGAATGTTCATGACGTGTTAACCTTTCATGTTTGGACGATTTTTCGATGTTTACCCAAAAGTTGTAGTGAGGTAGAGCTCTTTAACCTTATATTTCTACCGAGCTGGAAAGAAATTAAGGTATGATAATTATCTTTTTAAAGGTTGTCTGAATGCAGTGCTAACTTTACATCATTTTGTATACTGTATTTTTGGATTAAACAAGGTAAATCTTCAGTTTGAGTACATAATGTAAATGAGCAATATCACAGGATATCGGTTAATGTCATTTATAAATTTTTATTTACTTGAATTTTTCAAAACCATCAGGAATTAATAGTTTATAGCATATAGTATTTGTTTTTTTGGACTCAGTAGTTTCAGTCAGTTGAAGAGTGTGTCATTTCAGTCACATTTTTTTTACTGTACAGCATTGTAAGTTCTGTTTATTTTGTTTGTTGTAGTCAATCTTTTCCCTTTCCTTTTCGATTTCCTTAACCAATGTTGATGGAAAAAAAGATGGTGAAACACGTCTTTATTAGGCAAACCTCATTTAAAAACATTTATCTCAAACAAATATTTAACGAACTGTCAATTTTTGGGGGGAAGGAGGGCACTTTTCATATATAGGGTTTTATAGAATGTCATCCTCAAGAGAAAAAAAGGATATTGGTAGGGTTCATGTATTGCTTATGCAAAACTCTCGTAATGCTTTATTTTGAATTGGATGTGCACTCACCAACCCAGTAATCCTGTTCAGGGGGCACCAAAACCATTCTTATATTCCGCCCAGTTCCTGTCAAAGCTCAGGGATCCATTGACTCGTTTTTGGACAGCCTTTATAAATTAATAGGTACATTTTAAGTCATCATTTCTTCCAAAACTTTCTTCCAAACAATTGTATGCTCAATGTACAAAAGATGTACATTTTGTTTACATCCTAACCATGCTTTGAACAACACAAACATTGTATGCCAATAGAACAAGCAGTATAATTTTGAACTTTTTGGATTTAAAGAACGTCCTCTACCTTATTTTTTTTAGAAATCCCTCACCGTTTTTCAGTAAGTATCCAGTAATAGGTATATCTTTTCAAGAAGTGTTTTTTTTTTCATTAAAAAAACATTCAATAGCGTACTTATCCACGAAACAGTGATTTAATTATGTTATCCCACTTTAGTTGACTATTCATAGAGATTTAGAAATAAACATCAAAAATGTTTTCCTTTGTTTCATTGTATTAAAATAATTAATGCGGCTTTTACAGAAAAAAAAAACATCTCGACTGGCGGTAATGCATTTTTTCTGATATAGCCTCAAAATCAATTCCGGACCTTTTGATTTATTTTATTGTTGTTTTGAGTTATTTTAAGTTATTTTATCGTTATTCTCTTGTTATTTTGAATTATTTGTAGATATTTTCTTGAGCACTCTCTTGTTATTTTAAGTAATTTTGAGATATTTTCTTGTTATTTTGAGTAATTTTGAGCTAATATCTTGTCATTTTGAGTTATTGTGACTTATTTTCGTGTTTTTATTTTTATATTGAGTAATATTTGTATTACTTTGAGTGATTTACTTGTTATTTTGCGTTATTTATAGTTATTTGAGTTATATTTTAGTTATTTTGATGTACCTACCGCCCAGCCTCCCTCCATTTCCTCCATGATACAGTAAACTCGGACAGAACGAGCGCTGGTCATGTAAGGATAAATAACATACACACCGGAAGTAGTGTGACCGTTATCACGAAACTCCTTACAATCAGTAGGAATAACTAAAAACAAATGCGTATAATGAAAGGGATGCTCGCTTCTCTGTGTCACCTGATCCCAACTCTGATATTTTTGCGCTGTTCGTGAATTGTATTGTTTGGAACTATGAGCTTGAATATTATTTGATATCTCTATTTATTTTCCCTCTGTTTATAGAATATTTGATTTGAATCTTTAAACTTAAGTTAAAATTATATTGAAATACATTTCCTACTAAAGACATGCAGAAATATGATACATGTAAATGTATAGGCGGTGAAATACCGCAAATTCTCTTCATTTTTGAAGTGTATTCATAATAATTAAATAACCTGACTTCACAGCCTAAAATATAAAAAAAAATAGAACACAGCAAATTTAAAATAATTTCTAAAAGAAAATATGGATTTTTTTCCAGATATTTTCAAACAATAATTACATTGTATGTATTTGTTTAAAATGCTTTCTCATTAATACATTTTTAAAGAAATGAAAAGAATTTGTGGTATCAAAATGCATTTTAACATAATTTTAACTTTTAAAAACAATTCGTTAATGAACAGAAAGAAAGATAAACACTGTCTACGTTTTCACACAGCTAATCATTAAGTGTGCATGTCTGTAAGAGAAAAACAGAGAAAGGGAGAGAGATGGAGAAGAGACTGAGAGAGAGAGAGAGAATTATACAAACGACGAAAATAATATCTCCATCCGGGTTCATCAGACATTCCGGAAGAGGAAGTGAAGCTCTTTTTGTGAACACGACACCTCTTCAGCTTAGAATTGTACCCATAGAAGTTACATTCATCCTGACACATGGCAGAACATTCACACAACGAGTAAGCCTTGTAATCTCCTAACAGATCGTCGTGTGACTTTTTATTATCAAATTCCGGCTTGGCGTTATAGTTCTTTGAAACATTGGTAGCTTGAGATAGCCTAAAGAAGACAACGACGAAAGAAAGAACACTCAGACTGATCAAATTGTAACTTATGTTGAACAATAACGACAACGTTTCTGTGCGGGTTTGCAAAGGGATTTGGTTTATATAACATATCTATTATCTTTCTAGAAAGCTGCTTGGCCAGCCAATCGTGTTTTCAAATTTTCAAGTCGCTTTAAAATCAATTTCGTCGACGAAAATGATTGATACTTGCTTCCACGAGAAAGATGATATGTGATGATGAACTGAAAATAAATATTCATAGTATGGAAATTTTACATATGCTTTCGTCATCAAAGAGTTCTTGCTTCTTATAGTTTTATAAAGTGTAATGAAGAGCATGAGTTTTATAATTATATACAAAAAGGAACTTTTTTATAATTGTACTTTGTTTATTTCTTTTACACACTGTAGGTATTCAATTTGAATTAGGATGAAAATGTAAGATATTCATACCAAAATTATTTTTTCTTTTGCATATTGTTTTCTCTCTATGATACATGTACCTTAGACTGCTTTTCTCCTCAAAACTTGCATGTATGTCACATTTGTCAAAGGTATCAAGTATTCATTTAAATGATGATTGTATGTTGATCAAAGTACCTCTCGGGACTGTTTAACTCATGTGGATACACCACCACTTGCCGGTTGGGAGCTACAAAATTTTGTCCTACACTCGGTACTTGGGGCCATTGAGCAGTAGGGGATCTTCTCCTTGCCAGTGCGCTCTGTGACACGGGACCTCGATTTATTTAGTCTACTCCGACGGATGGATCTCCACGCACCCAAGTTGGATTCGAACCCTGAACTAAAGGATCTACTCCTTACCCTGCGACATTAGAGCAGACGCTCTAACCACTGCCACACGGGGACGACTCATTTAAATAAATATTTCATTTAATTTTGAACTTAATCTGCTCCATAGCTTGTTTTAATCTTAACTGCATGCAGATAGCTTTATGAATGATATTTCATTACTTTAAATGAGATATCAAACAATGGACAAATATACGCTCTCTCTCCCTCTCTTTCTCTCTCTCTTTCTTTCTTTCTTGTTGCTTTAAACTAGTTTGAGATGTTTCTTTGTTAAATGAACTTATTAAAAGACACAAAGGCTATAATTTTAATGCAGAGAAAAAAAAAATAACTTACATATTAATGAGGTGTATATTTATTGGTCAATGATACATTTATACAAAACATCGACAGAACTGCCTCAGCGCAAGTCATACCCTGTTTAATATTATAGGAGTTATGTCTAATACGAAGTAAAATAAACTATTCAAATTACTGATGATATTCCTGCTCAAACATCGAAAGTTCGTTTTACCTTGTTTACTCACTTTTCGTTCCACTGTTTAAATGGTAAAGGATTTGTACTAAAAAAAAATACTTCGTGAAAATTGTTGCACTTTAATCAATTATCATTTTTTTTTTTTGTATCATCACCTGAAAGATAAAAATTAAAAAAAAAATAATTGACTGCTTTGTAGAGGTCAGTATTTAAATGGACATTGCGATAATACAATATCTATAATTTCAATTATACATTATAATAAATTTTAGAGTTGTTTTGTTTAATTGAAAGGATTGAAAGTATTCATTTCTTGACACATTCTTTTTTGTGTGTTTTACTTAGAATGGTAATTATTTTTACTAAACAGAATATTTTTCTTGCTAAAAAAAACTGAAAAGAGTCATCCTGCTTCGTCACCTTTTGATATTTGACATCAAATTAACACAAAGAAGAATGATATGTACATACATGCAAACTCTGTCATTTAACTTTGTAAACAGAATGACTTAGAACATGCACTTCATCTTTAACAAAAACAATTATGTTAATAACTAGCTAAGTTAACACGCTCTTTCTTTGTCATGGATATATAGTTTAAGAATTATTTTCGTCAATTTCAAAGTTCAATGTTTTAAATTAGTTTCCTTCATTTTTTCTTCAAAACTCAAAGTTGAAATTCTTTTTCCTTTGAATATAAGAAATTTACGAAATTGTTTCTATTTAAGTATTTTGACTCTTTAATGAATAATTCACTTTTATTTATATATTTAGAAACTCTTATCAAATATTCAATCACAATAAGAAAAAATTGTCTATGACTCATATACATAACTGTGCCTCAAAAACTATCTTAACAAGTTTTTGACAAATTCACCTTTAAAATGCATGTTTTTGTTAAATAATCCTAGTAGAAAATTATGTTATGGGTAATTTTCCTTATTACTTTGGAATGTCCTGTTTCTAGGACGTCGTTCTGATTATCACCATTCATTAGTTCCAGTTGCAGATTGCAACGTTAAAGGCACTTAAATTACATTTATTTCTTGTATATTGCTGGGAAATGGTATGGCGCTTAAAGAACTTTATTCGGTAATAACCAATATTTGCCCCCCAAATCAAACTTTGATGGAGATATGTTTAATTAAGTTCTTAAACAGGGGAGTATATGCTGACTTCAAAGCACTAAATATTTTCATAAGTAATGACGCCATTTGTACGTAATGACGTCACAAACATGACGTAAATTTCAGTTTTTTATGAATTTTACAGAAAAATGTACATATTTCGTCGATATTTTGAGTAAAAGTCACCGAGCGCATGTGTGTTCAGGATCAATATTTTGATATGATGTGTAGAATGATAATATCAATGAAATATGTCAATATTGTTCCTGAACAAACTTGCGCTCTAT
Source organism: Saccostrea glomerata (assembly GCA_003671525.1). Taxonomy (NCBI): domain Eukaryota; kingdom Metazoa; phylum Mollusca; class Bivalvia; order Ostreida; family Ostreidae; genus Saccostrea; species Saccostrea glomerata. The sequence goes on along the minus strand of PRKT01000162.1, from coordinate 573,934 downwards.
AAATTTTAAAGCTAAAATTGTTGAAATTTTGTCCATTTTGTCCTCTTTCTGAAAAAGGATATAAAATCGGACTAGTTTGTGACGTCATAAAAACAAAAATTGTGAATACACTGCTTTGACATTATAATATTTTCTGTTAATTTATATTTCTCATACATTTTATTGAATTCAGCACATTTCAGGAAGTTTTCAAAATTTTACCTTTGTGGGGGGCAAATATATGCAATATACCGCATATAGTTCTTTGTTTGTAATTTGTAGCAAGCCATGATTTTAAATTCCAAAAGGGTAGGGAAATTGATAATGTATTTAAACAATCTTAATGTACTGCTATACAAAAGTTTTGTGTCCATTTTTTCTTCCATTTATATTGCAAACAATGTAAAATTCCAAGAGCCAAGCATTCCTCACTATTTTTGACAATTTAAAAAAATTCCTTATTTTGTTTGATTTCTGACGATATTTCTTTTCCGATGTAAATAAAAATTAGAGCAGATGTACTTTTACTGCATATATAATTCATTACGATATTTATAATTGGTAAAAAGTATAAAATTCCTTGGATTTTTATGGGCATTCCACAATCGAGGAATGTAGGGTCTAAGCTCACAGAGCTTTGAAAGTCAAAATAGCTACATAAAGAAGATAACAAGTCTTGTGACCTCCAGGTCGACATTTAGATATATCAACGACGTATTGTCAATTAACAACGGTTATTTTCATACTGATGTCGACACGATATACAGTATACCATGGTGACCTTGAAATAAAAGATACCACAGTGTCTGAAACATCTGTTTCATGTATGAATATTTTACTAGAAAAAGACGTTAAAGCTGAACATAATTCGTAAAGGGATGTGTCCGCCATTTTTGTTCGGAGTATCGCTATTCCTGCAGACCTCCATATTAAGGACAGAACCTTTTCACCTTTCAGTGTAATCAGTCGACACCGGTGTAGACGAACGTATAATTAACAAGCTTAACAAGCAAATTTAAGGAATTGTGGTCCCCCGCTTTCGGTGTCTTTGTTGGTGAGATATTTTTATGACATTTTGTGTGTAATATGAACACCCTATCATATCTTATTCATTTAGAAATCATCATGAAACTCCAAGGTCAAAGTCAAAGGGTTAAAGTTCTTGGTATTCAATGAAAAGTCTTCCCACAAATGTGAAGTATGAAAGCCCTAGCCCTTACCAATCAAAAGTTATGGTCAAGGTTAAAGTTCTTTTCATAAGTACGGAAATCTCCAAGGTCAAAAGGTCAAAATTGTTGGTATCCAAAAAAGGTCTTGTCACAAACAATATATGTGTGATATATGGAAGTCCTAGTTTCTACCATTCAAAAGTTATGGCCAATGTAAAAGTTTGGAATTTTTGTGTAAAAGTGGGTCAAACTCCAAGGCCAAGGGTCTTGTCACAAAGAATATATGTGTGATATATGAAAGTCCTAGTATTTACCATTCAAAAGTTATGGCCGAAGTAAAAGTTTTGAATTTTTGTGTAAACGTGGGTTAACCTCCAAGGTGAAGGTCAAAAGGTCAAATTTGGTGATACCCAAAGAAGGGTCTTATCACAAGGAATACACATGTGAAGTATGAAAGCCATAGCTCCACTAAATCAAAAGTTATGGGCAAGGTTAAAATTTTTGTGACGGACAGACTGACCGACTGACAGACTGATGGACAGACGGACAGACGAATGAGATTTTATGTCCCCTCGCTTTCGCAAAAGCGGTGAACAACAAGGGCCCATCTGCAGCTTTGTTCATGGTATATTTTATGACTGATTTACAATGCTACAGCTTAATAAAACATCAAAACAAATTATGTTGTTTTTTTTTATGCGCCCGCATCGATAGATCCGAGGCGTATATTGTTTTGTTCTGTCTGTTTGTCTGTTTATCGTTTTGTCTGTCTGTTGTAAACTTTAACCTTCTCCATAACCACTAGATACTTGATATTTGGTATGCATACTCGACCAATAAAGCTCTTGCAAAAAACACCAAGGTCAATGGATTGTGTTCCTTGAACGTCTTCTGGACAAAACAAACATCTAATTATCACACTCAATTAAGGGGTCCTCTAAGGGATACAGGTAGAGTTTACTTTTATCAATTTCCGATACCTCTATTTATTCAAGGAGGAATTCCTCAGTAACATTTTTTATTAATTTTTAAAGAATGTATTCATTGATATATATTTTTCATATTTTTAAGCAAAAATTTAAAACACCGCTTATCTGGTTTTTCTTGACGTGTTTTATTAGCTGTGTATATTGTGCATTTATTAAAGGCAAACTTTAAACTCTAAAGGTTAAAAGAATGGCCGCCAACTGGTCAGCACGTGAGTGAAGAGCTCTGCAAGATCTAACGTTTCTAGCTGTCTGAAAAGCTTCCTACCCCAATACAACCACCTCAACTTGTTGGTAAGTCAAAGCTTTTGTGGTGTATACACCAACTGGTTCCTAAACGACGCCAGTTTCAAGTTTGGAGAAAATAACGTTTATAGCCGTTACTCACAACAAATGAATAAAGACACTTCAAAATGGCGAATGACCGAAGCCACAGCGATAGTGAGTGTGTTTTAGCTATTTACGAGGAAATAGTAGAAAAGTTTGGAAGTTTCGATCGAGACAGATTTAAGAAGAGTTTAGGCACACTATACAAAGATTCACCCGAGAATATAACAAATGTAAGGCAATGTCTTTAAAAAGTAGCAACCGATCGTAGACCGAAGACACCAAAAGGTCAATTAGTGAAAAGAAATAATCAATTTATTTATCAATGAATTGAACAGTAAATAAACTTTTTAAAACGCTTATTCTCAAAGATTTGGCTCACAAATATTACTAGCATAAAGATTTTTTTTTTCTGAGACATTTAAAAAAAACCTCGAGTTATATTACAATATCGACTTATAGGCAAATTCGTCCTTTACGATTCCGTCAATTTTATCAGTTTTCAGTCTCTGTCTGGTTATTGCTTATATACGGTGATGTCTCATTCTCCAGATTATCAGAGTCTACATTTCTCCTTTGAGTTTCATTTTCACAGTTTGTTTCATTTTGAAAAGATGTAACCAACGTTGAATCTGATTTGTTTATAGGAATATCACGCTTTACATCGCCTGTATCCAATGCAATCCCATTAGAAGCCGGAGGTTGTTTAACTGAAAATCGTGCTTTAGAACGTGTTGTTCTGGTACCTCCGGTCTGGTCCGTTATGTGCCGTCGCCAAACTTTTTTGAATTCCGTCTGAACCTGAATTAGAAAAATGAACATACCAGTAAATCAATAACATAGCAGGAAATCAATGAATGATTGATTGATTGTATATTGTTTAACGTCCCTCTCGAGAATTCTTCACTCATATGGAGACGTCACCATATGCCGATGAAGGGCTTCAAATTTTGACCTTTACTCGGCACTCAGGGCCATTGAGCAGTGAGGGATCTTTATCACGCCAACGCCTGCCGCTGACACGGGGCCTCGGTTTTTAAGGTCTCATCCGAAGGACCCGCAACTTTCACTTCAAAGTGCCGAGCGCATGGCAAAAGCACAGTTGCTACCCATTTTATCGACTAGGGCAGTCGCAGCCGAGATACGAACTCATGAACTCATGAACCTCCCGATCACAGAGCGAGCGCTCTACCGACTGAGCTGCAGTGAACGGTAGGAAATCAATGAATGGCTAAATTATAATGGTACCTATCCAGGATTTATAACAGTTATCATGTTAAAAAGTTTTGTTTTAAAATAAATGATTACATCTTAAAGTTATCACTTGAACCAAACATATATATTTTTCTCCTTAAGGATACAACAAATTAAACAAACGTATTGAATACTTTTTCTTTATACTTACTTTAGTACCATGTCAAAAGTAAAATTTTAGAAGCAGATAAAAAGGCCCAATGTTAAGTTTTGGAATTAATTGTAAGGAATCTTCAGCAAAATATTTTCAATCATAAAACATGTGGGAAAACGGTATTATAATAATTGTAGAAAAACCTGGCTTATTATGGATGGCCGAACTTTTTTTGAAAGGTGGATTTATTAACATGTTTTACAAAATATTTTATATAGATCTTTTTTATCTCAAGAGAAGGAATGTGGATATTTTATTTCCAGGTAACATTATTATAATGTCGTTCATGGTTGTTTCTTACCTCACTGTTAAGGAAACAGAAAAGCATCGCCAGGATAAAACCCTAAAATAAAGAAAAAAAACTAGTGAGATTCGATTTTCAAAACAAGACGCCGATTAGCCTTGCCTCACTTACCTAGCTGAATTGTATGCATTTTTCTTAAGGAATACCACAAATAAACATTTCAAAGTATCTCTATTATACATTGTACTAGTACATTTAAATACACTTATACTGAAGTGGCAGGTATTAAAAAAATTTAAGAGTAACATAGGCTTAATTCTAAATATCCGATATTTTTTAATCAGTTTTAAAAGTAAAGGAATAGATAATTATTTCAAAAATGCGCTACTGTGAAGGACATTAAAACAAATAAGCATAGTATAAAATACAATCAGCTTACTGACACAACAGAATGTCACCCAAAAAGCATTAGCTCGCCGAGTTTTGAATTTGCATGAGAGAACAAGAGGTCTATGAGCCACATCGCTCAGCTGTGGACCGGGGCTAAGAATAAAATGAGAAATAAGTTCCGTATTGAAAAGTTTGAAGCCATAGGTAGTCCCAAATTAATCTTCAAGTTGAAAGGGTATGATCTGAACAAATTTGAATCTACATGTAGACTTTTTAAGGATACTTGCATATGTTTATGACTAACCGTGCATGATACTTAACACGGATTTTTACTTTAAAGTTTAACTTCAAAGAGCCAATGCAAGTTCTTGGCATAAAAGTCGCAACCCAATTTTAAATGAAGTTTGTAATTGATCAATTTAATTTATTAAGATACATATCCACCATCTACAATAAATATAAGAAATATACATACTAGGAAAATAATTGCAAGGTTGCAAAATTTCATCTGAAAAATAAATTGCAAAGTTGTAAAATTTCTTCTGAAAAAAAATTGCAAGGTTGCAAATTTTCTTCTGAAAAAAATTTCAAAGTTGCAAAATTTCTTCTTTAAAAAATGCAAGGTTGCAAAATTTCTTCTAAAAAAAAATTGCAAGGTTGCAACATTTCTGATGAAATAAATTTGGAAGGTTTCAAAATCTCTTATGAATGACATCTGTTTCCATATCCTTGAAGCAAAAGTCAATTATGTACAAAATTCATAAAGAAAAGGAATTGCAATTTTTTCCCGTATTAAACCAATATCCTGAACATATCATTTTATCCAGGATTCTTTAAACGTCAAAAGTGACGACAAATGTAAGAAATTGATTTTACTTATTAATTTGATCATATATATTTTACTTTTTCTTTGTCCATAAGGGGCACGAACTCAATTTTAGCTATATTAAAAAGATTTTTTTACAATACATGTTGTAAATAATCATGAAAAATTTGAATGTTAGTTATGGAGAAACAAGTCATTTAGAGCTTCAAACCATTTTAATGTAAGGAAGACCCTATCCATGTCTTTCACTACATAGGCTAAATATACTAATACATGTATATGTTCGTTCAAAGCAGTTTGTTTTAATATTCAAGATCATTTTGAATACAATTAGACATTTCTGATGGTTAGTTGAATCTATTTTTCTTAAAAACATGATATATTTTATGTTTAAACAAAAACAAGTCATGAGTCTTGATAATATTATAAAGAATGTTATGTTCTGTATCATCTTTGTAAATCAATAAAAGACATTAGAACTGCCTTAGTTAAAAAAAATGTACATTATAAATGGTAAAATAGAATCAGTTGAAACAGTGTCCATGCCCCTTTAACCTCCAAAAGGCTGATGCAGATTATTAAATTAATGTCAAATATTTACAATATATAGGATTTGATATAAAGTTGATTTGAATCTCACAGAACTTGAACATGTACTAGTTTTTAGTATTTGTAGATGAATGTTTTCTTTAAATCAAGGAGTATCGGACTTTTATGGGAAACACTAACTTTCACATCTGAGGGTTCTTTGACATTTAAACCTGAATTATATATGGAGGTGTGGCATTAATTATAGATAAGAACACCTTTCTAGTGATCATAGGTTGTGCCCCTAATGTTGTTAGGGGCATTAACATGTGAAAACCTGGAGTTGAGGGTAGATGTTTGTCGTTTTCTTTAAGGACATATGATTTACACTTTGAAAGATTCCGTTATTTTGTTTAAATTAAATGATAAGCTAAATATTTTATCGTGAATAAGCTTCCGTACATTGTTGTGTAAAAGTGTGCTAGTAATTGTGAAAGTCAGTACTGCTCGTAAAAGTCCTCTAATACATTACCTGGAAGGAATTGAAGAATAATTCTGACAACCACATGATGAAGTAAATCATTGACCTCTCGTCAAGATAGCCAAAGCTTGACATGAGGTAATTTACAGAGAAAATGACGTAATAAACCCCAAACAGGGAGATCAGGATCAGCGTGGATTTAGCCAAGCGTCTGAAAAACAAAGACAAAGCATCATCTAAATGTTTATAATGAGGTAATGTACGGAGTATGTCAAAAACAAAAACACAAAAAAAGACAAAGCATCATCTAAATATCAATCATGAGGTAATGTACAAAGTATATAAGTAAAAAACTATGAACAGGGGGTGGGGTGGGGGGGGGGGGGGTCAGGATCAGCATGGATTAAGCTTAGCGTCTGAAAAACAAAGACAAAGCATCATTGTATCGTTTATTATGAGGTGATGTACGGAGTATATGATATAATAAACCCCAAACAGGAGAATCAAGAGTCAGCGTCAATTTAGCCAAGCGTCTGAAAAACAGACAAGCATCATCTTAATGTTTATTATAAGGTGATATAGAGACTTTGTCTAAAAACAAAGAGCAAGAATCATCAAAATATTTATTATAAGATAATTTACAGAGTACATGAATATGATGTAATTAACCCCCAATAGGGGATCAAGATCAATGTGGATTTAGCCAAGCCACTGAAAACCAAAGATAGAGCTTCATCTAATAAAAAAAAAAGCGAGTTCAGGACATATATATTTCCTCATTAAACACTTTTTGATTCCCAAAAAGCAAGCTTGTGGTAGTTGGAAAACAGTAGATTTCCATCGACTATTTAATCATGTTATTTGTTTGAAACATACTTGAATAGGAAGCTGTTTATCTGATGCCCGTTTGATGCGTGGAGTTTGTTGAATAATATTCTCACAATGTTAATAAAGATGATAAACTGAATCTGAAAAAAATACGTGTCATCAAAAAAGGTTTGCATGCCATTATCTTTACATTTGAAGCAAACGTTCTAATTCATACAATGTTAAAATACTACAATTATGTATTATTGTGCCAAAAAAAAAATTTAGTACATATGAGGAAAACGTATAACTGTGCGTGGTATTACTCAGATGTTTATATCTTTTTATTCAAACGATCCAACACTTATTATTTCTAATTTTGACAGGCACAAATTTTTACTAGCATAAGTTGAAACATCTTACTCAGTTCATATAAATTGTTCTACATATGAAAGTTTACCAGAACTGTAGCCGTGATTGGTCCGTATATGATTAACGTAATCAGCTGATTCCTCTGAATATTCCAACAGCTGGAAACAAAGAGAATTAAAATCAAAATTTTTGAAACAATAGCTATTATGTCTCTGTGATACATATATTTGCCACTAACACAAATTTAAACATATCTACCAAAGATAAAAAAGGGCCTATTAAAACTTCATGCAACTTATATATCGTTTTGATTAACCTATTATTACCCCATCCTTCTGTTACAATTCAATAGAAATTTTGACTATATGATTAAAAAGACAAATCTTTGTTAAAAATGCATGTTTTCTTTAAATGTCTTTAATGTTCTTTTTAAGAAGAATCATTCATGTGTGTATAAGTCAGTGGGAACTTTTCAATAGAAAGTCTAAAATACTAGCATAGTGATCGGACAACGTCCAATAAATCAATAAACATGATAGATGTACAAAGCATCTATACATTATGAGGGTTAATCGGAATAATAGGAAATCTCTGTATACTTAAAAAGTTTTTATTACTAACAAGCAAAACGGTTGGACCATCTAACAAACTACTTGCAATGCAATACTAACTTATAAATAATCAAATGTCTTTGAGCAGGACATTTTGATTATTTATGCTTTGTATCTCGCTTCTGTGGAAGTGGTCCTATGTATAAGCATTGGACATCTCATTTGACATTATGGACCATATAACAAAGGCTGATTTCCTTCAATGTTTGTTTTAAGTATACTCACAGTTCATTGTATTCAAAGATCCGTACAAGAACCCAAGGTAGAACAAAGCTCAGAGGAAACACTGGAAATGGATATAAGAGGCATTAATTAAGGTAGTTAATTAAGGTATGAATTTAACAGCCACACATTTCATACATGTACTGTATAACCTGCTTTGATACCGTTCACGCTTTATTATGCCCCTCCATGAATATGGCAGCGGTATATAGTGTTTGTCATGTTGTATTCTGTCCATCCTTCTGTCCTTCTGTCACACTTTGCGTTAAGCTCAGTGCAAAGCAAAGTTTCAAGAAAACTATTCAAGATAAGATATCTTTATCAAACCTCATGTTCTGAAAGATAAACGTTAATAGGAGCTTTGCAACTGCGTCTACATATTTTGACATTGACCTTACCTTTGATATCTTGACCTTTTCTTGTACCTTGATCTTACTTTACTTAAGTGTTTAGGTCAGTTTTAAAGATATCATTGAAGACTGTGTAATTAACTAATTGTTGAGCCATACTTATAAAAGCTATTTACCTGTATCAACATTTTTGAAATTGACATTTCCTTTGACTTGGACTTTACTTTTCTTAATTAGATGTTTATCTAAGTTTTTGACAAAATTTATCGAACGTCATCTGCTGATAAATACTAATGTAAGCTTTTCAGCTGCAGCATCATTTTTTTCCTCAACCTTTACTTTGACCTTGACCTCTCTAACGGACTTTAATAATATATTTGATCATTTAAGAAATTAATTTCATGTAAGTAAATATAACATCAGTTTCAACACAACGTTGATTTGATTATTATTGAATAATGTTAAGTAAAGGGTTAATCATTCTATAAACATGTTAAAAACACTATGCTGAGAGAGAGAGAGAGAGAGAGAGAGAGAGAGAGAGAGAGAGAGAGAAAGAAGCAGAAAAAAATAGTTAACCATACCTAAGATTGATTCACTCAAGACAATTACAGAAGCAAAAATACTTACACCATCCCAATAACATGAACCATTTTGTTCTGTTTTTCTTCGTAAATACAGGGCCAGATAACAGAAACTGAAGGTAACACGCCTCCACAAAAATCCACATATAACTAGCGGCCAATGTATAGTTATACAGAGTGAAAAATAGTCGACACTCCCAATGCTGAAAGCAGAAAATTTAATTAAAAATCCACATATAATTAGCCGCCAATGTATAGTTATACAGAGTGAAAAATAGTCTACACTTCCAATGCTGAAAGCGGAAAATTTGATTAAAGATCTACATATAGCTAGCAGCCAATGCATAGTTACATGTAAACAGGGTGAAAATAGTTGACACCCCAAATGCTGAAAGCAGAAAAAATTATAAAAGATTTACAGAAAGCTAGCAGCAAATGTATAATTAAACAGAGTGAAAAATAGCCGACATTCCCAATGTAATAAAAATGTAAACCGCGTTATTAATAAATGTACAGAGATTATGTCAATTACTTAGTATTTAAGATTGTGATTCTATAACTATTTAACAAATTTAAATAACATTTAGGAAACGTTCAGTGTGCATTTTCTTTTAAGAATGAATTAGCACGATAAAGATCTCTTATACTCTTTCCATTGCTCTTAATGTCGAGTAAAGATCTAAATTTGATGCCCGTCATCAGTTTATGGTGACGTCTCTATATGAGTGAAATATTTTCTCGAATGGAAGGTAAAATATACAATTAATTAAGCAATCTATTGAGACTTGCCCTTCCAACTAGAACACTCACTGTTACGTCATTTCTAAATATAATATTGCATTGTTCGTCATAGTTAATATCCCCCGGAAATCCTACAGACTCCACCAACAGATGTTCCTTGATGAAGGTGACAATGGCACGAAGAATAAAGGTCACAAACAGGTTGATATGAATGGTGTTCCTAGCGCAGTGAAGCTTTCTACAACATAATCAGATTGTACGAATATACATGTGCTGGTTATATACATTGTAGGGATGAATGGTTTAAGTCTTAAGGAATTTTCTTTTATTGATATGATAAAAAAGCACCTCACTGTTTTAAGGTAATATTTATTTCTTAAATTTACTTAATTTTCTTTTAGATATTCACAAATTCTTTCAACAATTAATATTTTTTTTTTTTTTTTTTTTTTTTTTGCAATTGCAAATAACAAATGATTTGAATCAGTGGGGAAAGAATTTCTATGATTCTACAAGTTTTGTTTTTTGCATATCCTTGCAGGTAATAACCCGGATCACCTTCATGGTGTATTCTTTACATGTAGGGGCACGGAAAAGTACTCACTTGAAGTAAATCATGATGGCAACGGCTATCACTAAGGACGCCAGGGAGATACCGTACCCGATGTTATACATCAAACGGACCGATTCCGCATATTGCTGAAAATTGAAGCAATTATTAAATAATTATCTATTTTTATTTACACGTGAAAATCTTAAAGGTTAAGGATAAATTATAGATAACAAAATAAAAATCCAATGAATTACTTCAACACATTTGTTTTTCAGAAGATGGAAAACAATACATTGATTAAACATAACAGAAATGGTTGATAAAACAAGTCTTAAATCACTGTGTTTTCCAAAAGATGTGTATATAAGAGTGTTTGAATTTTTATAGATTTAATTTTGGTAATGTTTCTTTGTACGATTCTCATATTAATATATAGCATGTGTACTTCTTCTTAAAAGTTAAATATTTAACATAGAAATATCATATTCAAGTGATGTATCTCTATATTAACAGTTATAACTTCTTTTTAGTGAAATAATAAATGAATCTTACCTCAAATAATAATTGAAACATAAAAACTATAGTCTCAGATCTTTTTCTTTGTGTTGTTATGATCTATTCCTTTTTTTAATTATAATTATTTTGTGATTCCCATATTTACCTCGATCAGAGCTGGAACTGTGTTAGCTATAGCTATAGGGTCGTCGTGAGTGTGTGACCCGAGACAGAGGCTAAAGTTGGTCCATGTCTTGTTGAAGGGATTCACAAACCAGGACCCATCCTCGGTACATTGTTTAGAGGCGTTGTCTGTAATTAATAAATAAAACTATCAGGTACGGATACATATGTTAATAAACTTAGTAATTTTTATATTTTTTTAATTCCCACCAAGGAAAAAAGATAGCAAAAACAGTTGCAATATAGGTGCATGACGTTGCAACAGGTTTCTTAATGAAAGCTTAGACAATGAAATATGTTGAGAAAAAGAAGTGTATTTGAGCTCAAAAGTCCCTTAAACTTGCAAAAATAGTTGTATGTACCCCGCGAAAGTTTATCACCCCGCAAAATGCTGTTCTGTTCAAAGACTGAGGACTTAAAGACTATCATTGAAGAAATCAAACTGAAAACATTCGTCGATGAAGAAGTTCTTATTCTAGCGCCATACAGTTGATTGCAGAATTGTTCTCAACGTATTGGAAGTATTCATTCAATTTCTAACTTCACCTTTAACAAATCAGAAATTTCAACTATGCTTCTTAGCAACAGGAAAAGTCGGTATTCTTGAATTTTCAAGTATTACATGACTGAAAAATGGCTAGTACAAATTATTTTCATATTTTCGTAAAGGTAAATCTGTTTATATACTAGATGTTAAATGTTCGTAGAATTTCCTGAGGGGCTGAAGAACAACCTTATTGAAACTGCAAGGTATCTTAAAATGATGTGTATTTTAATCGCTAGTCTTAAGTAGAATTTTCTTGGATAATCGTTAGAGTAAAAGCAAACTTTTACATTAGGTATAGGGGGAAAATGCACCTTAATTGAATACCTTCTGTAGATATATATATATTACTCACGACTAATGTCAATGTTTATAACGTGAATGGGGCAGGGTTGGATCGCTAATTGACCCGCGGGTGTAGGGGGCCAACACATTGCTCCATCCCAAACTCTTCCGCAATGCATTCCTGTCCAAAAAAAAAAATACAGGATACACCCACGAGAAGTCTATATTTAAAACAGTGTGCTAACTAGATATATATACAATGTAACTATATGGTTTTTTTTATACATTAATCAGCTATAACTTGGTTATTAGTACCAAAGGAACAAAACAAGACTTTTCTTGTTAAACACTTACATGCATGCATATATTCCGCCGCATATTGTATCTCATGAAATAAGAAATGGTATAATCCCATTCAAATATTATTTCATAAGTATTAGTTAGGCTTAACTTCAGAGAAATTCGTACCAGGCTATAAAGTGCTTACGGGGAAAAGATAAGTCATATTTCTATGAAATGACAAATAAGTGTATGTTGCATCACAGTTCAGTGAGTAGTGAGAGTTACAATTCCATGTTTAAATTATATACCATTATTATAGAGCATTAAGTAGAGAACTTTATTTTCGGACAGAAGAATTTTTATTTAAGAAAATTGTCATTTTTTTTTCCTCTTAAAAATATTCACAACACTCTCGTGGTTTGCTTTTGAGCAGAATTTTGAAATAATCACTATTTAAAAGAATCTTCATAATGTTTTCTTTTTACAATTAATTTTGATTCTATAATGCTGATTATACAATACTCAATTAAAATCGAGTGATTAAATTCCATATCCACAAAAATTTAGAGGAGAACCATTGCGGAAGCTTTTTTTTTAAGAAAAGATCATGTTTTCTCTTTCGAAGTTTTCCGTATTGTTAAAGTCCTCCACACACACACACAAATTATGTTCTCATGTGACCGAGCATTACTTTTAACAAGCATATTAACCTTTATAAACTGGCCAGGAATTAAACATAATTTATACTGATTTTTTCTATAATAATAATTTAACACGTTTCAAGATATTTTTACCAAGAATTTTTCATACCTAGCACAGCAAATTTTGTCTTAACCTATCGTTTATTTTTAAGCTCACAGAATATCCATATAAACTTAATTTTATCAATCAAAATATTTCTTAGAGAAATTTATTTAATTTATAAAAATAAATAAAACTCATTTTCTCTAAAATACATCCAGAGAAAAACTCAAGGAAGACTCTCTTTGTATAGAAAATACATCAATGAATTCGATTACGTCAAAAAATGGAATTAAAATCAAATGCACTGATGTATAGAAATTTTTTTTTTCAAAATCTCTGGTCTCAAATTTCCTTTTTGGAGTCATCTTTCCTGTTGCCCGGGTCTCAAAAACTTTGGCAGGTCTCCACATACGTCACCATACAATAGTTAATGGCTACTGAACTGGACAAATATAGAAGAGGAAAACTAGACACACATCAGACCTGGGGTAATGGTAATGTGTAATGGTAATGCATTGTAATCATTACATTTTTTCAAAGTAATGGGGTGTAATGTGTAATGGATTCATCTTTCAATTACAAGTAATTGTAATGTAATGCATTACTTTAAAAAAAATGTCAGTATTGACCAATTACATTTCAATTACATTTCAATTACATTTTATATATTAGTCTCTTTTTATTTTTGAATCTGAAACAAATAAATATCACTGGAGAGGTTATTTTTTATTAATAATGTTAGAGTCTTAAAATTTAAATCCTATATCCTACAATATTTTTTGTTTTATTAAATGGTGATTGATAGACAAACTAAATAATTCTTTTAATAGAAATCTTGAAAATTAAGACAATTGTAAAATCAATTGAAAAGAACCAGAGAAATATTAAAAGAAATCATCAGGTTTTAAAGAAAGATGCAAAAAAAGTGACATTAATACAGGAATAGTGAGACTTTCAGTTAAATTAAGATACAACTTATATTTTTCTACTTTTTTTCCCTTTTCAATCTGGTATCATAATAAAAATTGCAGTAAATATAAAAATGAAACAGATTTTATGAGTTTGCACTTTAAGTCTGACAAAAGATAACGAACGCGAGCTCTACAGATAAAAGTAATTAAAGAGGCTGATCAATAGAAATTAAACTTTTAAATCGGACGGTCCCACGAAATAGATCATGGGAATGCAGCTGCTACTTGCTTGTTTATGAAAAGATGTATTTGGCTAGGGTGAATAAGGAACCAATGGTAATGAAGTGACCAGAGGTCAGATATTTGAATAAATTAGCTACAACAAATAATATTTAAAGATTATGCAAAAGATTGGAAATTATTTTAAAAGTGCATTAGAAATTTTAAAAGTACTCAAGGTCAGAATAATAGTAATTAAAATTCAAATAAAAATTTAAAGTAATTATTGCAAATTTCGAAGGAGCTACAAATATGGAGATGTAAATCGACAAAGGTACACCTAGTATAAAATGACTGGCCGGGATAGACAGGACTTCAGTGGAAAGCTGAATCCTGACTGTCTTGGTTGCATTTTATACAGGTGAGATTATTTTGAAGACTTGCGCACGTTTTGATCAAAATTATTAAATTTTCACATGGCTTATTTTATTTACAAGTTTTACAATATACACTTTTTATATTATAAGTAGTTATATTTTTAGCATGGTTTAGTATCTATTGTAAAATTATTAATTGTAATTATAAATATTAGAAATAGATTGTTTACTTTAATAAAGAGTGGAAAGCTGAATCTTGACTGTCTTGGTTGCATTTTATACAGGTTGGGTAACATCTCCACTCCCCAACCATGGCCGCCGCTCTGGTCCACAAATTTAAAAGGAATTAGATAATAAGACAGTATAGCGAAATTGAGCCACCCCGGTACCTCCACAAGCCAAGCGAGTTTACGCAAGTTCGAGTCAATGAAATAATCTGATTATGGAGAAAAAGAAACAAGAACAAAATTTCTTTTATTTTTTTTATAATAAATGGTGGAGAATGGACTTGGTAAACATTATACAAGATCAGTATGATTTATTGTAGACACAAAGAGAAACTAAGGCCAAATATAAATAAAGACTGATATATTGACCATCATTCTTTTTTTGGTAGCTTAAGGGTACTTACCACAAACAAAAAATGGATGTGCGGGGTGATATATATTTTTTGACTGATTTTGATTTGAAATGACATAAATAATAAATCCCTGAAATATTAAGAAATCGTAGGTTTTCCTTGGTGCTTCGATATGAGATTTTGTTTTGCCGTCTATATAATTCCATACAAAATTTTGCACATTTTTTAAACTTTATCACAAAATCTGTTATAATTCTCCCAATCTAACTTGGTTAGC
Source organism: Saccostrea glomerata (assembly GCA_003671525.1). Classification (NCBI taxonomy): domain Eukaryota; kingdom Metazoa; phylum Mollusca; class Bivalvia; order Ostreida; family Ostreidae; genus Saccostrea; species Saccostrea glomerata. Next base: position 558,459 of record PRKT01000162.1, on the reverse strand, counting down.
AGGTTCAGGTTGTCAATTTAAATGTAAATCTATGAGAAATAATGCTGATTTCTGAAAAAAGTTTGTTTGTGTTATTTATCCTTAAGGCCTCAAAATTTGAACCCTACATCCAAGTACTTGTAATTATCACCTTTGGTTGTGTTTAATTTATAGCTTTATTGATTATACCTGTTAAGCTAATTAGAAGTGCTAATTAATTAATTAAGTTTTTAATATTCCTTATATATTCATAGCATTATCTGTTAATTAAATATTAGTTTACATAAAATATCTTGTAGGAAATGTTCAATAAATTATTTATTTAAAAAGCAACAACAACAACGGAGAAACTAACATCAGATTCTGAACAAAACTACAACATTGAAAGTGTTCTGATCCACTTTCTTTGTCAACTGTAGATTGGATTGTAATTTTAACTACATGAACATGATACATGAATCAAAAATCAAAATACCGCTCTGATTTTTAGATCTGAGGGAAAGCATATTATCGAGCAAAAAGTGTGAAACTTAATTTATAGGTATAAATTGTGTGGTCATCCGTTTTGTGTTTTTTCTCTCATAAAATGTAATGTGTAATGTAATTAATTACTTAAACAAAGTAATTGTAATTTAATTAATTACTTTTCTGAATGAGAGTAATGGTAATTGTAATTGTAATGATAAAAATTCATAAGTAATTGTAATGTAATGCATTACATTTCAAAGTAATTGACCCCAGGTCTGACACACACTGTTTCATCAATATTTATAAACACACAGTGAGATAATATATTATTTAAACGCACAAATTAGTGCGTAAATATATCAACTTTCAACACAGACTATGGTGAAGATCATTATGGCAATGGGCTGATTAGCCTGAACGTATAAATTACCAAAAAGTTCTCGTTATACTGACTCTTTTACAGGCGGTGCCTCGGCAAATCGTGAGTGGACAAACTATATAAAGCCGGAAGTCAAGGTATTTTTTTTCTCTGCATACGTCAGAAGTCACATGATATATAGGACCCTTAAGCTTGGATAACTATTTCATGTGCATTCTGCATTCTGAGTATTTTTGTGCAGTGAAATCTTCCATACTGGACATAAATTATATATTAAGTTAAATATCAAATTAAATTTCATGACTTTTATCATCATGAATGGTAAAAAACAGCAAATATATCGTGAATGTCCTTGGAACAATTGTCCAATTTAAGCTAAAAATTAGCACTATTTGTTTTAGTAATATCTAAAAACTAACATCACTGGTCGTTGTATTTCATTTCCGAATATATAAGATGATTTTGATAATTCTGCTTAAAAATCAGGAAAAATGACTCTACTTTTATTGATTTTTTTTTTATTTTTAAAGCCTGAAAAATAACATTAATTGAGTGCAGAAAGGTAAAAGAAATGACTATGCGAAGTTCTTTAACTTACATGTTGTAGTCGTACATGTAAGAAACTTTAATGTGACTACTGTTGATCACTAAATTTTTGCCTTATTTTCGCGAGATAGTCATTGACTCTTACCCCCCGTTCACACATAGACGCCGCTTCTACTACGATCAAAGTGTGGTCAAAAGCGTGGCCGATCGTGACAAATCGCAGGAGGAACGTTGTGGGGTCGTCAGAAGCGTAGTATGATCGCAGTAGAGTCTTCATGTTCGGAGAATTCTACGCTCTCACCACGCTTATTTTGAACATGTTCAAAACAAGCGTAGCGGGATCGTGGCCAACAAGAATCGGGGTGAAGTCGTAAAAAGGGCGTAGTAGAAGCGCCGTAATCGTACAAGCAGCGCGGAAGCATCGTAGTAAAAGCGCCGTGGGAGCATAGGAACTTACCAAGCACGCTCATACAACGCTCCCTCTACGTTCGTACTACGTTCGTACTACGTTCTCACTACGATCTCTCTACGTGTCTGAAGATCCTACGAAGACCTACAATGACCTTACGCCGATCACATCACGACCTATCAGACAAGAGTTTGTTCTTATATTGCTGATATTTGACCAATCATTATCTGTTAACTACATGTAAAGGGTGACACTATACTTGGTGATCATTTACAATTGATCATTTCTACATCTTGTTACAGTTATAATAATTGAAAATGCCCTAAACCATGCGGTAAAGGCCGGAAAAAAACTGCGGTCGCAAAATATGTATCATCGCTAAAATTGTACTACAAAAATCTGCAGTTTCAAGATATATTTACATCATCACCAAAATCGTACTAGAAGCGTAATGCAATCGTAATATGATCGGCACCACCGTAGCGACATCGCGGTACAGTCATCTAGGTCTGTGTAGCGTCGTAGTATGGTCTTCAATGTCGTAGTGGCAGCGTAGCGTAAACGCACTAAACACGGCTGCTTGTCGGCAACGGTCTGCGTAACATCGTAGTAGAAGCGTGTTAGCAGCGCGTTTGACGTAGGGACATCGTAGTACGGTCGGAACGAAGACCATAATTTGCCAAATTGCTCTATTTTGACGCCGATCGGCTGCGATCTGCCCCGATCCAAAAAATTTTCAGATCGTGGCTTGATCGGGATGATCGCCGTAGAGTCGCAGCTCTGTGTGAACGGGGGGTTAATTAGCGAGACAAAATTTTCATGAGTTGTGGCTATTGCTCTATATAATCTTAAGTCTTTAGGAATACTATTGTATGCAAGAATTAGATTTTTTGCGAGCACACTGTCTCGCTTAATTACGCGAAAATAAAGTTCTCGCAAATAAATAGTGATTTAAAATATTCAATATGGAAAAGATGTGTTTGTTCCAATAATTAATTTGGATAAAAAATTTAAAGGTGAAAAAATTGATTTATGTTTTAGACTTTTCTCTCTCTTTTTTTTGTTGTTGTTTTTTTTTTTGGTTTTAGTTTGTGTGTACATGTAGACTCTAAAAATATACTTGACAAAAATTCTCTATACTTTTGATAACAAAATTTTTTGTGGCATTTAAGTAAGCCATTTGTGAAATATTCTCTACATTCATTTACATGGAAGCAATTGATTCTACTGAATAATTAATGTGTATGTGAAATGGAGGACAAGCAGCATTTTGATACATAGATAAGATAAGATAAGATAAGATAAGATAAGATAAGATATTCTATATTTCCTCCAAATTAATGGAGACTTTGTATGAACAAATAATTAACTGATTTCCTACACAATGCAAAAAAGAAAACATATCTATGTATGTACAATTTTCTGCTAGAACATGCTTATTTCATTGTGAAATATTCTCTACATTCATTTACATGGAAGCAATTGATTCTACTGAATAATTAATGTGTATGTGAAATGGAGGACAAGCAGCATTTTGATACATGGATAAGATAAGATAAGATAAGATAAGATAAAATATTCTATATTTCCTCCAAATTAATGGAGATTTTGTATGAACAGGTAATCAACTGATTCCCTACACAATGCAAAAAAGAAAACATATTTATGTATGTACAATTTTCTGCTAGAACATGCTTATTTCATGGATAGTAAACTTGCATAGTAAAACATATCTTTATGTAAAAAGTTTCAAAGTTAGTAAAAGGCATTGTTACATATTTTATAGCCCCCTCCCCCTGCAGCAGCATGTAAGCTGTTTTGAAATTGCTTTGTAGCTAATGCTATGATAACTTTCAAATGACATAATTTTAAGTCTGTGATAACATGAATGACAGTAAAAGTACCCTAAATGTATTTCATGCTCACATTCAGCTTAGGTAACATGTGCTACTGATGCTTAAAAAAGAACGCAGTAGAAAACGATGATAATGATTTAAATCTATAAATGCTTAGCTTTCTACTCTTTGGAATTTTATTCACACAGTGTAAATAAATAATTAACACGTTTATTAGTTTTATTAGTTATCACTTCTTAAGTTCTCTCCCATGTGCATAACACGCAACTCTTTAGCATCCAATCATTTTTTAGGGTGAAAAAAAAACCACTCTTGATTGAGAGACTCATTTAAATTCACTTTTATATCAATATTTATTTGTATCTGATTCAAATTCCAATCGAAATTTATTCAAAAGATCACCTTACATTGTAGGCAGCAAAGAATACCATTGTTTAACGCGTGGCCCATAACTTTCCCCAATGTCTGCGTTTAGCAAAAAGTACTTTACTTCTTACATGCTGTAACTTCTTAGTATTTTCGGTTTAAGGAAAAACTATAATTGAATCTCACACCATTTAAAAACAACATCTCTATTAGAATCTAGTGTGAAATATCCAAACTAATTGATTACATCTCCGTGCGCCGGTTGTAACTTGTAATTTTTATCAATCTCAATTCCAACAACTTTGAAAATCATGACACCAATCGTCTGTTTCTAAAGCTGTTTACATGTATATGAAAAATTGACATGTTAGTAAGATTTTGATTCTGATTTCATTTGAGTTTAATGTTTAACATAGTGCCAAAGAAATAAAAGCAATAAAAGTCTTCTTAGGTCCTTAAAACTTTCTGAAACAAGAAATGAATGTCTGAGAGAGAGAGCAAGCGGTCGAAATCTGAATTATTATGAATATATGTAATTTACAAGACGTTTAAAGTAAGTTACAACAACTTAACAACCAGTCTCGGATGTGAAGGATCATTAATTGAAATCAGGTAAAAATTAGGAATATCTTTTTCTAGAAAAAAATAGCTCAATCTTAAGGTACAAGTATCTGTGTATGGTAAAGCAATTGCATGACAAAATCATGCATTTTTAAAATATGTATTATTTCAGGTGATACAGAGAAGATTTGATGGATCAACGGATTTCTATAGAGGATGTGAAGATTACAAAGAAGGGTTTGGGGATCCCAGTAAAGAATACTGGCTAGGTAGGCAATCATTTTAAATCAAATTTAGCAAATGTTAAATATCGTAAAAACTATTGAGTATTATTGCCTAATTTGTCTATATAACACATAAGGAAAAGCGATTTTATAAAGAAAACTACACGAATCTTGTTTTTTTCACATTGAAATCAACTAATGTTCGATAGAATTTTGTTAAACGAATTTGAAATTAATTTCTTTGCTCTGACTGGAAAGATGCTGTACGATGGTTTTTTTCATGTAAAGTCTTTTTAAATATTTATGCATGTACTTTAGTCCAAATGATTTATTGCATATTGTATATCTCGAGAATTTATCACTCATGTGGAGACGTCACTGTATGCCGGTGAAGGACTTTAAATTTTGACCTTTACTCGGCACTCAGGGTCATTGAGCAGTGAGGGATCTTGATTTTCGCCAAAATACATTTTATAAATTAATCATCTTACAAAACCCGAGCATTTACAAACGGTTTGTATTTTCACATGTGGTCATGAAATAGTCCAGAACATGAAACCCTTCCAAAGTAAGATGCAAATCTTATATGGTACAACTTTTGATGCACCAGATATTTCGACAAATTATGCCTCTCCAACGATACTAGTACTCTGGCATGCCGAACTGTTTTCTTTAAAGGGTATATTTTTTAAAATTAAATCTTGGTGTTGAGTCCTGATGGTTGTGTTATGCTTTCTTTTTGAATATTTTCCGGATGTCCTACTGCGTATCCTCTTAATTCTTACTTTGGCAAATTTGTACTGAATTCATATTTATCATTGAATGTATAAAATTTCTATATTTACCATCCTTGTTAGTTATAATAGTTAGTAATGATATACGGTAGTGCGACTTTGTCAAGTCCGACCTCGTTATGGTCCGACAGTGTTATAGTCCGGCACTATTATAGTGCAAATTATCTATCAGAGAAAATTAGGATAGGCCCGCTCAGCGAAGATCCGACGTTGAATCAATGTTGGCAGTTCAACTCAATTTAAATTCAATGTTGATTCAACGTTAAATTTTCAACGTTGAAAAGTCAACGTTGAATCAATATGGTATCTAGATTTATCAACGTCTTAACCCAACTTCAACTAATATTCAACGTTTAAACAACGTTGTGTGCCTGCTGGGTACACACTGAATTGTCTACAGTTTCCCCGTTTTTCCCAATCATGACAGCACACAGCGGATGTGACCGGTGGCCAGGAGATGCTCATACTGTTTTGGAGATCCGTGTTTGATCTGCTCCTTGTTTGAATGGACTTTTGAGCTTAATTTGATACTGTTCGTTATCTCCACATATCTCATTATTAATAAAACGTCATCATTATATCTGAATGTTGAATTGAAGGCCACGGCAAGTATTTTCTTCCCATTTAGAAGTTTTTGAAAATATTTTGCATTTATAAAATATATATATAATATGAAAACAGGTCAGCTATTAAAAGAACACAATCAGAACCCGTCGGGTTTCAACAGTTTCTTAGCTACAAATCAAATATGTAATTTTGAGTTTTTTTAAAGTAGTAGTTTTCTACAACATTAAAAATCCTAGCTTTTAATATATCGTGAGAAATACTTGTATAAAGTGTAGAAAAGTTGTACTTTTTGATGTTGTAGACTATTAAAAAAAACGTTGATTTTAAAAGAGCAAGAGCCATCTTATGCATAAAATGGCCCTGTACTTAAATCAATTAATTAAGTATCACCCTCTTTCCATTTTCTTATATCAAAATAAAGTAGACACTTGATGCTTTCATTTTCTATAATAAAATTTTGTTTTGAGAATCCAAATATATGAAAGCAGGCTTTGAGAAATTGCAATGTTCTTAAAATTTGCAGAAAACATGCGTATTTGACTACCTTCAGGAAAGAATTAAAATATGAGCACAGCCCACGATCCAAAAAATAAAACATGTTTTCTGATCTTCAGAAACAGGCCATTAATTTGTTATTGGCATATTTTGGATCAGAGGTTGTGCTCTATTTGAAATATTAAAAAAAACGCTTCAATTTTAGGCCATTTTCAAAGAAATTTAGAGGATATGAAGAAAATGACGCATTTTATGACGTCATAATGCATTGACTAGATGTGAAATTACGTCACAATTAATAGATACGTGGTCACCAACAGTCCAAGTAATAAATGCTTCATTTGCAACCTAAACTGAGCGGTTTTGAATTTTCAGACATTCTCAGGGCCAAATAAAGCCCAAAGTGGCTCTACCTCTTTCTAAAAGTTCTTTGAGATTTGAGGATCCATATCTGATTTTCACAACTTCTGAAATATGCTGTAGAACTGTACGTCTGAAGTTTCGCCTCAACAACAATTAATAACTAGAAAGTCTGCTATTGCAAGCAATAGCGTATGTAGCCCCTAACTGGACAGGACTTTCATTTTTTCATCACTAAAACAATAAACACTAGCTTAGCTTGGACAACCATAAACTTGTATCAGTACTTTCAGTACTTTGATTTGAAAATCAAAGTTAAAGAATTTTCACTATTCCCCTGTTTCCATGAAAACTATTGGCAATTTGCAATTTTTAAATCCAATGAGCACAACTACAGATACTAATCATTACATAAATAAAATTTCATGATGAATGTTCAAGAGACCAGAGAGAATACTTGCAGACAAAATTCGTCGCTTTTTTGCAGGTTTCCATGGCAACAATAGACATTTTGAAACTGAATGACCACACAGCAAAACTAAAACCAGTGATCCTCCTTTGAGGAAAGTTTCAAGAAGACTTTCCAAGCCATCTCCGAGAAACAGCCTGGAGAACAAAACATGCGTACAATCGCAATATGTCGCCCGACTTCGTTCGGGGCGACATAATAAGATAGGGTCTTGGTAGAACATTTGTCGGACCTGGCTATAGATCCTTATTTATAAGGATTGTTATGAAATTTAGAAATCTATTATAGGTAGGATAGATAGACCTTACTTTGGTTGGTTGGAAGTTAGAAGTGTTTTAAAACACTGAAATGTGCAAGATTTTGAATTGCAAGTATATGTAGGATTACTTGGCGTAGAAGAAAAATCACCCCTCCCCCCCCTCCTAAAAAAATACAGTTAAAATAATGAACCTTACAAAGACGACGGTATTGTTACAAGCCTCACTTTAGGACAGTTAACCATCTTTGTAAATTCCAAATATATCATTAACAGTAAAATGAAGGATATGGAGATAACGAACAGTATTCAATGTAAAAGTCCATAAAACGATACAAAATAGAAGTAGAGCAAACACGGAATTCCGAAACATCAGAGGTGGGATCAAGTGCCATGGAGGAGTGAGCATCCCCTGCCGACCGGACACACCCGCCGTGTGCTCCTTGTCATGATCGGAAAATAACGGAAAATTCTGTCGTCAATTCAGTGTATAAATAATGGACTAACAATTAGTATGAAAAACGTCAGTCAGCATTTGACCCAATGATAAATTGTATTTGCTGACAAGGTCATCGTATCGACATGTATAAACTTAAGGAATGTGTTAAGCTCTTTACAAGTAATATAATACATATTTTAATCAGTTTTTCTAAACAAGGAAAAAATTCTCTATTCTGACATTTTTTCATATACATTTCAGTAAGCGACTCAGATGGTGGATTGCACCTCAGAACCAACCATGATTACTGGAATCAGGTCCAAGGATAACTCTATTTGACTGGCACTCAGTGCTGTGATTTTGTAGTGTGGACTCCATTAGATTTACAAGTTGTCAGGATGATGAAGGATCCAGCATGGGAGATAAACATTAATAACATGATTGAATTTTACTTTGATGCATTTTTACCATCATTATGAAAGAAGAAAATTACAAACACAATGTCAGTCTTACAAGTTATCTTTTAATTTTTTTTTTCATAAATGAGTTTATTACAGATGAGAAGCAAATATTCAGATTTGTACCGTTTACTGTATATATATAGGAAAATCAACAAATTTTGTGAAAGTCATTGTTGTTTTCAAGGATATCAACAACTTCATCATCAATAAAATGTTGAAATTTCAGACTATAATACCATGTTTGTTCTGCAAAATTTCAACTACAAAGTAAAATCTAATCAAACAAAAATCTTTTTCTCAACCAACAAAATAATAATTTTACAATGATTATCAGTAACATAATATTTTAATTTAGGATACAGTCAAACCTTATTATCTTGAACTTGATGGGACTGAGAAATTTTTTTTAGATAAAATACTTAAAGAATGCAGGGTTATAGAAACACCAAAGTTCAACTATATAAATACTACCTTTGTATTTATATCGTATATCTAATCTAACAGCCATAGAACATTTAGAAACTCATAATATACTAGGTCATAGTACCCTTGACTGCCGTCACAATTGAACACAATAACGTCACAATTAAAATGACGTCAAATTGCGCTAAAATGCTTCACTGATCTTGCATACCTGTTAGCTCTATAGAATGTACATGTTGAAAGCTGGTATTTCCATAATTTATATGTTTTTTAAAAATATTTTTTAATTAATAAACAACTTTGGATCATGATTTATTATGAGGTATCAATTTCTTGGTACATATGCATTAATTTTACCTTTTTTATTTCAATTTGTGAGTTAAAAAAAAACAAACACTATAACGAAAAGTAAACGATTTTAGTCTTTCTCTTGAACGTGTTGAAGTGTTTATATACACCCTTATTTATTGAGGACTTAAATATGCATGGATTAGCTTGAGTTAAAATAAATCAGTCTATGAATCATTTAAATGCAACCCCCGATATATATTTTTTTCTATATACATGTATTACATGATATTAGTAAAATTCGTCATTGTCGCCTTTACCCCCCCCCCCCCCTCTTTTCCCCCCCCCCCCCCTTTTCCCACGTATAACAATGTCGCGTTTTAAGAAAAAAAATAAAGTGGAGAGAAAATTATTTCAGAATGTAAGAATTATTTAGTTTTTTGAAACTAATACAGTATTGCAGTCGTTTGTTGATGTTATGTTAATCCACAGCGACTTATTTCATATCTAGTCGGATAAAATAAATCCTAATTTTGTGTTTTGATATGCCCCCTTTTTACTGCAATAAAGGCTACCTCCAATTTTCTTTTCATTTTTTATGAGAAGAATGAAAATTGCATGATATATGTGAAAAACAAAACATTTCATCCTGTATTTTTTTTTTTTTTTTTTCAATTTCTTTGTTTTTTGGAGAGTTTTACTATGTAATTGTGTATAAAAACACGAAAAATGGTCTATATCTTGACAGTGCCCCCATTTGACTACAATAAAGGCAAGGTAACAAAATTTCATTCTAATTTTTCTTAGCATAATACATACAAAAATATTTCCAAAAATTAAATTTTTTTATCATTCCGTTTTCGTAATTTTCAACTAGATCGGGCCTCGTTAACATGAAGTCTGTCAAAAGTTAATTCTACGTTAAACGTCACCCGCACGCCTAGGTCTCGGAGAAATTGGCACTTTGAAAAAACAAACAAGTCCATATCTTTATGTCAACTGAGTTACTCAGGTGACCTATTGTTATCTGTTTTTATCTGTCGTCCTGCGTTAACATTTGAACATTTTCTTCTTCTCTAAAACGCTTAACCAATTTTAGCATAAAGCATCTATGGTTGAAGGGGAACAAAAATTGTGAATTTCATGGTCCTTGCACACCCCCCCCCCTTTGGGGTCTGAGGGATGGGGCCAAAACCACTAAAATTATTTTAATGCAAACTTAAAACATTTTCTTCTTTACTCCTGGACATCAAGCAGTCAAACTGTTGGCATGATTGTAATAAACATTGACTCTTCTACCAAAGTAGTGAATTTCATAGCCTTAGCACCTAAAAACTACATTCTATAGAATTGGACAATATTTAGACCCTCTTTGAGGTATATTTGAGCTGAGTCTAACCATTTGATTATTTAACAAAAAGCCTGTACATGATAACAAATATTTACAGTATTTTAATTCATATAGATGAGTGAACACCCGTTTGTTTGAAATTTTGTTGAATTTTTTCCATCTGTCTTTTTTTTTTTGGAAGTTCGTAGGTGACGTTAAACTTGGAATTAATCATCAAAGCTAGAATTCAATGGATGCTTATTTAATTTCATACTTGTCAGCTATTTCCTTTAAAAGGGGGGCCTGCAAGTTAACAAGAACAACACAAACCTGAAATATTTTAGTTGACAAGTGTCGGTATTGGGAGGGAATATGATCAATTATATCGTAATTCTTGATCCTTTCATTCGCACGTTCAACATGTATTCTACTCCTTCCAATCTTGTAGCATAGCTCTGCCTCCTCTTTAATGAAATGACATTTATTTGATAAAAATGGTGGTATGTTAAGAGTTACACCTGCTGGAAGTTTGTCGAATACATTAAACCCCTTGTCTGCTAGAATCATGTCACCAGGCTGAAGCATATTCAGAACCACAGGGGCCGGTAACATACTGTATTTGAAAATTGATTTTACATAATTAATATATGTATACAAACTTCATTTCTACAAAGTCGTGGTTTTTGTGGACAGTTGAAACAACACATTTATCGCACGCAGGAGTGTCACATTGCTTGCAGTATATTCCACACTTTTGATGAATATGAGTCGGACACGGTGGACTTTTTTTGTATACATATATTGATTATGTAAAATCAAATACAGTATGTTACCGGCCCCTGTGTTCAGAACATTACAATACTCAACTATAGCTGCATCTGAAGTTGATCCCGGGTAGAGGTCAGAGCAGTAAACTAAAGCACCATTTGGGGCTACACAAGTAACTGCCTTCACTGTGTGGCGACTCTTGTAATTACTAAAAGACAGTGACTGACTGTTAAGGTCTGATGGAACATCTTGGGTGACCTCTGTTGCATCCATTGCTATGCGTGCACCTGAAAAATCTTCAAACGATCTGGGCATCGATCCTTGACATTTTACCTGACTGGGAATGCCAACTGCTTTCATTACTCCTTCAAACAATGTTTCATGAAGAGCACATACATACGTATTAACGATGTAAGAAATTGTTGCTCTGCTCGTGCCAAAACGATCTGCAAGATCAAGATCTCTACAGTTTAGTCTTAATTTCATCAGAGTCACAAGGAGCTGGTCAGCGACGCTAAAGCCTTTAACACTCCATCCCGCATAGTATGTAAAAGGACCCATTCTTTCCATAAGCTTAGCTAATATGTTGAACACCTCAGCAGGGAATGATGTATAAAGCAGCATCTGTAAGGATAAAATACTTATTTTTCAATTTAATCAAAAAATTACATGTATTAGTTTTGCTTTCAAAGAAGGGTTTAGCTCACTTGACCAACACACAGGAATTATTCCATTCATGGTGTTTTCTAGAGATTATTATTCAGTTAAAGTATATCATTGAGGGAGTTAGCAAGATTCCATTTCCCCAAGGCAAAAGACTATTTCCAAAAGCACATTTTTATTATACTAACTGTTTTATTATACTGATACAATAATAAAAAAAAAATTAGATTACGAATGACGGGGAATTAGTTTCCGGACTAACGAACGGGGATAAGTCCATTAATATATTAGACTGATACAAAAGTAATAAAGAGGATTACAGATAACTTGGTAATTAGCTTCTGACTCAGGGATTAGCTCATTTGACTAATGCATGGGAATTAGTCCATTCACAGAGATTCACATTTTACTGCCTAACTACTGTAATCAGAGGAAGTATAATAATAACATCCAACAATCTACTTTTCTAATTTCTTTTAATTTTCAAACATTCCAGAAAATATATTAATATTTTTTAAAATTAAGCAATCATTTGAAGATTTTCTGTGACAAAAAAAAATACCAGCTACCTACTGAACAAAAATTTTATACAAGTTGGGAGGTACAAACAAACAAGATTATCTTATTGTTGGCCTCAGTGAAATTATTTTATTTCAAAAAGAAAGTAAATTTTTGAATGGATGTCAAAGTTTTTTCCAGACATGCATTTGACTGACAATTTGAATGTCCCTTTATTGTGTAAAAATGTCTGATTATTTGTTTTGATAAATTTTCTACTGTTGTTTCAGTAATAAAACAGTTATGGTATAGGGTGGAAAATAGCAAAATGGTTTCCTTCTGTAGAAAACTATCTATTACTCCCTTGGGGAACCATAAATTTGCTTTTACCAATTCCATAGCAGTATACTGTTACTAGTAAACAGATGAGAAAACAATGAAAACCTAATTTACAAGGGTTAATGTCTTGTCCAGACTCATAAAATTGCTGAAGATAGTCCATATACATACCTTTTCTGGATCACTGATGATATTCCCTATCGACATGACTGGTTTTCTCAACTTTAGAAGTTCTAATTCTTTCCGGAGCTCCTGGATTTCTTTATCCTTCTCCTCTGTTAAAAGAAATTACATGCTTTTCTTCATTTATACACTTGAAATTTATATAATTATAGATTTTAAATATTAAATAAACACATCTATTATTTTTGGTTATTGACTGTCAACAGATATATATTGTCAGACTGATATATTGCCAAGGGAAGATGAGGAGAAACCTAGAATTTTTGGGGGTACAACAAAAAGATGTACATATTAATATGTGTATCAAGAAATATAATAAAAAAGATGTCCAAGCTTCCTAATTGCTACAGTCAACATTTAAAAAAAAATTCTACTAACAATGACATTTCATCCAAAATTCTATAGACCTGAAAAATAAATATAAAAAGTGGAAGATGAGAACCTGAATTGGCCTCGGAGTTGAAAACTGTTGTGTATAGGTTATCCCCAGGCTCAGGCAACACAAAGCTGTGATCATGGACACACAAATCTGGGTGTACACTGGATTCATCACTATTCGTTGGTGAAGTTACTGTAGTATCTACAGTTCTTTGCCGCTTTCGTCTAAAATTTGACAAAGTGTTAATCTCTACAACTGATCACTTTCAAATTTATTCATTAAATGAAAAAGTATCATTACATTAAACTGCTTCCCAACCTAGTATGACTTGAGTATCTATTATAATTATCATAAATTCATTGCAATTAATATTTTAACAGTATACTCAAAGCATGAGTTTCATATAATGTATTGATTTATACATTTTAGATTTTCCTTTTTGGGGTATCTATTTCTGGGAAGTATCCAACGTTCTAATTGTAGGGAAAAATTGTGGGACCCAGCTCCTTTTTCCCGTCCTGGAAGTGACAGCTACAAATTCTGTCGTTTGCACAGTACTCTCGATCAGCCCGGCTAGAAATAGTAGAAAAACACTGAGTGTTTATCAAACGGTCTCAGCTTAAATTTAGGAACTCTGCATGACAGTCTGTAATCATGAAAACGTTGATTCGAAGTGACGTAAGTTATCCTCGTATTTGACTTAGATAATTAATAACCACAACAGTACTCACGACTGTACTGCACTTACTGACATCTTTCGATCTATTTTTTTTTCTTTCTTTTTCATCTGGTGGAAATCGAAACAAGGAACAATCTTGTTTACCGCCAGTACGGTGGGTACAAAACAATACACCATGATGACTCATGTACCCGGAAGTCACAAAACGAAATTGAAAGCTAACGAGACTTACAGACCCTATTGTATTCGCCTTTTTCACATGGAACGCCATTGTGCACCCTCTATTTTACTTTTTACGCGTCCGGATCGATAGATCCGGGGCGTATATTGTTTTTGTCCTGTTTGTTTGTTTGTCTGCAAACTTTAACCTTCGACATACCTTTTAAATCATGAAACATAGAGACTTCATAGTTGGTATGAATACTCCACTTATTAAGCTCTTTCAATTGACACCAATGTCAAGAACCTTGTGACCTTGACTGTGAACTATATGCTAAAAATAGCTTTTTGTCTGCAAATTTAACCTTCGCCATAACTTTTGAACCATGGAATATTGAAACTTCATATTTAGTATGCATACTCCTCTAATTAAGTTCTTTCAAATGACTCCAAGGTCAATGACCTTGTAACCTTGACTGTAACATGTATGCTAAAAAATTTTTTTTTGTACTTTCGCCATAAATTTTGAACCATAAGAGATAGAGACTTCGTATTTGGTGTGAATACTCCACTAATCAGGTTCTTTCAAACTACACCAAGGTCAAAAAAGCATGAAAGATAGAGAATTCATAGTTGGTATGAATACTCCATTTATTCAGCTCTTTCAGATGACACCAATGTGAATGATATTGTCACCTTGACTGTACCCTATTATAGCTTTTTCGAATTTTGTTGCCGCTTTGCACATAATGTTTCACAAACACCTTTTGTTGATTCGAAACTTATTTTGGGTTTCCCATAGCAAAACCATGACGCTGCCATTCTTTCTATAAGATTTGATAATATCAATCTCTTATCTGAAATTCTAACTATACCACTGAATAGAATTTAATGCTTTAATACTTTCAGAGATTTTTTATTACAGAATGCAATTGAGACCTGTGATCTGATACTGACTTCGGGTCTCTCAGACCAAACATGGATCTTGCCAGTATAATCTTACGGGATGGCGTGGTTATCATTTACTGAGCTCATTGCTCATCGTACCTCTACTTTTATTTGTGTCCGTTCTCCAGTAATCCACTTTTTTGTCTTTGATAAGCAGGGTAACTCCCCTTAAGTCTGTATAAATGTCGTTTGGAGTTATCGCTTTTCGGTGAATAGTAAGTCTGATATACAATATTTTTTAAGGGAAATAACAAAATTCTTTGTTTAATAACTTAGGAAAACTTCAAACCCTCCCTTTTAAAATGGCCTGTTTGATATCATCCACATTCTTTTTTTTTTCGAATGATAGTTTATGTGTCCACAAAAAAACATCACCTGTTATCCAATATTCATGGAATAGCGATTTTCGTGGAATAATATTCAACAGTAAGAATTGTTTAAAAATACTCTTTGTCTTTAAAAATGCAGATGCAAATAATCATTTATGCGTAAAATTTTTCTTAAAAACAATAGCGAGGTATTTTTAGTGCTCATCTCTTTCTCTTTCTCTCTCTTATACACAAATATAACACTATATATACACTTAAACGCTCATCTGATATACTCAGTACATTGATTCAGCAGATATTTCAAAATTTCCTTATTTTTCCATAAATGCCCGATCATGACAAAAAGCACACAGTGAGTGTGACCGGTCGGCAGAAGATGCCATGATCCCACCTCCGATGTTTATGAGATCCATGTTTGCTCTGCTCCTATTTTGTATTGTTTTGTGGACTTTTGATCTTGAAAACTGTTCGAAAGTCCACATGTTTCATTTCATAGATATTTATGAAACACTTTAATATCTATCTATCCTTCTGTGTTCAATAATTCAAAAGTGTTTTTATTTTTTTAAAATCGATTGATTATGCCTAGGTCTCATTTCCCGGCCGGTAGCCGTAAACCGGTGGTAATCGGTGGTAATTCGTGGTGTTAACGATGCTCCAACATCGGTCAACATCGACCTAGTAGTTCTTAAAGAATCAGTCACATTATCCAGTGATGGGTATACGATGGGCAACCACTGCGTTTTATGACAAAAATGGCGTGGTTGCCGGCCGGACTTAAGAAGGCCCAGCGATGAATTGATAATCATAAAACGATGTTCCAGGATAATCAGCCGATGTATATTACTTCGCACATACATGTACGTTGGTGAACATCGTTCGAACATGGGCCAATGTTTGATCGAACATCGACCGATGACCGGCCGTTAATTTATCTGTTGAACACCACTTAACCCCCCGATGACCTCAGATTCAACGGATATTGGACGATGCTCGGTCATACATCGGCCGATCAGTGAAAGATGTGTTAATGATGGGTTGCCGACGAGGAGCTATGAGGGGCATCGTTGGAGACATCGCTGATTTTTAACTACGAATTATTTCCTACCGATGACCCCACCGATTCACAAAATGGCCTAATGCCTAGGTCACATTTCCCGGCCGGTAGCCGTAGACCGGTGGTAATCGGTGGTAATCCGTGGTGTTAACGATGTCCAAACATCGGTCCACATCGGCCAAGTAGTCCTTAAAGTATCAGTCACATTATCCAGCGATAGGCAACCAATGAATTTTATGATAAAAATGGCTTGCTTGCCGGCCGATGGTTATAAAGGCCCAGCGATTCATTGCTATCATAAAACGATGTTCAAGGATAATCGACCGATGTATATTCCATCACTAATACAATGGTGAACATCGCTCGTACATCGGTCGACTACGGGCTAATGTTTGGTTGAACATCGACCGATGTTCGGCCGTTATCTGTTGAACACCACTCAACCCCCCGATGACCTCAGATTCAACGGATATTGGACGATGTTCAGCCATACATCTGCCGATCCTTGAAAGATGTGTTAATGATGGGTTGCCGATGAGCAGCGATGTGAGGCATCGTTGGAGACATCGCTGAATTTTAACTACGAATTATTTCCTACCGATGACCCCACCGATTCGCAAAATGGCCTCAGTCACCGTCCGATCACTAGTGGTGCCCGGCCGGCAACCACGCCATTTTCATCAAAAATGCATCAGTTTCTCATCGTATACCCCGTCGCTGGATAATGTGACTGATACTTTAGTCACCGTCCGATCACTAATGCTGTCCGGGCGGCAACCACTAATTAGTATTAGATAGACACATCTTTGGTAAAAATATAAAGCTTGTTCTAGGCTGCGCTCTATATTTTCTGAAAGAAAAACTGCTTGAAAATGAGCAGTTTTATACAAAATATCTAAAATGGTGGGAAAAGGTGATTTTTATGATGTCATATTTCTAAAATAACGGCATTTTGATCAAAATGAAAATGACCAATAAAGGTCGCATATATAGCTGTACAAATTGAAGCTATATATAAAGTAAAATTAAGATATTCATTTTAAGGGGCCATTTGAGACACTTACCATATATCGCTCTTTTTCAAAATCATATGTCAGTTTTGAATATGTTTTATATCCCTCATAACCAATATCAATTTGAATTACATACCATATGATGGGTTCCAAACCTTCATAAAAATACAAATCGTTAATGGTAACTGCAGGTTAAAAAAACTGCAGGTTAAAAAAAAATTAAAATGAGTACTGTGAAACAATATTTCCGAGAAATGGTGTAAATCAGATGTGCTTATGTAGCAATATACCTTTATCACATGTAAATGGGGTTTGTATCTGTCGGTTTATTCTATACGCAGGAGTGTGTTCTACAAACAGTGTATAAAACAAAGCAAATCAATGCCAAAGAAGTTGTTTCATAAAAAATACGAACATTCTCATTTAAACTCAACACTTTGCAGGTTCTGTGATCGATACGGTGATTTTGTCCACAAATACAATCCAACCATTAGTAAAATGCAGAAAACATTTTTCATACTTATTGTAAGGCAATTGCTGACGCAATGAATAGTTTACAGATTTATGTTATTTCCAGATCTTGACGAGGAGCAAATGGCGGGTGTGACGGTTCGGAAGGGGATGTCCTCTCCCCTACCGCACCTGATCTCACCGTTAATATTTTAATGGTCCGTGCTCTGATTTTTATTGTTTTAATGGACTGTTGAGCTTATGAGTTCCTTTATTTACACCCAGGATCTTTGCTATAATATTTCAGTGATCGGAAATGCCAAGTGAACTCTTAAAATCTTTGAGGAAAGCCTCGAGTGTACGTATTCAAAGATATCGGATCTACGGTTTAATTCCAAATTCTTGTTATTCTGTTTCCAATTCCCTGTACATGTAAGTCTATGGACCTTTTCTGAACTGAGCGGCTCACTGGTGTTGGGGAGTGGATATATATATATTATTATAACAGTAACTTGATCGAAGAGCCGGATTACGTCGAGTTGACAGGCGCGGATCACCAGATCAAACGAGACGCGAAGCGTCGAGTTTGATCTGGTGATCCGCGCCTGTCAACGAGACGTGATCCGGCTCTTCGGATCAAGTTACTGTTATAATGATAAATTTATTATATACCCCCAATAAAATGAGAAAAGAAGATACCTAATAGGATGCAAGGTTCGAAATATTTATTGATAATTCAAAAGAAACTGACTTTTCAAAGAACTAATTTTTGTTGCGCAATGTTTTAAATTGTTTAACAAGGAGTGATAGAGTCATTCGGAGTCATCACTGTAGATCCCACGGACGCGTTTTTTTTTTTTTTTTTGGTTTCTGAGGTTGTGCATCATAATTATTGATATTGATGGTGCAGTTCATCATTCTCGCGTTTGAGAATAATTCTCTTGCGGACGTTGACTGAAGGAATGATGAATTCGCTGAGATTGTCGACATCGAAGTTGTGGAACTGGCGGGTGGCGGATTTGAAGATAGCTGGTAAGTCGAAACAGGACAAACGACATTTTTCCCTACGTTTTCATTATTTTTCTTTATTTGAAAGAATATCACTCATAGTTTTTTGCATCTCGATTGATGCAGTTGCATAATTATTTATGCTTTGGACGTTTTTGTGTCCAGTTAGTTGTTGTATTGTGGTAGGTGCTATACCAGCATGAAGCAATTTTGTACATGTTGTTTTTCTGGCTGAATGATTCGTTTTTCTTCCAGGAAGGTTTGCACGTTCTGCCATTTCCCGCATAATCGAGCGCAGTGAATTTTCGCCAAGGGCTGGTTTTTGTACCAAATTGGAGATCCATGAGGTCTTTTATGGTTAATCGCAATATAAAAAGGACTTTCAGGAGTCATGGTAGAGGGCGGCCTGTGGTCTCTAAACGCCTTGTACGCAGTTACTGGGCAGCTCATAGGATCTTCTGGGTTTGCATACCGTTTCGGACGGAAAGCTCTCAGATAAGTATTTTCACCAGTTCTTGTTTTTGTTTCCCTTTCTCTAAATTCCAGATATTCCCTTCCATTTTCATCCTGTAATAGCTTGATATCAGACCATCTAAGTTTATGATTTTCTGTCCCTCCTCGAATTCCGAACATCATGGTGTTTTGTAACCAATTTTGTTTAGCAATGCCTTTGGGCTGTCTAAACCAATGCATCCCTTCTCTTGAAGCAATTTTTCTTCACTCTTTGTAAGTGGTTCTGCTGCATTTGGTTTACTTCCCTTGCCCTTTTGTTTTAATTCCTTTCGTTTAGATAGAAGAACAGTTCTACTTGTCGTAAATTCCTTATCAGATACTAAACTAAATGGGTATTTTTTCTCCCGCAGATACCTGTCAATAGATCTGTGATAGCTCGTCAAAGTATCAGGCTCATAGTCTGAACCATCTGCCTTTCGGATCGAGAGAAGAAAAGAGCCTTAATAGTTGTCCAGCTCGCTTGGATCAGTCCTATTGATTTCCCGGGTTTCCTTCCTTGGATCAAACGATTGGAACTGTTTTACTGCTGATTCAGTTTTTCTGACTGTGTTTTTATTTTTCATTTGTTGTACAAATTTATTTTTTGTTTGTTCATTTATCTCAATAAATGTTGGCATATTTTTGTTTTTTGGTTCATTTTCCAAGAGACTTCCAATTACTTTGACTTCTTCTGCAGGGGGCATTGGTATGTCCTGAAAAGCTGATGGTTCAGGGTCAAATAATTGGAAAAGTTCCCGTAGTTCAGATTCAGAGGTGCTATCCAGTATATCAAAATTCACAGGACACAAATCATTGGTGTTGATAGTATCAAAATCATCTAAATTTGCCATTTTGATGTCTGCTGGACACTGGGCAGCTTTCTATAGGAAATGGTCATGCAGACGACGATTTTGATGTTGTTATTTTACTTTTTTGATTTCATAAATTTTCTTAATTATATATGTAAAAAATAAGCATTTAAATTTAAAAACAATTTTTTAATGAATAAGAATTATGTAGAGAAAATGATAATATCATATGTAGTGTATTGACAGGGGTTTGTTTACATTCAGTTCAATCATTTCCGCTTAGTGGGTCAAGGACAAAAGTAGTTCGCGCAGGAATATATGCTTTCTGTGTACTACATCATCAGTTTCAGAGAATAGTGATATGGATTCAGAAAACCACAGTGTGGTGATCAGGAATATCGGATCAAACTCTGTAAAATTAACAGTAAAAAAAAACAAGGAAATTGATGGGTATATAATAAATTACCCAACCTGTACAAAATGCAACCAAGACAGTCACGGTTCAGCTTTCCACTCTTTATTAGATTAAACAATCCATTTGTAATAGTATGAATACAATAAATAGTTTCTTACAATATTTGAATTTTTAATTACTTTAATTCTGACCTTGAGTACTTTTTAGATTTCTAATGCACTTTATAAATACTTTCAATTCGTTTGCATTATCTTGTAATATTATTTGTTGTAGCTAATTTATCCCAACATCTGACCTCTTGTCACTTCATTAGTATTGGTTGCTTCCTCACCCTAACCCAATACATTCTTTTGATAAACAAGTAAACAACCGCATTCCAATAGATCATTTCTTGGAACCGTCCAGTAAAAGTTCAACTCCTAGTGGTCAGCATCTTTAATTACTTTTATCTTCAGAGCTCGCATCTGTTATCTTTCTCAACAAATACACATGTTTATATGTGTTACAATCTTATTTTTATGCAGTTTTTGCTATGATAATTGTTTGTTATTACCATTTATTACGTGTAAAAATAAACATATTTGGCTCAACTACATCTTTTGTGCTCCTTTGTAAAAATTCGGGTTCCCTAATATGTACATAAAGAAGAAGGTACAGTTTGGGCTTTATTACGCCTTAAAAATTTAACGTTCGTAAAAAGTTATGATATAGGCTTGAACAAGAGTTGAGTAGATGAATATGATAAATCATTAAAGAATATGGCATGAAGTAAGACCATTCTGAAAATATGACGTCATTAATTTGGTACATTTCTAAGTTTAATGCAGAAAAGCCTCAAAAAGTCTCATTTTTGTGCTTATTTTCCTTCAGAAAATAGTCTCTGCCACCGTCGCCCACTACAATGTTTGGATATATTATGTAAAATGCTTTGAAAAATCACATATCTCAAAATCTTTCCGGGCGACGGTGGCAGAGTATGTTTTCTGAAAGAAAATTCCACTGAAACTTGATGTCTTCTGCAACTTTTTAAGAAAATACGGGAAAATGCTCACGTTAATGACGTCACAATATGCATTTAGGAGGTCATATGAGAAAAACGATTTGTATATTCTTACTGCAGGGAATTTCTATTATTCAGAAAGAGTGAATTTTGATTTCTTATATCACTTTCATATTTTAGAAAAATATCGGGCTTAATTTGTATTGAAACTGTACTTTCTTCTTATGTAGGGAGAAGTTTACCATTAATGAACAACAAATAAGCATATCTTGAAAAGGCATACTGATATCAAAAAGTAAAATTTTAACTTCAGAACATAAGCCATGTGGTTTGTTGATTTTGTGTTGAAATTGCATCTAAATTGCATCTAAACATTCATTACTGTGTTTTATACTTTTCAGTTTTCTTACAATTTCGAGCCACCCCTAGAGCTATCCCAAAAGCCAGGATGAACTCACCAACCTGAAAGTTAGAGAAAATAAGACGTATGAGGGAAAAATGTTCAAGGAACCATATGGAGATGACAAACAGTATTCAAAGGCCCATACAGACACTAAACATGAGGATTAAGTCACTAGAGGGAATAAGTTGTTAGAGGGAAGATTACGTTTGAAGGAAAAGAGGTAAGATGACGTTAGAAGAAAAATAAGGGAAAATGGCGTGAGAAGGCGTAAAACATAAGATGAAGATATACTTTATTTGGTATAAGACTTAACAAAGAATAAGATATAAGAATAAAGAAGGGAAGATGAAGTTAGAGGAAATAAGACGTAAAGGGAAATAAAATGTTGGAAGCGATGGACGACAGACAGAGATGTTAGATGGAATAAGTAGTTCAATTAGATTTTAGAAGTAATAAGACGTAAGAAGGAAGATGATGTAAAAGTGAATTAAACGTTTGATTGAATATAAGACGTGAGTGAATAAGTTGTTAGAGTACAGAGACGTAAGTGGAAATAAACCGTTGAAGTGAATAAGACGTAAGAGTGAATAAGATGTGAAAAGAAATAAGCAGTAAGGTAGAATAAAGCATCAGAACATTCTCAAAAGTACATTAGATATTATTTTTATGAAATACATAAAGTCTGTTTAATTGGTTTAAAGATATTTTCAATTTTCAAATGCATGATTATTATGCTCCTTTTGATGATACTGTTTAAGCTCAAAATCTGATTAAAACATAAAAATACTTTCAAAATCCCCAAGGTTAAGGTAATGGTAGCTGTTACATCAATCTGGAAATCTGTTATGGCAAAGTCATCCAACATCTTAACACGAGAAAAACAGCTCTGAAATGTTAAACAATACATAAACAAAAGACCTAGGGGCCACATCGCTCACCTGAGCTCTGGCTATGTACAACTAAAAGCAAAAATCAGTTCAGTATTGAAAAATTTAATGTAAAAGTGGGTTCAAGTTTGCTCATGGATTGACTTGAATTTACACCACATGAGGATGCCTCCATATAACTATGACCAATCATGGCTTTCATAGAAAAAGAATTTTTCAAGATTTTCCCCATGTATTCCTATGTTAAACTTCGATCCGCTATTGTGGCCCCACCCTAGCCCCGGGAGACATGATCAAACATGATTGAACAAATTGGAATCTACACTGCCAGAGGATGCTTCCGAATGAGTTTCAGTTTTCATGGCTCAGTGGTTTTTGAGAAGAAATTTTTTAAAGATTCTCAATATACATTCCTATGTTGAACTTTGACCACCCATCATGGCCCCACCAATCTAATTGGCCCAGTGGTTCAGGAGAAGAAAATGAAATGTGAAAAGGTTACAATGACGCTAACAAGAACATCGACAGACAACGGACAAATTTTGATCAGAAAAGCTCATTTGAGCCTTCGGCTCGGGTGAGCTAAAAATTGGTTGGTGTGGCACTTCTGAAATAAAGAAAAAATAAAACAATTTTTGCTTAGATTATTATTATAAATAGTAGTAGAATTCTTTAATTCTTGGTATTGTTGGTCACATAATATGATAATGATACATGTAACACACTGTGACCACTTTGGAGTAACATCTAAGGCACAAACGGAACTTTTATGCTATTCCTAGCATTTAGAAATGATTTTCATTAGACTTTTTATGCTTATGATATTTACATCTCTATATGTTCCTGCCTGGACAAGAGCATGACAACTGGCCGGTGCCTCATTATAATTATCGATTGTATATGCTTTACAACAAGATTTTGGAATTACAGAATTCGTCTGTTGACAGGAACCAGATGTTGTACACCAAGGGGTCATGTCAAAGTCGTTGGTTGTGCTAGTGACTTGGTTTACAGCACAACAATCGTACTGAAACATGGAAAACATTCAATTGATTGATACACAGCAATACAGTTATTGACAATATACTTTGCAGTAAATAATACATTTTTAACTATTTTATATGAAGTAAATCTCTTTCATTTACATATTCCATTCATATATACATATAGACAGATGAATAATTTATGCTGTGTGAGTAAGTTGTGGGCAATTAAAAACAGGAAAAACTGATGCTTCCTTATGGCATCTCAAGATTGAGTTAAAAGTTATTTGTAACAATGGATAAAAAAAGTGTTTTATAAAAGCTCTAACTACCATCGTTCAAAATTTCTAGTCAAGGTTAAATGTTTAAAATGTATGTACAGCTTCGAGTTAAAGGTCTGAATAATAAAATATTGTTGCACTAAAAAGATTTAGATAATTGATATACCTATGTAGAAGCTTATCTCGAAGCCTTTAAACTTCAATGCCTTACTTTAAGTTTGGTTAACATTAACAAAAATATGTCTACCCTATCGTCAGAATTTTTTTTTAAAATTTTCAAATATATCATTTGAAAGATCTTCTAATTCTGCACAAATTTTGTTCTATATGTCTTAACAAAATAATTTTAGTTTAGAAGATAAAAAGCAGAATATGAGTAATTTTTAGCTCATTTAAGCGTTCTAATTTTTGACCCCATATAGCACCATTTTTAATACAGAAATCGAAAAACAAAAACAGATGTGCACAACTTCAATCCTTCTATTATCTAAAATCAGTAGAATTTATGCTCTAGCTTCAGCCGTCTCTGAGCCTTTGTGTGGATACGAAAGCCTATAAATTTTCGTTTAAAGGAAAATAACTCAAAACTGGAAGTGACTTTTTGAAATTTTCGACAGAATTCTGATAGATTTTAATAACTTCTAATATCTCTGAAAATTTGAGCGAAATCAGTTGAGAAATGATTGAGAAATGATTGAGATATGTTGGCGTCTAGGATTGATTGAGTGATTGATTGTATACCGTTTAACGTCCCTCTCCAGAATATTTCACTGATATGGAGACGTCACCAATGCCGGTGAAGGGCTGCAAATTTAGGCCTATGCTCGGCACTTACGGCCTTTGAGCAGGGAGGTATCTTTATCGTGCCACACCTGCTGTGACACGAGGCCTCGGTTCATCCGAAGGAGCGCCCCATTTAGTCGCCTTTTACGACAAGCAAGGGGGTACTGAGGACCTATTCTAACCCGGATCCCCACGGGGTTTGGCGTCTAGGAAGTAGAAGAAAAAAAAGGGCGTCTAGGAAGTAGAAGAAAAAAAAAGAATAATAATCTTTACCAACAGAATCAGTAGAAGGTCTTCCGTTGGAAACGGTAGACCTTAAATATTAGACAACAACCTTTGATCCGTTTTAGCCAGACATTTTCCAGAAAACTAGTAAGTATTTATAGACGACAATGCTTCCCTTCATAGAGCAAATTTATTTAAGGTCATACGCAATGTAGGTTGAACTTTATGGGTTCTTCCCTGGAGTTGAAGAGTTCCACTAAATGAAGGACCCGTGTGCAATACTTTTAATGTCTATATATGAATTTGTACACCCCTTCTAAAACAATTTTTGATGAAAAAAAGTCTGGATTTTTTGTTCTGTAATTTTTGTGCATTTTTCTTTGAATAATGCAAAAATTTTCACAATTTGATATCTTTTGAAAACCCCAGGTAACGCATGCTGATTTTTTGTCTAAGAACATGTAATGCTATTGTAAGTTTAAATTTAGAATATCTTGAAAAATTATCAGTAGATGAGGTACGTTGCGTATGTCCTTAAAGAATACATCGTCAATAACAGCATAAATACAACATCATGGCCTGCCCAGTTCCCTGATCTAAATATCATCGAGAACATTTGGTAAAATTAAGAAGAACACTGGAAACCGTGCCAAATTCATTAAAACAAAAGATCAGCTGATGGCGGAAATTCGGACTGCCTGGGAAAATATACCAACCTCCGACATTGAGGACCTGTATAAGACAATTCCCGGCAGACTAAATGAAGTTTTAAAGATGAAAGGCAATTTAACAAAATATTGAGGTAAGATGGGCATTTATTATTTTTTTAAACAGCTCCTAAATATCAAGGAGCGCGATGTAAAAATTTCGGTGGCCATTTTGAAGTGGCAAATAATTATGTCGCTTGACTGTAGAACATTAGAGTTAAACTTGCATTTGAGAAACTTCAACCCTCGCCATAAGCTGCCATACCGGGGAATTTGTGTTTCACACTTATTATTTTTTTTTTAAGAAATAAATCTCAGAATGTTGATAAAATCATATATGTTTTTAATAAGATACATTTTTAAAGCAATTAACCTTGAGAAAGAAGTTGTTCCAAAGGTCGGAAGTACTAGCCTTGATGCTTATAACATCCGAAGTAAAATTGTCTCTGAGTGATTGGATCATTGCACTCTTCATTTCTCCATAATTCTGGGGAAAAAAGCAAAGGATTTGGAACAATAACTAATCTTAAATAATCCATCCTTTTAGGTTTAATACCTTTATATAGGCGTCAGTTATATCGTAGTTTTGTATTAGAATATACACTTTAGTAAATTTTATGCAAGTTTAAAGAAATTGATAACGTACCGTT
This sequence comes from Saccostrea glomerata, assembly GCA_003671525.1. Classification (NCBI taxonomy): domain Eukaryota; kingdom Metazoa; phylum Mollusca; class Bivalvia; order Ostreida; family Ostreidae; genus Saccostrea; species Saccostrea glomerata. The sequence goes on along the minus strand of PRKT01000162.1, from coordinate 531,681 downwards.
TCTGTTTTAGTTGCTTTGAAATCGACAATACTGTTGTACCGGTGAAATAGCAGACATAACAACACAAATGATTGTATGGCCAGCTAGGAAAGAAGAGACTGTATCATCAATATGGTAAAATAGACGATGAAGAAGATATTATTCCATACTTCCAAATCAATTAGTCATTATATGCAGGTTGGTAACGTAAATATAATAAGTAAAACTTACCACGGTATAACAAGCTATATATCCTTTTCTTTGTCTTTCACCAGGAATCATAAATAAGATCAGGCTTAAAAAGAGAAAAACGAAATCCAGGACAAGTGTTGATATTCCTATTTCCCAGATTTGTTTGATGTTCTCTTTAGAATTTCCATATTTACAAGATACAGTAAAATTCAGGCGTAGATATTCGACGGCTTCCTTGAGATCACAGGATTTGCTACGTTTTGTAACATCACACCAAGATACCAAGACCACTGCAACAACCTTTGCAAAATTGATTTAACTCTGATATTCAAATGGCAATTGATTTTACTGCTCGGATTAGAAAGGTGACCATTCTATAGATAATTGATGATAAAAATACAAATAATCAATAATTATAAATAATCAATATGGAACACTAATTTGATGGTAGAGACTAATCATCTTTATTCGTTTATTTGTTGTTTTTTTTATTCCTCTCGAGAAATTTCACTCATATAGAGACGCCACTACCTGCCGGTGTAACGACGAAAAGTGACCCCCGTAGAATATTGACCGGGGGTCATTTTTCGTCGTAAAAAAATTGATCCCCTGGTCAATAATCTACGTAGAAAAATGACCCACTTTACTGTAGAAATTATGGCCTTGAGGTCGTTTTTTTCCGTGTGCATTATAGAATCAAAGTACTCAGAAGTACAGAGAGCCGGGCTCATTTACAGAGTAGAATGGATTTCTTACATAAATCACGTTTATATTCTGATGAAAAAATTATTTTAAAACTATTAATATAAATGAAAAGACACTGACAGTGAGTTTTTCAATCCTAATACCACGGTCCGATTTTGTCAGAATCAGAATTAATCTGGTAACGCAGCTGAATGTAAACAAACAGGCCAGTCTGGTTCCCTCTCACGCTTTACCTCGTATATGTAGAGAACTACGGTATCACTGATTATCAAAAATCCTTACGCTAATGAACTATGTTCTTTGACTTATGAAGTTTTCAAAGTCATTACTACTAATGTTTATTTTATATAGATAAAACTTCGTTTTATTTTTGTTGCTTTATTTAGCGTTTGTGTTATCTCAAAAGCGGTTGAGAGTAAGAACTATATTTTTGCACGTAACTCTAAAATGGCGACTATGGGGTCAACATCCTGCCTTGAACAGGATCCCATAAGCCGGCTATTGCTCTTTGAGCAATAAGCCCGGCTAAAAATGACTCCGCAGAATAATGACCCCTTGTGATCTTTTGATGCAAAAACATTCGTTTTGGTAGGAATATTCTTGTTAGGCGAATGTATACGGGTAATATCAAACTGTTTTATGCTTTGAAGTGTTATTTCTAGATAACGAAATCAAAGCCCTACAATACCTCACATTAATAATACAATTTTTTTATCCCCATTAAAGGAGAAAAATATTAAAATGTTCTAACTAAAGGCTATATTAGAGCAAAGATACTGTACGCGCATTCATAGAAACGTTTATTACATTTTATTCAGTAAGTTTTCACAATTGTCATTTAATCCTAAAAAAAGGTTATTTTCTAGCTGGTGTCAGAAAAAAGTTTCAATAATTAATTAAATATAAATATCTTTGATTTTACCCTGGATGAATAATTTGCAAAAATCAAAATAAAGTTTTATTTTTTCAAAAGTTTAACGTTTTTGATCCCTACTTTTAAAACTTGTGCGAAAAAGGGCGCTAGCTTAGAAAATTAGATCTTATAAAAATAGTCGGTTTTCTATGAATGAAGTTTCAAACTTATCATAAAAAATAGGGAAGATTTGATTTGTAAAAATAAGTACGAAATTAAATTGCCTCTGACCTTTGATACAAGGGGAACAAAATGTGGTTAGCTCAGAACCTGTTAAATGTCTTTTGTCGTTTGCTAATGTCAACTTAAACATAAACAAAATGGGGGTTGTAGTATAAAACATGATTAACTTCAAGAAAAGGAGTGCGCGTCTTTCCAAAAATTGGCACATGTACAATGTAGTATCGTTTTCCCCGTTCTACTTGTACTTCAATATATTGATTTAAGGAGTTTTTTACTAATAGAAAATTTAAAAAAAAGTTGGATGATGAAAAAGTTATAACTTTCATGTTATATTTAAGCCCCCGTAAATTCTTGACTGATTGAATCTCTCGAGATTTTTTCACTCACATGGAGACGTCACCATATGCCGGTGAAGGGCTTCAAATTTTGACCTTTACTCGGCACTCAGGGCCATTGAGCAGTGAGGGATCTTTTTCGTGCCAACGCCTGCCGCTGACAGGGGGCCTCGGTTTTTAAGGTCTCATCCGAAGGACCCGCAACTTCACTTCAAAGTGCCGAGCGCATGTCCAGGGAACAGTTGCTACCCATTTTTTATCGACTTGGGTCAGTTGCAGCCGAGATACGAACTCACGACCTCCCGATCACGGAGCGAGCGCTCAACCGACTGAGCTACGGTGAACGGTACCCCCCCCCCCCGTAAATAAGGTTTCAGGGGTATATAGTTCTTTTTCCTGTCCGTTCGTCTGTTTGTATACATGCTCGCATAAATGTGCCCATATCTTTAAACTGGGTGGAACTATGGCTTTCATCTTTCACAGTTGTATTTTTATGACAATACCCTTTTTTGTATGCAACCAACTTTGACCTTATGACATTGACCTTGGAGTTTGAAACTTTTTTACTCTAAAATTCCACATTTTACGTAAGCATTAACTTTAGACGGCATGTGCTAGGACTTTATATCGAAGTTATGGCATGAGAGACTAATAGACTTCATTAATTTGCAAAGGTAATGCCTATAAAATCTCATAAGAAAGGGGGTGAAACAGCACCATTGGACAGGTGTCTGTGGGCTAAAAAGTTTTGAAAAGGGAAGTTTTTTTGAATTTATATATATCTCTTAAGGTTCAACTGTTATTCACTCAGATGTAAATTTTTGCCAGTTTTGGAAGATTTTTTTATATCATCATAAGAACGTTCTCGATGTAATGGTAATTTCTGTATACTAGTATACAGGACAAAATTTAGTACTTTATATATGGTAGTTAAAACGTGTGTATTTTAAAGCGGAATGCATGACCCCACTCCTTCAACTGGCGTTGGAATTTCATAAATATTATGGATTCTGTTGAAAATTACGCCAGACAATAGGCCAGATATGAAAAAGAAGATGTTGACACTTTGTCAGAATGAATTAAATGTATCAGATCCATGTTTAAGTCGCGTATTAAAAGATTGAGGGGCAATTTGAAAACCATCTATTCTTCTGTGTTCAATAATCCAGAAATGAAAAAAGAATTAGATTACATGATCAGTACGTATTGATCCTAGCCGACAAAGCAGGTAACAATATTGTCTTCGTTTGTTAGGCTCAATTTATAAATTATATTTAAGAAGAATTTGGATTTAATTCTACAAGTGAAAGTACTTCTTATACTCATACTTCCCTTTCTGAGGAGGAAATTCCTCAAAATCATATTATGTCAATTTTGAATAAATTTTAATATTCCACATAGCCAAAATGAATTTGAACTACCCTATATATAGATATTGGATTCCCAAACTTCATAAGAATCCTTACATATAAAGATACATTGCGGGTTCCAGTAAATGTTCAACCATGCCCTTTTTGTTGCATCTCACTAAAATATTGACAGAAATGAAGGAAAAACTTCAAGATTACTATGCAATAATATATTCAGGAAGTGGTGTGAATTAGATTGGATACTCAAAAATTCAAAAGAACTTTTGAACAATTCGAAATCACAAGATCTTACCAAAATCAACAGCTTAAAAACTTTTCAACTTAATACATAACCATTTCCCGCGATAAATTAAAGTACAGACTTGTTGATATCACTGACAGCTGCTTTTTTAGTAAAAATAGAACTCAAAAATTCTTACCTAGTAATTGGTCATTTGCAAAATTATTTTGTTAAAACACACTCTGATTACACACAGAAGTACTCTGAAGTTGATATAAAAAAGATGCTTGAGTTTCTGATTGAAAAGAAATCGATGTGGTTTTTGGAGACCAGGTCTTCAAATAATCTATTGCAATTTCCATGGGTACCAATTGCGATCCGTTATAAGAAGAACTATTTTTGTATTCATATGAAGCAGAATTTGTGCGTAAGATCTAATGCATGAAAAAAGAAAACATTTGCTGTGGCCTTCAACTCGACATTTAGATATATCGACGACGTATCGTCAATTAACAATGGTAATTTCTATTCCAACTTCGATATGATATATCCGGAAGAGCTTGAGATAAAAGATATCACAACTAGAGTCTGACACATCTTTTTCATACTTGGATATTTTACTTGAAAAAGACATTAATTGTAATCTCACAACCAAGCTATATGATAAACGTGATGGCTTTAACTTTTCTTTCGTCCACTTCTCTTAGTCAAGCAGCAATAAACCTTAATCACCTGCAAACGAAGTGTCTAATCATCTCTCAGTTGATTCGATACACAAGAGCATGATCTATGTATGAATATTTTCTTAAACGAGGTAAATCATTGACAAGCAAGTTGATGAAACAAGAATATTTGTTTAGTCATCATTTCGTAAGTTCTATGGTCGATACTATGACCTGGTAAGCAAATTCAATTTATCATTAGTCAAATGCTGACTGACGTTTTTCGTGCACCTGATCCCATCTCTGATGTTTTGGAGGTCCGTGTTTGCTCTGCTCCTATTTTGTTTTGTTTCATTGACTTTGCATTGATATTGAATACTGTTTGTTATCTCCATATCCTTCTTCCATACAGCTGTATATGTAAGTTTAAATGTAAGAGCTAAGGGAATTAAATTTATATAGTCAAATATTATTGCTTTTCTTGCTTCTATGCTATGTTTTTGGATTTGTAAAAAAAATCAAAGTTTATAGTTATCAGAAACATATCATGCCATTTTCGGAACAAAACCTTTGAATGATAAAAAACACCCCCAAAGTTTAATAAATTTATGCTCCTCAATGAATAAATATCAATTTGGATTCTGCAAGCCAAAAATAAATGTATACCAGATAAATTGATAGTTATGCTACTATTAAGATATCCAATCAAATATATGTTGGGAAGGATTTAAGTACATAAAAAATTCCCCCTACATGTATTAGAAAGTATGAAAAAATATCAGGAGGCACATATATAAGGTTTTATTGTATAAAAAAGTAGGGGGTCAAAATTCTATGAGGGTCATTTTTCAACGTGTGTTGAGTCGTAGAATTACTAGTCTGGAATGTTTTTCTACAGTCGAAAAATGACTCTACTTGTCGTAGAATATTGACCCGAGGTCGTTTTTTACGTAGAAAAATGACCCGCTGGTCAATATTCTACATATTCTACGGGGGTCACTTTTCGTCGTTACACCTGTAGAAAGCTGCAAATTCTGTCCTATACTCGGCACTCAGTGGGCAGTGATAAGGGCTCTTTTTCGTTCCAACAACTATTGCGACACATGACCTTTGTTTGAACGGTCTCATCCGAAGGACCAGTCTGTTCGTCCCACAGTAGAGTTTGAACCTGCGACATAAGGACCAAATCCTTACTCCGCCAGTCTACAACAAATGCTCTTACCACTGTACTATGCGGGTGACCATTATTATTCGAAAAATTGAATAAAGAAAGTTTACCATTATTGCTCCTGTGAGTATCATCAACATACACTTTGCTTTTTCATGAGCCTAGATAAAAATACATAACGGTCATTCAATCTTTAATTTATCTCAATACAAATGCTTCAAATTATTAAGGAAAAGTAATGCAGAAACTTTTGAATTAAAAAAAATCACTTTGTCTTTATCTATTTAAATATTTTTAAAACATAATATTTCTTCCGCCATCTTTTGCTTTGGTTTTTTATTTTCTTTTACCTTTTCTTGCCTCGGGTTTTGAGTTTCATCCATATTTTCTTTCCTCAGTTTTTGATTTTCTTTGTCTGCCATAGTTTAATTCTGAATGCAAGTTTCAACAAATATAAGAAAAAACATTTATTATTTTCCAAAGTAAAAATATGGTTGTTTGGTAGTATTTCATGTAGTATTTTTAAAACGGCTAGAAATGAAAAGAGTGACTATGACAAATTAACAGCGTCCAGCATCAAAAAATCCATAAACATACAAATCTTGAACAGAACTGAAAATACGGAACCCAGAAATTCCAAAGGTGGAATTGTGTTACAGAAATTGTGTAGCCTCTATGCCATGGAAAAATGAATATTTCTGAAAAACTCAAATGTGAAATTTTGTCACTTAAATTCAAGTTTTGTAAAAATTAAAATTTGAGCATTGAAATATTGTTCATTAGTCGTAGATTTGAGTATACTGACACGCAAAAGAAACGCAACAAGCAGTAATCTACAAATGTTTGAATTTTTTATCTAATGATTTTTAAAGATGAATACAGTAAGGCTAAACTCACTTTTCAGAACATCAGAGATTTGAAAAAAATGTTAAATGTTTATCTTTTACCTTTACTAAGTAACATATGACTTTTAAAACACCCCCCTCCCAGCCACTCAATTACAACGTGCAAAACTGTCCTAAACAACATTAGCAGCTTAATTTCTAGGATACCATAGGTTAATCAATATCGAGATCTGAGCGAAGGAATTATTCTTTACCATTTTTAAATGCCTGTTTTTCAGATGATTAAGTCGAATTTTCTCTAACTTAGCGCATTGTAGTAACCTTTGGACTTCCGGTCCAAAGACAATCATTTATGAATAAAATACATAAGACCCTGTTGAGACAGAATGTAATGTATTTTTGCATCATCAACTCTCCATCGCCTTTACTTTGTGATTTTCCAGCTAGAGCAATGGAAATGCGCACTTAAGCCATTTTCAAGAAGCTTTAACGTCGTTACAGGAAACGAAAGATTTTATTTTTTGAAATATTGCTGCATTACTTAAGATGAACAGTACAAACCCTTAAAACTCCATAATATTTTCAGCTGTTTTATGAAACATGCAATTTTCGATTTCTGTTATGCAGACTCAAACTTGAATTCCGGTTATGGTATGAAAATCGTTCAACCGTTAAATTACAGATATTTATCAATCTGAAGATATCCATAATTTTAAGATTTAAAATTTTTACTTTACATATTTATTTCACCCTAAAGTAGGGTGTTGCGTTTCTTTTGCGTGTCAGTATATTAACTCAAGCAGATACTGTGCAATTATGCTAAGATTCACCCGAAACTCTACATTTTTTGTGTTTTAACTGTTCCTTCTTTAAAAAAAAAACCTGTCCATTTAAAAGGAATGGATGGTTTTCCAAATAGAAAGGACACTTACATGTAATTCAATGGATTGTTTGGCGAGTTAGATTATCGTTAACACAAAAAATGTTTACGTTACCAAAATGTTTTAATTTCTAATTATAAGGAGGGGCCTATTTTTTATTCATTAATTTTTTTAAGGTAGACTTATGAAGTCAGTAAGGTCATATAAAGAAAAAAGTTCAACAAATACAATTATCTTTTCTCCGATCATTCTACATGATATGTATCTAAATTGAAATTATCTCAACAGTGTATCAATCGAACACCTGTTTATCCAGTGTATAGGAAAAGTGTTGGTCTGATTGGTTAAAGTATTTATTGAATACCTGTTCTACAGGTATTCTGTTAAATCACGCACGGTTTAGCGTATGTAAAAGTTAAATGCCATTCGAAGGCTCTTTCTCAGACGTTTCGATGTAGTGTCACTATGGATTATGAGCGGCATATTCCTATGACTGACGAAACACATGGAGGAATTCCTTAGTTACTAGTATCTGAGAAGTTACAGTTCATTTGCATTTTTGCTGCTATTTACACCCGTAAACTTAGCGGATAAACTGAAATACGAGGGAAACAAGGTACAATATTTGTTTAACGAGGAATTATAAACAGATAAAGAGCTATATTGTATTTGATATAAACTCAAGGAATTATATGTTTATATTAACAAAGTTGTTAAGATACCATGGTAAAAAAACCTTTAAACAGGTCTGGACGATTTCCAAATATGGAAGTCAAGAACGATAACTGAAAGTTGCTATAAATATGCATCATGTAAACGTTATTATTTTTCTATCCAATCAGACAACAGCAACTATATATGTTTTGAGGGTATGGATTTTTATAAAAGGCCAGTTTTAGCTTACATTTTGAATTTTTTGATACTAATACTTTGTGAATATGTCATAGAACAATATATTAATCAAAAAAGTCAAAGAACCCTTGCAGTGCAAACACGGAAGGGGGAGGTCCAGTCCTCAAGCACCTGTGGTTTTCTTTTAAATTTACATTTCCGTTCAAGTAATCTATTGTTTAAATATGAATTCATATTTTAATTGTCTTTAGGAATAACTTAAGAAATAAAGCAAATATTTATGAACAATTAATTTTATATTGATCATTTCAATATTAGTCTAATTGCAAGTTTTATATTGAGGGGAGAGGGGGTGACTCTTCGTATCATTACTCTATATGTATTATTTCTCCTCATGTCATATAAAAATACTTATTTAATCAATTAGAAATTGATTTGTACTTCCGATTTATTTCTTCAATTGTTTTTTTTCCTAATTTGACCAAGACTTTTTGAGTGAAGATAAGAATTTTACGAGAAGGGCTGAGTTTTACGCTTTAAGATTTACTTTCACGCTAGAACAGTGTACGGAAGCTCGTTTACGGTATTATAATTTAGCTCAATATCTAATTCAACGAAAATATTTATTTATTTTAAAACACAGATAAATTGTCCTTGACGAAAACGACAACCATCTCACCCTCAAATTCAGGACATCGCTTATAAGTGCCCCTAACACAATTACCATGACCAATAGAAAGGTGTTCTTTTCCATTATCAAATATGTACCTCCATAGATGTGAATCTTTAAATGTCCAAGTAAACAGTCAATTGTCAAAGTCAGTGCTTCTCGTAAAAGTCCAATAATATTAGTCAAATCTTTCATATAATGATAAAAAATAAAATTCTATTGGACAGATTTTTTTAAATTTATTTAGAAAGTGTCAAATTTGTGTGCATGAAAATTGTCCAATTTGTTGAATTTAAAATGTTTTGTATGCAGTATTTTCTTTATTTATTCATGTTCAGACAATACATTGCTAAAATACGTTTATTGTATCAATGTTGTTTAAAAAGAATTTTAAATGTTGAATGCATATTGCATAATATTTCTATGGGTAATATTCACATCTAGTATTATAATTTTTAGAGTGACTGGAAAGGGAAGGTAGTTCATTACCTCCTGGTTCCGTAATTTACACACAATGCCATGTTCATATTTTCAGTAAGTATTCATTACATATTCCTTTACGCGATGTGAAAATTTTAACAAAATCTATTGATGGGTTTTTAGAAGTCAGGTGTCCTTAGCTACCTTGAAAACCAGAATAATTGTAACTTTAATCTGTTCGGTGTGGAACGTTCTAAAATATACATATAACTCTTCATGAAATTCTATGCATTTGCTGAGTTATAAAAATAAATAAGTTCTGAATATTTTAAGTGATAACAAATTAAATGAGACTTCCATTTCTTTGAAGAAATTCTGTTTCTTAACTATATAAGAATAGTTTTTGAAGAGCTCCGTATATTCGCCAAATAAATTGTTGATTTGTTTATGCAATGAAGATGCGCACATGTAAAAGTCTTTACTGATTGAAAATAATCAGTGACTATTTTAGATTAACAAGGGTGGAATTACTGGGATCACATGCATTTGTGATAACGATAAGGCATGATTACGTAATGCAAATGGGGGGGGGTGTCATATAAAAGGGCTAGCATATATATTTAAGGGCAGGTGACGCTTACAAAACCTTCTATTCAAAAGATAATCCGCAACAACAGTTACGAAGTGTCACATTACAAATTAAAAGATCTGTGTTGAGACTGTATAGAGAGTATTGCATATAAGCAGTACATGTCTCCTACCGAGTTACCCTTTTTCTCTTTAGGGTCTCATTTTATGATATTCTGTTTCTGAAAAAGTGCCCTCAAAATGTGAACATTTCCATAATATACATGTACTTGTTTATGAATGAAATGCCTCGAATGAAGTCGATCTGACTTACAAAGAGAGGCGTATATGAATGTTATAATTCATACATGCATGCTTTGGTCAAAACAGCTGATTTCACGTGGTTAAAAAAACCATTGTATAAAAAAAAATCAACTTGATCTATGTTTTATCACTTAGTCGGAATAATCTGTGTCTCGGGACAAGACCTCACCGCAATTAGAATGCATCCCATACACTCGTAATGTAGCTGACTGAGAATCTCTCCACAGCGATTTGGAAGAATACAAGATGATTTGTATTGAAAATTACTACCAAATTAATTTAAAAATAGACCTAAAGCGTTCTAGGTCTTGATTAAAAGAAACCTTTTGTTTGCTTGTCTATCCATCATGCAGAACAAGAAAACTATGTTTTGAAAGGAAATGTACTCTGATGCAAAAGTTATTACCAAGGTAAAACTAAAAGTGCGTGATATTAAAATTTTCGGGTTGTGCATGCCTTTAATCTAAAAAAAAAAATAATAATCATAAAGACGAAAAATCAACTCATTTTTATTCGCCGGGATCGATAGATCCGGCGCGTTTATTGTTTTTCTCTTGTCTGTTTGTTTGTCTGTCTGTTGTCAACTTTAACCTTCGCCTTAACTTTTAAACCATGTGACATAGAGACCTTATATTTGGTATGCATACTCCACTTATAAAGTTCTTTCAAATGACACCAATGTCAAAGACCTTGTGACCTTGACTGTGACATATATGCTAAGAATAGCTTTTTCGAACTTTTGCCATAACTTTTAACGCTCAGGAGATAAGAGACTTCATGTTGGGTATGCATACTCCACTAATTAAGTTCTTTCAAATGAGACGAAGGTCAATGGCTTCATAAACAGACAAACAGATAAATAGACAAACAGACAGGACAAAAACAATATACGCCTCGGATATAAAAATAAATAAGTTCTGAATATTTTAGGTGATAGCAAATGAGGCTTCCATTTCTTTGAAGAAATTCTGTTTCTTACCTGTATTAGGATAGTTTTTGAAGAGCTCCGTATATTCGCCAAATAAATTATTGATGCAGATGCACACATGTAAAAGTCTTTACTCATTGAAAATAATCAGTGACTATTTTAGATTAACAAGGGTGGCATTACTGGGATCACATGCATTTGTGATAACGATAAGGCATGATTACGTGATGCAAATTGTTAAAAAAAAATTGGGGGGTGTCATATAAAAAGTCTAGCATATATTTGAAGGCAGGTGAAGCTTACAAAACCCTCTATTCAAAAGATAATCCGCAACAACAGTTACGAAGTGTCACATTACAAATTAAAAGAATTTGATATCGTATCTGTGTTGAGACTGTATAGAGAGTATTGCATATAAGCAGTACATGTCTCCTACCGGGTTACCCTTTTTCTCTTTAGGGTCTCAATTTATGATATTCTGTTTCTGAAAAAGTGCCCTCAAAATGTGAACATTTCCATAATATACATGTACTTGTTTATGAATGAAATGCCTCGAATGAAGTCCGTCTGACTTACAAAGAGAGGCGTATATGAATGTTATAATTCATACATGCATGCTTTGGACAAAACAGCTGATTTTACGTGGTTAAAAAACCATAATATATATATAAAAAATCAAACTTGATCTATGTTTTGTCACTTAGTTGGAATAATCTGTGTCTCGGGACAAGCCCTCTACGTAGTTAGAATGGTACTCGTAATTTAGCTGACTGAGAATCGCTTCACAACGATTTGGAAGAATACAAAATGATTTGCATTGAAATAACTAAAAAATAATTTAAAAATAGACCTAAAGTTACTAAAGCGCTTTGGGTCTCTTTGATTAAAAGAAACCTTTTGTTTGCTTGTCTATCCATCATGCAGAACCAAAAAAAAAACTATTTTTTGAAAGGAATTGTATTCTGATGCAAAAAGTATTACCATGGTAAAACTAAAAGTGCGTGATATTGAAATTTTGTTCGATAGATCCGGGGCGTATATTGTTTTTCTCCTGTCTGTTTATCTGTTTGTCTGTCTGTCTGTTGTCAACTTTAAATTTCTCCATCACTTTTGAGAACATGAGACATAGAGACCTCATATTTGGTATGCATACTCCACTTATGAAGTTCTTTCAAATGACACCAATGTCAAAGACCTTGTGACCTTGACATATATGCTAAAAATAGCTTTTTCGAACTTTTGCCATAACTTTTAACGCACAGGAGATAAGAAACTTCCTGTTGGGTATGCATACTCCACTTATTAAGTTCCTTCAAATGACACGAAGGTCAACGGCCTCATAAACAGACAAACAGATAAACAGACAAACAGACAGGACAAAAACAATATACGCCTCGGATCTATCGATCCGGGTGAAAAATATGTTAGGAAAACGCGGTTAGTAATATTTTTAGATGGCAGTTTTTAAAAACATGCAGAAATTACGAAAGCCATGAAAGAACATATGATTTTCAAAAATATAAACTTGTAAAAGTAAACCGAGTTCTCGAATTATACAATCCGTTCTCTCGGATTGACAATCTGTTATAACGAATTGTCAATTCGATCTAACAGATTATCAATTCGATCCCTCAAATTACACAATCCGTTATCTAGGATTGTAATTCATTCTCTCAGTTCAAATATTATTTAAGCCCTTCCAATGGTTTCATTAAAATTATTTATATCCACAACTTTTCCACTAATAAAAGTAACTTTCACAATATGAAAAGCCTTTCCGTAGCTTGTTCTTGTTACTTGAAAACTAGTGAAGACACGAGAACTTGAGTTGAGTGAAAATGTCATTTATTGACCAGATAAATGACGAAAGTGAACAAAAACACATAAATATACAATATTACATACAATCATGTAAATTATAGCTGGGATAAGGCCAAATAATGATTAGTTTCAACTTAGATATGATATATTGCGACTTAGTGCTTATCCCAGCTATTGTTATATAATGATTACCAAGTTTGTGTAACAAGAAGGTGGCGTAAACAAAGACGCCACACGGCATGTAAATGCTTGATGTTATACAATGAGGAAAAATTCCATACAACAAAAATTCAAATATTGGTATTACATGGGAGGAGGAGGGGAGGTGGCGGTAAATTGATTCCAACCTCATGTTTGCGTAAAATTAAATTAATTGAGCACTCGATCCCGATCAAGCCGAACCCGATCCAAACATGAGTTCGATCCCGATCCAGTCGACCCCACTCTTTTTACATTAAAAATCAATAACAACTGCAAATTTAATCTAAATTTGTCAAAAACAATGTAAAAAAGATTGTATATAAATCATTTTATGAGACATAAAATTGTATTTATATCCACAACTTTTCCACTAATAAAAGTAACTTTCACAATATGAAAAGCCTTTCCGTAGCTTGTTCTTGTTACTTGAAAACTAGTGAAGACACGAGAACTTGAATTGAGTGAAAATGTCATTTATTGACCAAATAAATGACGAAAGTGAACAAAAACACATAAATATACAATATTACATACAATCATGTAAATTATAGCTGGGATAAGGCCAAATAATGATTAGTTTCAACTTAGATATGATATATTGCGACTTAGTGCTTATCCCAGCTATTGTTATATAATGATTACCAAGTTTGTGTAACAAGAAGGTGGCGTAAACAAAGAGGCCACACAGCATGCAAAATGCTTGCATGAAGCATGCAGCGCCACCCAAGGAAAGGCATTTCATAAATTATAAACTGCTCAATATTAAATGTAGCAAACATGTGTTCTTTAACAGATAATAACATTGTAAACTGAATACCATGTAACTGTATTGACTAAATAAGCATAAATATTACTGTAATAACCCACATAAGCACAAAGTTATATCTGAATAAGTAACAAAATATAAAGGACAAAGGTTACTAAACCTGTGAATAACATAAGGTTAACGAGACTAAAAAGGAGACCATATGCTACCTCATAAACAACATGAGCTCATTTTTACAATTAATATTTTATGAACATCCATATGCTGAACTTATGCACAAAATTCAGAACAAAATCCTGCTGAGTTCCAACTAACATACAGTTTTTATAAGCAGCTGTTTGCTGACCTGATACACAAATTTTTGAACTTCTAAGCTCATGACATGATACAATTTTGTAAACAGACATATGCTGACCTGATACACAATTCTCAAGACCAAATTTAAAGCTGAATTCCAACTAACATACATAAATTTTATGAGCAGCTGGGTGCTGTACTCAAGTATATTAGCTCGCAAATTTAAGGCCAATATGAAGAGTAAAATGTGCATCTAACTAGCACTTATTTTTCAAAGCGAACACTTTGCAAGATCACTGACCAAAGTACTATTTTATTTAACCAGCTAAATGCTGACATCAGAAGGTTTAAATTTGTTTTTTGTTTTTTTGTTTTTTTTGTTTTTTGATAGGATGCTTTAAAATTTAACAATTTATCATAGCAACCATTAGCTGGCCTAATAGACTTGATTTATGTGTTTAATTACTGAAATAGATGTAAAAAGTTTATCAGATTCTAATTAAAAACAAAAACAACCATATGCTGACTTCTCTCTTTGGATAGTCGATGGCAGTACATATAATATAAGGGGAAACATTTAGTTTGGAATTGATCCTATTTCAATTCTGAAGAAAAACAACCATATGCTGACTTCTCTCTTTCAATAGTCGATGGCAGTACATGTTTAAGGGGAACATTTAGTTTGTAACTGATTTATGTTTTAAATCACTGAAATTGGATGTAAAAAGTTTATCAGATCCTAATTAAATTCTGGAGAGAAACAACCAAATGCTCACTTCTCTCTTATCATAGTCAATGACAGTACATGTATAAGGGAAACATTTAGTTTAGAATTCTTAACATCAATTGTGGAATTTAAAATCTGACTGCATTTATTTTAATGTAACGTCTTTTGAGTGCCAACGACCGAGTTGTTGGATTACAATTTCAGATAAACCATTCTAAGCTGCCTTCCATATGAGTGAAAAATTCTCGAGAGGGACGTTAATCAATTCTAAGCTGCCACTAGCAGTACAAAACTTGCAGTACAAACACAAAAACTATGACCAAAGTAAAGCAATCAGTTGAAAACTTATATTGCATGTTTTGATTGGAATCCAAAAAATTGAACTTAACTGGTTCATCAGATTTGAAGGTGAATAAAGGACTAGATGTGTGTTTATGTTAAGTAATGTATACTTTTAAGGCATGAACTGGACAAAATTGACATTTTAAGTCATTGGCTGTAAAATATGTACCAGTGGATGCCTATCATTTATAGATTGGAATATCTCATTGTTATGTAAAGTGAATTATCATCAAGAAATATTATGGCTTGTCTTTGAATTACTTCTGAGTTGTGTGTGTTGTTTATAGGAACGAGTTTGCCTAAGTGCATAAAAATGTTCAAGGTATCAGGAAGATTGCTGATAGTTGGTTCTTGTATCTGTTTCTTGAAAAGTGTGAAATAAGTCAGATACTAATTCATTAAGATGGGTTTTGTGATTGGAAGCTCTGGGCTCTTTTGACAACTTTCCTACCATAGAGGAGTGTTTGGTTCATAAAATTAAAAATTGGAAATAATTCTTTCTGTAGATGGAAGATAAAACAGTAAACTATGAGTTTTGAAGGTATAAATGCTGTATTATCAGCTAAAGGCAAATTTTTATAACTGAAATATGGGACCCAAATGTCTACTAGCAAAATGATTGGAAGAACTTTAAGATAAATTTGACAATCTATATGAATATCTAACTAAGATTTAGCAGACCATTTTAAACTTTATACAGTTTCTTAACCCAAAGCACCAATTGCAGTTATCTACTTTTAATTGTAGCTTCTGTAAAGAACACCACTAATACTGATGAAATATTGACTTGTCACAAAAATGATCCATATTAAAAGGCTACATTGCCTTAATTCAACATGTTCCTTAGCAGTTGATTTTCTATGTAATGGTTTGGTTTGCAATTACACTCAGGATTCAAATCTATAAAGAGTCTCAAACAATCCACGACCAGGTGTGACCACTTGATAGGCAAATATTGAACATTTATCCTGGACTATCCCTCTCAACATTTGTCTAATATTAATGGGTTTGTTCTCATGTCTTAGATAATCTACTTCCTGTAGGAATAGAATCTACCTCAATTCCATATATAGTCAAACAAGTTATTGAGAAGACAGGTTTTTGTTTCTTTAGAGGAAAATATACTCTCAAACGTAAACGTTTGAAGTTTCTAACATCAGAGAGACATTTTGAGATATTGGCCTGATTTTTATTCCATTTTTGTAAACCATTACAAGGACCTGTTTAAAACTTAAACAAAACTGACAAGATGAATAAGCACCCATTGGTTAAGATTTATCAAATAATATTGATTGTTAAATGATAGTTTAAAGGTGCTTTGGGATATTTCTAAAATCATCTCCTTTGTCTAGCTTAACCATAAGTGTCTCTCAGATATAATCTGTAATACATTTTTATTAATGTCACATTGCACAACTTATTTTTCACAAAATGTCTTCATTTACTGATAATACATTATATCGCCAAATTATCTATATATATTTATAAGTATTTGTATGTTTTGAGAATGAAATGATTTAAAAATCAGAATATAATAGCACTTTTAATAGTGTTCACCAAATGACATGGTAAATCTGCACATACATGCACTTGCAAGAGCACGAAATGAGTAGAATGACAAATATATTTTATATAGCCAATTTTCAATTATTTAAGATGAATTGCTTTTAAAATGAATGCATTAAAAGTGTAAACATTTTGATATGGTCATTATGAATGTGCATGTATATGCATGTGTGTAAACCCTAAAATGACTAAAATACTAGATTGCCTTATTTAATGAAGCTTGCCAGGAATAAAACACCAGGAAGGACATAAGGAACTTGGGGGAGCATTTAGTGAACATCTGAAATGGTTCCCATTACAATTAAAACTATTTGACTGAGGATTAAATGATAAGCATTATTTTCTATCTGAATTGAAATATTTTTCTATTTTAAATTTAGAAGTAAACTTTTGAGGTCAATGAAATGATCATTCAAGATTTTATTTATTTATTTATTTATTTTATTTATTTTTTTTTTTATTATTTGTCTACTGATAATGGGACAGAATCTAGTTGTTACTGTTAAATGTATCTGCCACCGAAAACCTGAAAAACAATGCAACTGTTATAAGGAAAAGCAATGCAACTGTTATAAGGGTGTTTACCAAATAGGAACTATTCAAATCAGTAGAAGATGTAATAGAAGTCTGCGGTGCAGTGGTGCAGCCTTTGAAGCGATCTTGTTTGTAGAAGCATTGCTGGGAGTCAAGGCTGTTGCTGTTGTCTAAGATTTGTTGCTGCCAGCTGATTTTTGGAGCAGCCACTTGAGTCGATGATCAATTGGAATCCATCGAATTGACCAAACTGAATCCACAGAGAGCAATTGAGCTGGTTGACTGCGTAACTTCACCTTTTTGGGAGGTTTCGGACCCATCACATTTTCCTCTTTTTTGGTGGCATTTTATTCTACAATAAGTCTAAGCAGTTGTAATTGCCATAGGTGATAATATAATAGAATTAATTATTTTCTTTGCCACCAAGTTATAAACACATGGTAGATAGGAGCAAACATGCTTACATATTTCATCTTCATCATTTGTTATTGAACTCTTCACAATGCATGTTGCCATTCTATTATATATACAAGTGTCGGCTCAGCTTAAAATAGGTCAGTACATCATGGTCATCATAAAATTCAACAACCGTGACAAAAAAAGTGATAGGCAACCCATTTTTTTATAAATAAATAAAAAGATCTTCCAACCTTCATTAGATACATGGAAGATTAAGAAAAACAAACTGGAGCCTTCACATAGTCACATGCAAAAAGACATTGATAGGCAAACCACTTATAAATAAATAAACAGATCCTCCCAACCTTCATTAGATATTGGGAAGATTAAGAAAAACAAATTCCTTTTTTGAAATAATGAAACAGATCGTCCCAACCTTCATCAGATATTGGGCGATTAAGAAAAACAAACGGTAGCCTACACATAACATGATGGAATCAATTGACGATTCCCATAATCATACTGGAATCAATTCACGATTCCCAACATCAATTGGAATCAATTCCCGATTCCCATACTGACCAGTACTGACACTGACAAAAACAGCTGGAGCCTTCACATACATAAAACATTGATAGGCAGCCATTTTTTAATAAATAAACAAATCGTCCCAACCTTCGTTGGCTATTGGGAAGAAATTACAAATTCCCTAGTATTTTGTAGCTGCGGCCTGTAACAGGGCTGTTAAAACTGTCTGTGTCAGTGCTGTGCTTACAAAGAAGACATCTTCTGTCAGAGCAAGTTTTAAAGCCCCCGTTCGGTAACGGGTTGTCCAGTCTGGTTCTTACTACCATGTCCTTAAGGTTCCTTGGGCGTCTGTATGCAGCCAATGGGGGTTCCTCAAAGACCTCTGCCATTCGTTTGTTTGAATGGAGAATTGGAAGGTTCTTTTGAAGGATACCGCTAAGGTTCTTAAGGACGGGATGGTATGT
>PRKT01000162.1:466284-509188 GCA_003671525.1 Saccostrea glomerata | reverse complement strand
TCAAATGGAACATTTCAAAATGAGGGACCCCCCCCCCCCAAAAAAAGAAAAAAAAACCAAAAAAAAAAACTCGACGCATGAATCGTAAATAATTTATAAAGCTTAACATCTCAGGTTACCTACATGCAGTCTATCAGCTTTGTATCCGATTCCATGCTTCTTTTGATACAAGATCAAACAAAAATATATTAAAACTGCTTTTTTTGACAGATGGTTTACTCAAGCATAGATCAACCACAAATTTAGCTGCAGAACTGTAGCTCTCCGAAAAAAATATATGTTAACAGACCGGAGAGCTACAGTGCCATCCATTGAAAAAAACTGTACATGTATATTTATTGCGCAAAAAAAAGTGCGCTGTTTGATTTATTTCTCCATGTTTTTAAAATTTTCATCTCAAAATATTACTAAGCGTGTGTTTCTAACATACTCTTTCACTGTTTCCACAAAATGTAGTCCATTTATACTGCCATTTTGGTTTGCAAGATAATTCGGTCCAACACGCTTCGTACAAGTATCAACCACGAGAGTACTTGATAGAGGAGTAAGGACTTTTTTTTTTTAATTTAAATTTTTGCAATTGAGGTAAGAATTTGAAGAATTAATATAGAACCGAGCGCACTTTTTTGTACACATTTTTTTTCAATGGAAGGCACTGTAGCTCTCGATCGGGTCTATCAAGATATTAGAGAGCTCAAGAGAGCTACAGTTCTGAATATATTAAAGTCGCCCTCCATTAGATCACTAAAATTAAAGATTCATATACATCGCCTTAATTTTTGGTAATTAATCCTTCTTATATATATTGATTTATCATAAACTTACAATATCGCCCTTATTTTTGGTAATTAATCCTTCCTATTGATTTATTATAAACTTACAATACTCAAATGAAGCCCATTTATCTTTTAATATATTTTTTCAGTTACACCAGTCCACTTGCTATCTTTTAGGGGACTCCGACCCTCGGCCAGGAAGGACAACTCTTTAATTTATAATTTAATTCAAAAAGTCTTTAAATGAAGCTTGAAAATTAAATCTTTTCATGCAACAATTTTCAGTATATGCCTCTCAATGTGCTTCAAGGTTCTTTGAACTTCTCAGAAATTTTTATCCCGAAAAAGCATTCTTAGATACCAATGTTTTTTAGCATGATATGAAATTATAAGTGATTTATGGAGCTTTGCAAATAACATTTACACATTCCCTTAGTAGGAAAATAATATACAGTGTGTTTATTTTCTAGACCCGGTTCTTTGCGGCTAAACCCTATTCCGAGTGTCCGAATATCAGGCGTTAACAAAATTTTAATTAAATGTACCGATCGTATTATGATTTAAAATAAATATTTTAAACATTACATAAACTCATCCTAGTAAAATTTAAAAGAGACTCCCCAAAATTCCACATTTGTATCTTAAAAATATTCATGGTAACATAATTCAAAAGAATTGGTGGTTTAATAAAACTATAGCTGCAATTATGTAGCCCCCCCACCCCCCAGGGGGGACCCTCTCCAAAAAATATCAGATGAAAAAAAATCGGAGAGGGCTACATTGTATCAGAATGTAAGAGTGGGATATGTCCTAATTTATGACCTTTTCCTGCCCTTGACGAGTTATCTCCCTTTGATTTTATTCAATAAAATTAATTTTTAAACAAATTTGTCTGGTAAAAAAAATATTTCTAATTGTTTTTCTATTCCCAATTATTAAATACATCTTTCCACCACAGCACTTTTTTTTATTTGAAGTATTTATTTTTTATTTTAAAAAACTTTCTTTCTTCCATAGACCTCAATGCAATCTTCAATAATTAATTTCTTCCTCTCCAAAAAATATCAGATAAAAAAAAATCGGAGAGAGCTACATTGTATCAGAATGTAAGAGTGGGATATGTCCTAATTTATGACCTTTTCCTGCCCTTGACGAGTTATCTCCCTTTGATTTTATTCAATAAAATTAATTTTTAAACAAATTTGTCTGGTAAAAAAAATATTTCTAATTGTTTTTCTATTCCCAATTATTAAATACATCTTTCCACCACAGCACTTTTTTTTATTTGAAGTATTTATTTTTTATTTTAAAAAACTTTCTTTCTTCCATAGACCTCAATGCAATCTTCAATAATTAATTTCTGTTTAGGCAATAACATTTTTGAAAATTTCTCTCTCTCTCTCTCTGAAATTGCTTATTGTCTATAGATATAATGTTTTCAAATGTACAACTATTCCACAATGTAAATGGAACTCACAAGAGTACATTTAAGGAAAAGGTCGATATTCTAAAACAAAATCGCATATTTCGTAGCACGTACGTATACCAACGGATGGGGGTTGGGTTAGGGAATGGATCAAGTTTCACCCATTTAAAAAAAAGTAATTTTCTATAATATAATACATGTATTTAGTTTAAATTTTTTAAAATGAAAGACGGCTGACCCCTTGCCATTTTTACTTTCTTCTTGAAGCCGAAAACAATCGTGAGAATAATAAAAAATAATCACCTTTAATATATTGTTTTTACTTCTTGTTTTTCATTTCTCTCTCCCCCCCCACCTACCCCATTTTGCGTTTTAGGCAAGTTTCTACTGCAGTTTTAGATATAGTTTTTCAATAATTGTTTTCTATTTACCCAGTCCCGAAGATATCATTTACCTAATGCGTGATTAGCTCCCCCCCCCCGCCCCCCTGTTGTGTTTTAGGCATGTTTCTACTGCAGTTTTAGATAAACAATAATTGTTTTATATTTACCTAGTCCCGAAGATATCATTTACCTGATGCATGATTAGCATTAATTCAAAGGGACAAATCAGAAAAAATACTAAGTATATGACAACATTTTGTATTTTTGTTCACGTAAAGTTGATTTTGTATAGTCATCATCAGAGGGAGAGGCAATTTTTACTTTCCTAGCAAAAATCGATATAATCTGTACTCCTGTTCAAATTGACACACTAGAGTAAGGAATATATTTAGGATATATCCTACACAATGAAAATAGAAAGATCAATAGCATTTTAACAAAATAAATTTAAAAAAAAGAAAGCAAATTTTTTTCCAAAATCGATTGTCACATTCATTTAGAATTCTGGAAGAAAAATGGTCATATCAAACTGATTATGATTACCCCTATCACTGTAATACATTGAATTCATGTGTTTTGTTAAAAAGATTATGAAATATTGAAAGTTATTCCGGTATGTCATAAATAAAGTCAAAACGGAACAAATAAAAAAATATTGATTCAAATTAAAATTTCGGAATACAATTAAAGCAAAAACAAACATTTAAACTTATTAGCCTTGGGTAATCTTTTCAATATCTATTCAAAATGTTTAATAATCAGGTGCTTTTAGTTGAGTATCAGCATGTAAAATCTGCATTTAGGAAATTTACAAAAAATACATCGAACACAGGTAACAAAACGAAACAGGAAATAAATTTTAATTTGTTCATACGCAACAAAAGAAAATAAAAAAACTTGACAATATTAAATCACGGAATTAAACAATCAGTCAATCATTCTTAATGCCTCAAGAGTCAGTGGTAATCTGTAAACTCGGAACGTTTTCTCAAGGTTTGGCTTGCACGTACTTGTTATTATGACGTCATGTACGTAAAATGACGTTGATTCTAACCGTTGCTGCTAAATGGACGAGTATTACCTCAATAAACTGAATTTATAATAGTATGACAATATACATTTGAAATGAAATCGTGTTCATTGAGCATATTCAATAGTAATAATAACGGTACTATAAGCTACAACTTTCTTTGGAAATTTATAGCGTCATCGCTGGTATGAAACTACTTTGTTTATCCATATAGCCTATTTGCCTGAAATTTTCATGATATTCTACAAATAAGCCATAAAATCTTTAATGTTATGCAATAAAAAGATGTTAAAGTTCAATAATTATTTACGTTGAATAGAAGTAAAAGAAATACAAAGTCACAATTCATTTCAATAAAATCGGCCCAAAATCGGCCCCGTGGCACTCTACGCAACTGTGTGATCGGCCCAAAATCGGCCCTGTGGCACAGAAGTGGTTAAAGTTGTGAAGAGTCTGTCTATTAAAATAATATAAATTCTTCATTTGATCATTTAATTAGAGGTATAACATCGTCCAGTATTTAGAATAAGTTTGTATTGTTGAAAGGACCCATTTTTGTTAATGTATACATCATTTAAAATCATTATCAGGAAATTAATTAGCTAAAAGTAATTGCTTTTAATGTTTCTCCATTAGATAATTGTTCTGTGTGGTATAAATCTGTAGGGTTATCAGTGTACACTTTGATAAGACGACAAATTAATCTTGAGCTTATTAAAAGAATCATAATCTTGAACTTATTAAAAGAATCTTTTGAATTTTCAGGGAAAGTTTTCTTATTACATTTTGAATAGAAAATCTTCATATATTATGTAAATTATTTTAATAAAATAATGAAAGCGCATTTACAAAACTCTACATGAAATTTTAATCCAAAATAATGACATAAAACGTATATATTGCTTGACATAAGAGTGAAGATATATACATATTATAATGCAAGATGTATCTATTTTATCGAATATTTGAATATATTCGAATACTACTATCGAATATTCGAATATCAATTATTGACAATTTGTAATTTGTAAATTTATAGACGGAATGGACAAAAATCCGGAGTACTCAGAGTCCGGATTAGACAAATTTTACTGTATATATATATATATATATATATATATATATATATATATATATATATATATATATATACAGTAAAATTTGTCTAATCCGGACTCTGAGTACTCCGGATTTTTGTCCATTCCGTCTATAAATTTTAGTCCCATGCACTTCTTTATCAAATTCATTAGAAAAAATTCTGTTTAGTCCGGACACTGTCTATTCTGTATTCCGAACGGCCATACTGGTCCCAACTGCTCATAATTAACGGTAATCATTCCCTCTAATCCGGCCACACCTCAGTTACTTCAAAGCAATTAACACCTTTCGTGGTGGATGCGATAATCCGTGTTTACATTAGCATGATCAATGACATGAGACGAACTCGGTGAAATGCGGCGGTGACACAGCCCACTTGAAAAAAATATTATATGATTAAATTACAATTTAAAAAAAAAATTAACTTTATTTTAACTCCTTTTACTACATTATAACATAAACACAAAAAAAAATATATGTACGCGATTTACAAATCAAAATATAAAACAGGATCGAATATCGAACGCATTTCAAAATGGCGCCATAACACTGTGGGGGAAGACGTAATTTTTTACATAAAATTAAAAGTTCAATGAAATAATTAGCACGTCGTAAATAATTGTTCATTACTGTTTATACATTGAATAAGATCTTTGACGAGCGAAATCCGGTCCGCTTGGTATATAGTCGGCCTATATTATGCGTGCCTGTAGATTTTGATTGAGGTAACATTTCACCCGACTTTCAAACTTTTGTGAACAAATAAGAAAATTCAGTAAGTAAAAATTTCAAAATTGATATTTTCCTGCATTTTTCCTGCACTCCGGATTCTGTCTAAACCGGCCAAATTTTATGGAACCGGCCGTAGCCGGTTTGGACAAATTATACTGTATATATATATATATATATATATATATATATATATATATATGTTCGAAATAACTTTTCCAGAGGCAATCGAAGTGACGTAGATGATTCATTTTTGGAGAAAGCAAATGAATTGATTCGATTGAATTTCGGAGACTTTCCGGACTTTAATGCAGCGTGGCTTGTCAAGGCAACATGGGAAAACATGTCATTGTCAGGAGACACTCCTCTGGTAACTAAAGTGGAATTTCAAAGTATTACAATTTGCTTTTTACACAAAAAAATATCAGCATTAATAATAATCAATTTTTACGAATATGTGTGTTAATATTTTGCGAAGGAGACTTTTTCTATGCTTCCTTTGAATAGCCGAACACCTCATGAGCAAAATTAGGTGTATCTTTATCGTTTTCATATGTTACCTGTTATATATATATATGCGAGGAAAGAAATTGTGAATTCGAATGTTCGTGTATCCGAAGAAGGATATGGAGATATCGAAAAGTATTCAATCTCAAAGTCCATAAAACTATACAAAATAGGAGCAGAGTAAACACACACCTCCGAAACACCAGAGGTGGGATCAGGTGTCATGGAGGCGTGAGCATCCCTTGCTGACGACTTCACACCTTTATACTCAACCATTACCAATGATAAATTAAAGTCCATTCTTTTTGTGCTATTGACAGCTGCTTTATCAATTAAAATGGAACTCATAAATGTGCTTACCTGGTCATTGGTCATTTGCAAAATTATTTTGTTAAAACACATTCTGATTGCACACAGAAGTACTCTGAAGTTGACATAAAAAGATGCCTGAATTTCTGATTAGCAATATCTATGGGATTTTTTTAGACCAATCCTTCCAACAATGAGTTGAAATTCTCATAGTTACCAGTTGCGCTTCGTTATTAGAAGACCTATTTTTGTATTCATATGAATCAGAATTTGTGCATAATCTTATGCGTGAAAAGATGGAAACATTTGCTTTGGCCTTCAACCCTACATTTACGACGACATATTGTCAATTAACAATGGTGATATCTATTCCTTTTTCGATACGCATGAGATAAACGATACAACAGAGTCTGACACAAATCTTTTATGCTTGGATATTTTACTTGGAAAAAAAGTTAATGATAATCTAACAACCCAGCTATATGATAAACGTGATGACTTTAACTTTTCTATCGTCAACTTCCTTTATTTATGTAGCAATATACCTTCATCACCTACATACGGAGTTCATATATCTAAGTTAATTTGATACGCAAGAGCATGCTCTACGTAATATGAACAATTTCTAAAACAAGTTGATAAACAAAAATATAAGCAGTCTCTTTTAAAGTCATCATTTAGTAAGTTCTATGGTCTAAAGAATGTCCTTGTCAGCAAATACAATTTATCATTGAGTCAAATGCCGACTGACGTTTTTTCATACCTATTGTTAGTCCATTATTTACACACTGAACTGACGACGGATTTTTCCGTTATTTCTGATCATGACAAGGACCACACGGCGGGTGTGACCGGTCAGCAAGGGATGTTCACTCCTCCATGGCACCAGAACCCATCTCTGATGTTTAGGAGGGCCGTATTAGCTCTGCTCCTTTTTTGTATTGCCTTACAGACTTTGATATTGAATACAGTTCGTAATCTCCATATCCTTCATCGACTATTGCTTCCAAACTTTTTAGTTACGAAACAATTTTACAGGCCCTTGATTTCGAATATCTGAAACATAATCCTCCATCGTATTCCTGTTCTTCTTCATTATATAACTATTGTCCTGCTGGCGTAAATTTACTTGATATGGTAAAAACCGCGAATTCAGCGATTGAAAGGCAATATGTTAACCATCTATCCTTCTGTTTTCAATAATCCAGAAGTGAAACGAAAATAAGATTACACGATCAGGACGTACTAATACCTGCTGACAAAGCAGGAAAAATCATTGTCTTTGTTTGTAATCCTTTATTTTAGAAGAACTTAGATTAAATTCTACAAGTGGTAATCCTACTTATACTCATAGCTCCCTTTCTAAGAAAGAAATTTTTCAAAATCATATGTTATTTAGGTATATCTATCTTTAATATTCCAAACAACCAAAATGAGTTTGAACTATCATATCTATATTGGATTCCGAAACTTCATAAGAAATCCTTACAAACAGAGATATACAGCAGCTCCGGGACTCTTTCTTTACTCTTCACTAAAATATTAATAGTAGTGAAGGAGAAACTTTAGGATTACTGTACAACAATATATTCGACTTTTTCAACTTAAGATAAAACCATTCCAAATGATAGATGAAAGTCAAGGCCATTTGATATCATTGACAGCTGCTTTTTCACTAAAAATGGAAATTACAATTTTACTAACATTTTCATCGGTCATTCTTAAACATTCTTATTTACACAAAAATACGCTAAATTTGATATTTAAAAGATATTTGAGTTTCTGATTGACAATATCTTTATGGTTTTTGAAGGCCCTTGTTTTCAAACATTTTATAGAAATTCTTATGGGTACCAAGTGCGTCCCGTTATTAGTAGAACTATTAATGTAATCATATAAAGAAGAACCAAAGGTGTATGAACAAGGGTGTGACCGGTCGGCAGGGGATGCTCACTCCTCCAAGGTATCTGAGCCCACCTCTAATTTGGAGCTCCGTATTGCTTTGCTCCTATTTTGATTTCTTTAGTGGTCTATTGAGCTTGAATACTGTTTGTTACTTTAAAATATTTCACTTTATTCATTTTTGTTCTGTTGTTTAGATCATATATTGCACTCATTTTAAAGTATTTTTCATGACTTAAATGTTCTCGTTTAGATGGTGACTTTCCAGTGCCTTCTTATAACAGATGGTCGAAACACTTTCACAGTCTTCAATTATATAGATGTTAACCTTACATCAATCCAGGGGAAGAGCATTACCATTGGATATCAGTATAACAAGTCTTCTGTAATCGTGCCGTTTTCAAACACACAACAGGCTTTCCAAATGAGTAATCATCCTGGAAATAGAGGTAAACAGTACAATTAATCGAATTTAAAAAATGTAATGTCATTTGAGTTAGATCTTGATAGGTTTAAGTCATCAAATTAGCTCCGTGTACAAGGTCTTACATTCATTGTTGAACATTGCCTGAAAATTTCATTCTGATTTGAGAAAACTTGTTTTTATTTAATTTAAACAAATAATTAGATAGTCCGTCCCCTATAAATATCTTGACGTAAAACCCCTATGGTAAGATTGGGTGATGTTTCCTTTATGATAAGATATTCCGATCTTTAAAGAATCAAGATTATACCCTCGTATTGAAATTTGTGTGGCATATCGTGTTGTCACTCTCCGTCTGTCATCAAGTCGTAGATTTCCTGGCCTCTTTGCCATGCTGGTAAAAAAAAATGAGCTGATCTTTCTAATACGTCTGTTAATATTTATGGCCTAGAAATTAAAACTTTTCAGGTCGATTGATGACATGTAGAAGATAATGAACAGTGATCGATCTGATAAAAGTCTTCAAGCAATACAAAATTGTTAGCAACAGATCTAGATACCTATTTAGAGTAAGAAATTCTCTGTGTCTGTGTTCCAAGTCCATGTTTACCTGTTCCCGATAATTTTTTCCCATGGACTCTTGAGCTTGATTGCTGTTCTTCATATTTATGATTTATATACATATGATAATTTGAATTCAAAGTAGTATATATGATAAGAGCCAATTTTGGCCCCCTAAAAATCACCATTTTAGAATGACATTCTGATATGTTTAATTGATATTTATTTTAAAGAAGAGATTATATTAGAAATATTTCTAATATTTTTTTTTCAAATTTATATGCAATCTCTAGCTGTATATGACATGAGAAAAAATGCTATTTTTGCTATCAAACAAAAAAGCCAAAAATATGCCTTTTTCTTGATATTTTTTCTTATGGGAAACATAGAGCGCAGTGTAAAACATACATATTTTTTCTGTCATTAATCAGTATTGGATAGATACATCCTTGGTAAAAATATAAAGCTTGTTCTAGGCTACGCTCTATATTTTCTGGAAGAAAAACTGCTTGAAAATGAACAGTTTTATACAAAAATATGCTAAAATGGCAGGAAAACGTAATGATTTTTATTAGGGATGTGCGATTTTATTTGTATATGGGTATATCCTGATTTTTTGTTGCGTGATACGTATCGTGATACGGAGACCTAAGTGCCGGTCTTTAGGGACATATTATGAAGTCCAGAAAATGTTCATTTATTTGAGCAATCTTTCAATTTTCAACTACAGAAAGATAAAAAATGTTGTATGAAGTGAAAAGAACGGCATCTTATCGTCCAAATATAATTGATTTTATATACATAAAAATTTCAAGAAAGTAAAATTTTGTTTTCCTAGCGTATTTTTTAGAAAAATAATAACTTTTCATATAAAATCATTGTAAAAACTGCTTTTAAAAATATCATGATATTATCGTGATGTTGTGGGAAAAATCGTAAAATATCGCGATACGAAATTTCTGGCGATACCCATCCCTAATTTTTTTGATATCATATTTCTAAAATAACGGCATTTTGATCAAAACGAAAATGACCAATAAAGGTGGCATATATAGCTGTACAAATTAAAGCTATATATAAAGTAAAATTAAGATATTCATTTTAAGGGGCCAATTGAGACACTTACCATATATCGCTCTTTGATCGCCCAGAATATTAAAATGTTGAAAGTTAAAACATGAACTTGTTGAATTGAAATGATATTTTCAGGACTATTAATTTTTAAACTGAGGCAAGCTATTGAAAGATAAGTTGACGTTTCAGAAAATCTACTATCTTCTAGGCTATCGTATTTATAAACAATGAAAACAGTTATTTCTGGTTTTTGGTCTGTTTTAGCTTCATTATGAATACAAGAAACTTCAAATTCAATTAAATAAAACAAAACTGGCGACAAACAGGACTGACCAGCTGACAGACGTCATAAAATGTTTATACCACTGTCAGATCACGGGTGTGAATTTTTAAAGATCGCTGATGTCATTTTCTCGACGTTTATGATATACGAAGTATAAACCAGCTCAGTTCATATCGTTGTGACAGGGAAATGAAACGTACCTCAAACTCTTGCCTTATTTGCATCAAATTCATATTATTACTTTCTATTTTCTTCCCTAATCTTTAAACAAACCAGAGAAAAATTAAATCGAAGGCGTCGTCGGTCTGCAACTTTCGCTCTGAGCGTTGTCGTTAATGTCAACATGACCATGGTCAAGGACGAAATATTCTGAAGTATATTTGTTGACTTAACCAGCATTCGATAAGCATTTATAAGTTTATTTATTGATTGTTTTGACAATTTTAGTTGAAATCTATCGAAATTCATCTCGATTACGTCCCTTTGCGATATAAAGTACGCCGTAAAGAAATAACGGATTGTATGGAGGCCTCAACGAGAAATAATTTAAAAATAATTTTAAAAAATTCGTTATTGGAATTATAAGAATTAAACGTTCCTTTTGAAAAATTTATCGATGTATAATCTCTTGACATTTTACTCACAAACATAACATTAAAGTTCTTCGCACTTTTATTTAGTTTGTGAGTAAAATGTCAAGAGTTTACACATCGATAGATTTTTCAAAAAGAACATTTAATTCTACATTGTTATATTATTAAATATTATGTTCGATATCTTAACATTTTAGGAGTGCCTGGCTTTTGGATTTATAAGATGACAACTGGTATACCAAGAAACACAGACGAAAAACAATGCTACGATTGGTACCAAAACAGTATAGACAAAGGCGTATTATATAATTTGTTAGCCATTAGAAATCAAATTGAATGTCCGTGTGATAGTCGTCTTTTAAGATTTGATCCGCGGTATGCCATCAATAGATTTGACCAGAAGAACCGGGTGCTATGTTACGCATCCATGACGCCTGGAACAAATG
Organism: Saccostrea glomerata; assembly: GCA_003671525.1. NCBI lineage: Eukaryota > Metazoa > Mollusca > Bivalvia > Ostreida > Ostreidae > Saccostrea > Saccostrea glomerata. The sequence goes on along the minus strand of PRKT01000162.1, from coordinate 497,647 downwards.
CAGTGAGTAACATTTTATGAATATTTAAGGGGGCCGACTATAGTTTCCATTGCGCAATATTTCGCGCATCATAGTAAAATGAAGCGTATTTACTGTTTTAATGGATCTGTTTTCGCTTACTTATGAAAATTAAACAAAAATAAAAATTATAGGTATAAAAATGTAATTACAATTTGATATAACTGATTTTTTAACCGATTTTGCAATTGATAGGTAGGTTGACGTCGTTTCAGTGTGTTTTTGACGTTATAATAATCTGTAGCTCTTAAAGAAAGGGGTTATAAGATTATTATTTAAGAAAAAGTAATAAACATACTCTCATATTTTGTACGTCATATTTTGTAATACTCTATAAAATAGTAAGATTTGCTAATTTTTTGCATTTTGAGATGTCCCCTCTGGTAACAAGACGGTAGAATTTTGTGTTTCTTACATATATTGTATAATATATAGTATTACTCATCAAATATTATAGTTTGAACAAAATGCCTATTGTAGTATTTGTATAATTTGCTTTAATGTGCTAAAAATTGGCATTTTCCTATATAGTCCTATAGTAAATGTACATGTATTTTGAGACGGTCCCTCAAAAATACCTGGACGGTAGATTTCCCCCAAACTTTGCATGTACACTGAAGTTAATGTAAGTTATATATGGTATAAAAATGAAGAGTTTCGTTATTGTAGTTTTCAGACAATAAAACTATAGTCGGTCCCCTTAAGTTTAAAAGTGTGTCATATGAACATATCGTAAACAAACATCTCGAAGATCTCATCCTTATCAAAATTATAATGAATAGATATTTTGCTTTCATTTTATTAGCATCTTGCTCTCATAGGTACGTTGTTAGCAAGTAAGGTAATATGGTAAAATGAAAATATGGAATTATAGATTTTAAGTATAATAATACATAAAAGCATGTTCCCTATACAGATTGTTTTCTTTACACTCTTTTTATGTGATTTCCGTAAATTCTTTACCTTTTAATGAAAAGTATTGAAGCGGGAAATATAAATGGATATAGATCGAAACAAATCATAGCTACGTCAATACATGTCTATATATTTTTCTTACAGGAATGTTGTTACAGAATGCATGGGTCAATCAATGATTTGAGTACCCTTGAACAGTTTTTGCCTTCGGCCGGAACATTCTTGGAGTATAATCCGTTCTTTGAAAGAAAACTCTACATAAAAAATGACCTGAAACAGAAGGAAGCCTGTTGTAAATCTGGACACTGTCAGTGGTATTATGAAATCCGTCCGATTCCCCGCTGTTATACAAGATCACCATTTCAAAATGGTATCATTTTTACAAATTATATTTAGAGCATATTTTTTCTAGGAATAAGGCCAACTAAGTCCTTGAACTAAGAATGCTATCTGTGTTCACCGTTGTCATATGTCACTGTTAAATGATTTGCAAAGGCCATTGTTTTTTTTTCACTGCCTGAAACGGTTTTATGCAAGTGTAATACAATGCATTTATGTTGAAAGAGGAACACAAACTGTATGTGACATAACCTCTGCTCCTCCAGGATCTGACAAGTTAGAACTCTAGCTATCAAAGGAATACAGTCACAACATCATGTTAAGAAAATTAATTCTTGCATGATAATATTGTGCAGTAAGCCATTTACAAAACTTTGACACTCATGACTCATTTATAAATGAAGGATGTATTTGGTTATTCAGGGATTAAAATTTAATAAAATATCTTATTATATATTTATTTCTAAAAAAAAAAAAAAAAAAAAAAAACAAGAAAGTCATGTCCACTGTACCTGGAACTAGAGAAAGGCAAGTTTACCATATATTGAAAATTCTCACACTGTTTAAACATGGTAATTTTATTTACTGGATATTTTGCTGACAAAACATTTCAACTTTTACTATAAAAATACATTAATGCATATGAGGTTTATTTATCCCATTTAATTCGATATCAATAGTCTCGTTCAAAGTCAAGTTGTAAGTTCTATGATCAATATAATAACATTTTGGCAAAAACAATTTATCTGAGTCAAATGCTTACTTTTTTCATACAAATTGTTCGTCCAGTATTTTCACTCTGAAATTTTTAATCCTCCATATCTTTGTAGGTGTAAATTTTGGTGATCCACACATTTTGACACTAGATGGGAAAAACTACACTTTCAATGGATTAGGAGAATACACAATGATGAAAATAGACACAGAATATACGACGTTCAACTTACAGGCCAGAACAGAACTAGCTACAACAGCAAACGAATCCACCATCAATGCCACGGTATTCAGTGCATTTGTGGCCCAGGATCAAACTGGATCGAAAGTTCAGATAGAGATGACTAGGGACAAAAAAAGTAAACTAAAAATAAATCACATGCAATTTATTTTATACGAAAGCCATGAAGAAACATAGGATTTTTAAAAATGTATAAAAGTAAACCGAGTTGTCGAATTATACAATCCGTTCTCTCGGATTGACAATCTGTTATAACAAATTGCCAATTCGTTCTCACAGATTATCAATTCGTTCCCTCAAATCACAAAATCCGTGATCTCGGATTGTAATTCATTCTCTCAATTTAAACAATTCGTTCCCTCGGAATATAAACCCTTCCAATGATTTCATTAATATTATTTATCTGTACATATCGGATATGGCAATACGCGTTAAATGAATAGAATAATGTTATAGTTTACATACTACCTTTTATTACATATCACGGTCCATAATGAGAGAAATACGTGAAATTTTTGAAATTCAGATGCTAGAACTGATATTCATACAAAATAGTCTTAGGTTTTTGTGTTACGCGTATATTAGAATAATTAAGCCCTTTATAGTACAAGTAAATATGGGTCCTGTGTAATTAATATTTTTTCTAAAATACATATACGTTGACTTAGTTATAAAAGAGGTTGGGAACTACCTGTTGCTGAAACAAAATACATAGAACACATTAATTAATTCAGTTGGTTGGATGCTTTCCTACATAATTATATGAAATAAAATTCGAGAGGACGGATTACCAAAATAATAAGACTGATTTTACAAATCGAGATCTCGAATTATTAATCTGTGAAAACGAATTATGTAATTCGAGATCTTGAATTATAAATCAAGGGAACAAATCGGTAATCCTTTGGAACGGATTCTGTAATTCGAGATCTTAAATTAATTTTTACTATTTTGAAAAATCGATGTATCCCTTCATGGCTTTCGTAATTTTAAGAAACACAATGAAAATATATAAAAGTATCGCAAAAATATTTCAACAAATTTAAACCAAGTTTCTATCCATGTATAGGGTAGTAAATGCAAGGCATTGGTTGAGATGAATAATGTTTTACAGATAGTTTTACTTTCAACAGCCTTTTTTTTAATTCTTAAACGAAAAAGCAAGTATGATATGATATATTATCCAAAAGAAAAAGTATGATTGATTGGAGAGCACATTTTGATAAAAAAATAATATGAAGCAATTGGTTATTATTGGTGATGGGTTTCTGAGATATGAAGCGTTATTTATTAACAAAGGAAAATAAATTATTATGCATATTTCGGAATCAGTTATTCACTGTAAATTATCATTATTTATTCTCTCAAAGAAATGATAATCAGAGTTAACGAAAATGACCTGACAAGAGAATTTGAAGATGCAGAATACCATTATCTGACGCTAAATTTGTCTCTTCGCTGGGAAAACCAAAGTATATCAGCATCATTTCTCAAGTCGTGTGAGTATAGGAAATTTAAAATATATTTTTACTTTTTTACATTTTAGAAAACGTACTGCAAATGAACAACGATGCAAACATTTATTAATCTTGCATTTTTGATAAAGTTTTTTTGAAATTTATGTTTTTTTTTCTAGTACTAGTATTTAGTTTTTCAATGTTTGACGAATAAAGGGCCTTATATTACTAGCTTTTCTGTGAATTGAGTTTTTACAGAACCTTTTTGAAAATTAGAATCATTTCTGATAAAAGTTCTTCCACATGTCTTTTAGCAATTTCACTTGTTTCTACTAGAATCTTCATGTTCTAACGTTAAAGTCTGTATAAATGTTGTAGGCCGATAGACAATCCCTGCAATACAAGATCTCTCTCTAATCTACACTTTCTGATTCTACACCTCAATATAACAACGTCTTGCTAATGTTTCCTAATACCACTTTATGCAACCCAGACCAGTAGGAAGCAATTTCAGTTTTCAGGCACAGCCATACATTTTTTCTTGGAGGCATTATCAACTTCCAAATAATTCCTTGATAAGGGTCATCAGACGTTTTATTAAGAGGGTTAAGGACATAGAAATTTTATATACTATTCTACATATCGGTAGAATTATTACCCGCTAACCCCTAACCCCAAAAACCTGCGTTTTACAAATTTGCCTTGGCTTAATATCTGATTATACTCATAGCATAGTCGAGTATCAAATCAATAAATCTCAATTTCAAGCTTCATTTTAAGACTTTTAAAATAAAAATAATAAATTTAACTTTCCTGGTTAAGGATTTAATATACTTAACATTTGAATTTTTTACTAGAGAAAGTCATTTATGGAAACCTAACAACAAACCTTTATGATAAATGTGATGACTGCAACTTTTCTATCATCAGTTTCCCTTATTTATATAGCAATATAAGATAATCACCAGCATATTGAGCTACAGTTTTCCTTTGTGTTGATACGCAAGAGAACGCTCTAAATATTTAAAAAAAAAAAAAACTAGCATCAAACAAGCTTTGGACAAATACGTTGATGATACAAGGATATCAACAGTCCAGTTAACGTTTAAAGTCAAAGATTTGCGAATTCTATAGTCGATACAAGAAAATTATTAGCAAATGCAACTTACGTTTTGTGTAATATTGATTGACATTTTTTTTTTCTCTTTTTAAAATTCTATCATTACCTTTAAGCGTAGCAAGAAGTATTCATAAAAGCTCAATATATCAGAACACTGAAAGAATAAAGTTAAATGGACGTTGAAATCCATTTTTGTCTTTTTTCAGCTATTTTGTTGAAATTCAGCTTGGGAGTACGATTTTTGATTTTGGAAACAGTGGTTGACAATAAATATAAGGGACTTTTGAAAGGGTTGATGGGTAATTTCGACGGAATTATTAATAATGACTTTATCCTACCAAACGGAACTACGCTGGATGATAATGCAAACAAAACAGAACGGGATATTTACCACAATTTCGGACAACTTTGTAAGTGAATTATCAAGATACCTTGTCCTCAAAGATTGCTATCCAATTTTACTTCATTGTTAATATGTGTTAATTGAAATTAATTTTCAAATGTGTTTAAATCGTCTTGTTATACCTTCAAAATCTTCCGTATATGTTTCCAGGCGCATTCAATGATTACTTTTTTCATTTTAAGGGCTAGTGAATGAAAACTCAACCTTTCACTACAGCAAGGGATTAACATTCAAAAATTATTCTCATCCCGAATTCGAGCCATTATTTTTGGACGAGATAAACGAAGAGAAATTAGAGGATGCCAATAGAAAATGTGGAAAAAATCCGTCACAGGCTTGCGTATTTGATTACTTGGCAACAGGGGATATAACTCTAGCCGAATCATCTGGAACAGAGGAAACGGTTTCACTCTCTGATGCCAAGCTCATTGGTAAAAAGTATTCCTTTTTGTAATACATGGACAAACAATGAAAATGATGCTTAAAACTAAATTGGCAAATTGGCATGGTTCTATAATGTCAATATTATTTCTATAGTTTACATATGTTTTATATTGCTTTACTATATATTATTTTTATTATTTACATGTTTTTTTTAAATTGCTATACTATATAAAACTTACATCTATTATCTAAGACAACGAAAGCCCTAGCATATCAGGAAACACATTTATTAACGCTGAAGTTGGCAAGGTCGTTGAATTATGGTTTAATGCCACTGATGACAGCAGTCAAGCTCCAAAGTATAATATACTGAAACAACCCAGCAATTTCACCCTGAATACAACCAGTGGATTAGCAACCTGGACACCACAAGATACAAACACATCGGAGATAAGGTATTCGAGCATGGCAAAATCTCTCTCAAAATCCGTCAATTTAGACTGAATCTGAAAATACAATAGTATAAAATATTTCCACTGTAGCATAAGCGTGGTAGATGAAATGAATGCAGAGTCACCATCGCTGGATGTTACCATCATTTTATGTGGTGGCTGCGAAAATCAAGGCCGTTGTGATTTTGCGAATACTTTGCAGACGGATAATATTCGATTTAGTCGGACAAAATGTATTTGCAAAATAGGATTTTCTGGTAAGATCAATAGGCCTAATCATTATATTCATAACACGCTTCCAAAGAAAAAAAACTGACTGGTTTTGATAATTTTAGGTGATAGATGTGAGTTGGATACAGACGGCTGTCTTTACAGTCCCTGCTCGTGGGGACGAGAATGTACTGACCTGACCCCTGAAGAGGAGGAGCGACTTGGACGAGGATACAACTGCTCAGAATGTCCAGCAGGGTTCAACGACATTAACAATGAATGCAAAGGTGGAAGCTAGCAAAAATAGGGGAAAACACAATATATGATATACCAAACATTGTGAAAAATTAGTTTAGCAACTAAGTAATATATTTTTTTTCCTATTTCGATTTTTCAAGATATCAATGAATGTGGAAAGGATAACTCAGATGTGTGTAGTCCAACAACAGAAACCTGTGAAAACACGGAGGGTAGTTTCTTATGTAACTGTATTAAAGGATATAGAAAACAAAATAACACTTGTAGAGGTAATATACTTTCGTGTACTTATATTAAAATGGGATCTCTGTCTTTGACAAAAATCAAAATGTTTGTTTTTCAGTTTATACTTATGATTAATATAAATAAGAAAGAGTAAAAGATCAAAATTGGTAGAAAGGATATCCCCTTCTTGTTCCCCTAAATCTGGGGCATTGTGTTTTATTAATTCAGTTTTTTAAATATATCTTTTACCTTTTACAGAATGAACACATGTTTAATATTCATTAATAGTATCTTTGTTTTTACTTAAACAATTAGATATTGACGAGTGCTTGGAGAGAACTTCTAGATGTGAACAAACTTGTCAAAATACTCCTGGATCATTTCTTTGCGGATGCTTTTCGGGTTTTGCTCTAAATACAGACAACTCTACATGTATTCATACAGGCATGTTACAAGTCTTATATGATTGTTTTAAATTGTTAAAAATGAAAAATTAAAGAGCGATTAAATAGATTTTATAATTATTGCTTTCTCGAAGTGTCATTTAATCTTTGATGCGCTTCTAGCTACGAAACACTGTCAATGTAATGTGAAATACGATTTGGTAATACAGATGAAGATCCATGCAAAGATTTGGATATAAACTGTGAGTTCACTTGCAACTCTACTACCGGGAAATGTATATGTCCGATAGGTTTTCAGCTTCATGACGATGGACATAGTTGTATAGGTAAGATTTTTAATAATTTTCCCCAATATATTAAGAGTGAATCAAATAGCATTCCTTTTAAATTAGATTCCATCAAATTGTATGAAAAAGTGTCTATTTATAACAGATATAGATGAATGTGAGAAGCATTTGTCTCCCTGCCACCAGGAGTGTAACAACAGGAATGGATCATTTCAGTGCTACTGTCGACCAGGATTTTCTTTAAATGACGATAAAATTTCATGCACAGGTAAAAAATTGTTCGGATTAAAAAGCTAACAGCTTCATTCTCTGATGTAATGAATAATCAAAGTTATTGTGTTCATAGAATGTTCTGCACCGAATTACGGAGAGGATTGTACCCAAATATGTCGGTGTGGGGAAGGTATGGATAAATGTGATCCGGTGAGTGGGTGTGTTTGTCAGTCTGGATGGACAGGAAAATATTGCAGTGATGATATTGACGAGTGTGAAACGGACCAAGATATATGTGGATCAGATAAAGTTTGTCAAAACCTACAGGGTTCTTTCTTGTGTACCTGTAAGGAAGGGTTTTACGATGATACCAATCATTGTCAAGGTATCTAGTACACTGCAATTGATCGAAAGTTAACTGCGTCCTTTTTTTTCTCAGAACGTTTATTTGAATCTTTAATTTGAAGAAATAAAATACACATCTCTATATTTTTCAGATATAGACGAGTGTTCTGATTTGAGTTTGAATGATTGTCCAGAAAATACAATTTGTAAAAACTTACATGGAAATTATTCCTGCTTCTGTAGGAAAGGATATCAAAGAAACAATTCTACATGCGAAGGTATTTCTCTCTCTTTCTCTTATCTTCTGCAAATTGTTAAATTTTGCCAAAATATATTCATCCTAAACGAGAACAGACACAAATATTTGTATTCTCATAATTGTTTAAACTTGGCTGAGTAAACGCAAAATAATAATAATAGGATGATTTTATTCGAAAATTGTTTTTGACATGTTGTTTGACGTCAACAACATAAATGAATTGTCAAATGATATTATTTTTCTGAAGTTTTTTTCTTCAAATAACACCTACTTAATATATAAGGAGAATGATATGAGATAAAATATTCCATCCAAACAATATAATGAAAATAATTCATTAAAAACAAATTCAGTTTTTTTAGTTTATTGGAATGTAAAACGGGTTGGTCACGTGATCAAATCCCATAAAGCCCGAAGGGCTTTATGGAAGATTTGATCATGTGCCAACCCGTTTTACATCCCAATAAAACTAAAAAAATGATACCTTATTACTTATATTTACATTTGTGACTTATTCATACTTTAAATTTGTCTGATTGTGACTTTTAACGTGTGAAATGCATTATTTTTCAAACTCAACGGCATGTATATAATCCACTGAACGCGCGTCGACCCTTTATGACGTCACTGAGAAATTACGTCGAGCGTTTATCCATACGAACATCTATGACCTCTTGACCCCGTACCTGTATTTATACAGTTATAAAAACCTTGCTTTCAGAAGTTTTATATAAAGGAAAACATTTGCAAACGTAAATATCAATATGTAATTGTGAAACACTGATGCCCCCGTATACCAGCCCATGGCAAAGGATTTCTTAATTCAAATCAATCTATAATGTCAAGGTCTAGACATTAAAAATGTTAGTACCCAAAAGAAACAATACACGTCTGAATTATGAAGGAAAATCATAATATCAACTGTCAAATAGTTAAGGCAAAGATTGAAATTTTTGAAAAGTAGGTCATATTCCAAGATTAATGTGATTGACAATATTAATGATGTTCAAGGAAAGAATCACAAAAAAGCTCCCTTTATCTGTGAAACATGAACTCCATGGTTCCAACCAATCAAATGTTTTTATATTAGATAAAAGCTAGATCAATCTCCAAGGTCAAGATTAAAGTGCCAAAATTGTTTTACCCAGTTTAAAATCTTGTCACATGACATACACATGACAAGCATGAACGTCCTTATACCAGACGGTCAAAAGCAATGACCAAGGCTAAAATTTGGTTAAATGTGACCAAACTTCAAAATCAAAATCAAGAGCTAAAGATATTGTACCAATGGAAATGACTTTTCACTAGAAATACACATGCTAAATATTAAAGCCATTGCTTCAACCAATCAAAAGCCTTTGATAATATCAAAAACAACATGATAGCATTTACAATCACCCCCCCCCCACCAACCCCACCCACCCCAAAAAAGAAAAAAAAAGTATCTTTTCCAAATACACTTAATAGAACCCTTTCCTTATTAGTTAACATTTTAAGAACAAGTATACTCTTTTCAGATGTGGATGAATGTACCCAGAATATCCATGGTTGTTCCCAAATATGCATCAACACAAATGGTGGTTATAATTGCGAGTGTGAATTTGGATTTGCACTACACAATGATAGAATGAATTGTGAAAAAGGTATTTCTGTTCCAATTGATGATATTTCTTTCAAGAAATTAAAGAAAAATATAGTGCTTATCAGTGACACATAAAAGTGTGAGTTCAATAAATTATAGAGATCTTTGGCTTCTCCTAGGAAGTTAATCTCACATGTGTTCATTGTATTTGCTCCGCCTTCAGTTTTTGATTTCAATATTTTACTGAGTTTATGTTCTTAATCATTATCAATATACTGATTCTGTTATATACATCGTTAACATACTGTTTTCTTTAAAGATCCAGCTTCTTTTTCTCTGAATATCAAGGAGACAAGCAGTGCATTGTTATTTAATTACCAAACTTTATCATGTATCATAAGCATCACAATTAAAGTCCTCTACAGGGCGGAGACAAAAAAGATAATCACGTAAATGTAAAGGCCTATTGGTATATTCCGGATTTATAGGTCTTTTGATATTGTGGTGATCAGACGGGCTCGATCGCCAATGGCCAAATTTCTCAGTAGGTAAAGCACCTAACTGGAAATTCAATGCCTAGGATCTAATCCTGGTCTTGTCCAGGGAATTTTATCTCCACTTGTTTCATTATTTTCCCTCATTAGATCATATCAGTGTTTTTTCCCTATTCTTTTAGTGTCTGACGTGTGTGATTTATTTCCGGAACTGAACTGTAGTTATGGATGCCTTACCGAGCACGATTCATCAAATAAAGTTCATGGATACTGCTTTTGTGAATCAGGATACGAACTTAATCTTGACAATAGAACTTGCAAAGGTACTTTTATGACAATATACTTTTTTCACAGTTATTAATATTTTCATATTGTTTACTTTATCAAATATGCTTTATTAATATTTAAGATATTGACGAGTGTAGCCTCGCCCATACATGTGAGCAAAATTGCACAAATAAAGATGGTTCATTTGAATGTGCATGTATGAAAGGATATACCTTGCAAAATGATGGAAAAACATGTGAAGGTATTTTTATTATGTTCTTCCCAGGTGCTAATTAAAAAATCTGAAAATTTTCTAAATTATTTGATTATTATACAAATGGTGACTTATATTCAGCATAATATATGCATGGGTAAACTGTTAAGAGTCGCAGTCTTTAAAAAAAATCATAGTGCTTTTCCTTATATGCATGTAAGTTATGCGAGAATGAACGATATTTTTATGCTTACTTTTCATTAATAAAACCAATGTTCTGATATTGAAATAAATTACGAAAATATTTTAAATCTATTTATCCTATTTTTTCCTATTGAGACCAAAATTATCAGTAGTTAACCTAATGACAATTGCATCAGAAAAACTTCATTAAGCCGAATTAAATTTACATGTTTGTGAAACCTACTGCAGTTCAGCAGCGTTTAAGACATTTACTTGAAGCCTTTCGTTTCATTTAGAGTGTATTGAGGGATTGTTTGGCGAGAATTGCTTACAAGAATGTCAATGTGGGCGGGGTTCCGAAAGATGTGACCATATAAGTGGGTGTGTCTGTGCGTCTGGTTGGACGGGGGAGTCATGTGACGAGGATGTCAATGAATGTAATGACACTGCTCAGCTGTGTCAAGGACAACATGAAGTCTGTATCAACACTGTTGGGTCTTACAGATGTGATTGTGAAGAAGGATTTCACAATTCAACTAACGGTTGCATAGGTAAGAAATATGTCCGAGTGAAAATTTAATTTTTCTTTGAGATCAACTTTATGAAACATTCTTTACATATTTTTGACTATATACGTCAATTTTTTTCTAAAATCGTTTCATTTTTTTGTTATCTTTTTCTTGTTCCATAGACAAAAATCAAATTAAGTAGAAAAAACTGTATACCAAAACTACTTATTAAGTTTGTTACTGACAGTCCCCAGAAATATAGTATATCGTGTTGAAAAAACCTAATAAATGTGCTATTTTCCGGATCATAGAATGAAAGCTATAATGAAAACACAATTTTAGCAAACTTTATCAATCTGAAGTGGGAGGGGAACCAAAATTGTCAAGAATGTGAGAAAAAGTAAGCTTGGGGGGGGGACTTTCTATATTATTTATTTTAAAGCAGTAATTGTTCATACTCTTGCAACATATAATATGCTAATAATTCTGAAAAACAATTATTTAAAAAATCCATAAAATAATTTGCAGTTTTACTATTTTTCTTAAATAAGAGTGCCTGAATGGATATTATGGGAAGGATTGCCAGATGCAGTGTCTATGTAATCACAACAACACCGAATCTTGTGACAAATCGACCGGTTTCTGTGTTTGTAAAGAAGGTTGGAATGGGCCCCAGTGCGATGAGGATGTAAATGAGTGTACCAATGCCTCTATATGTCCAGAGCATTCTGAGTGCAGAAATTTTAATGGATCATACTCGTGCGATTGCAATGAGGGATTCACACTTGTTGGTGGATACTGCAATGGTAAGAGTTCTCATTTATTGATTCTGTTTTATACTCGGTAGTCTAGACCATTGAGCAGCAAAGAATCTTTTTCATGTGAGCTACTTCTGTGAAACTAAACCTCAGTTTATACACCAAAAGGACCAGTCTCCCCAGTCTAATCCACAATAAGTGAATCATGTGTAGCACTAAATTATGACTACACCAACCAGTCCATACTGAGTACCTGGTGATTGTGTTAAATTTTGAATACGCTAATTTTTGTACACATACTGTATTTGTTATAAAGTCAAATCAAATTCTCTGTATTTTCTTCAGAGAATACAGTCATTTGCTTCTAGTGTTAATATTTCTTGTCTATTGAAATGAAACTCCTTTCCGACTGACATAATGTTATCAATTAAACTTAGAATGCAACGATGGTTTTCATGGAAAGAATTGTCAGGAGCAATGTTTGTGTAACCCCAACAACACAGAATCTTGTGACAAAGTGACGGGAGCCTGTGTTTGTAGAAGTGGATGGAGTGGGCCTCGGTGCAACGACGATATAGACGAATGTGTAAACAAATCTGTTTGCTCGAATCATTCTGAGTGTATCAATTTAAACGGGTCCTACTCATGTAATTGCATGGAGGGATTTACACTTGTTGGTGGAAATTGTGTTGGTAAGTGTTTCACTTTTTTTCTTACATTATCATTATTCTATGTGTCATCCAATTCTTCTCAAAGACTTTTATCTATTCAAAATAGAATGTAAGCATGGATATTTTGGGTTGAATTGCACGAGCCAGTGTTCTTGTAACTCAAACACTACAGAAGTATGTGTTAAAGAGAACGGTGTATGCATCTGTAGAGAAGGCTGGGGTGGCTTAAATTGTGACGAAGACATTAACGAATGTTCAAACACCTCGATCTGTCCAGAACATACGGAGTGTACCAACTCTAATGGCTCCTACAAGTGTGAATGTATGGATGGATTTTCTCATCTAGGGGGACTTTGTATCGGTAAACGATTTCCCTTACAATCTCTGAAAAAAACGTTTTACTGATGATCATATGCAGTAAAGCTAAATTTAGGTTCTTTGGGGATAGATACTATATGCAAAATATTACATCAGTTGATATTGATTGAAGTGAATAATCTCTGTTTTGCAATGATATGAATCTGAATTTTATCAATTTAGAATGTAAAAATGGAAGCTATGGTTGGAATTGCCAGATGCAGTGTTCATGTAACCTAAACAACACGGATTCTTGTGACAAGGTGACGGGTACTTGTAATTGTACACAGGGATGGAATGGCTCCCAGTGCAATGATGATATCAATGAGTGTTCAAATACATCTAACTGTCCTAAAAATGCAATCTGTGTCAATTCTGACGGGTCCTACACATGTGTTTGCAAGGATGGATTTACACTTGCTGAAATGATGTGTGTGGGTAAGACATTTTATGAATTATTGAATTATTTGTTAGAACTGAAATCAAATTCCTTGTATTTTCTTCTGGACAACACAGTTATGTGCTTGTAATGTCAATTTTTATTCGATTAAAAATTAAACTCTTTTCCATCTTACATTAATGTTATTGATTAAACTTAGAATGCAACGATGGTTTTCATGAAAAGAATTGTCAGGAGCAATGTTTGTGTAACCCCAACAACACAGAATCTTGTGACAAAGTGACGGGAGCCTGTGTTTGTAGAAGTGGATGGATTGGGCCTCGGTGCAACGACGATATAGACGAATGTGTAAACAAATCTGTTTGCTCGAATCATTCTGAGTGTATCAATTTAAACGGGTCCTACTCATGTAATTGCATGGAGGGATTTACACTTGTTGGTGGAAATTGTGTTGGTAAGTGTTTCACTTTTTTTCTTACATTATCATTATTCTATGTGTCATCCAATTCTTCTCAAAGACTTTTATCTATTCAAAATAGAATGTAAACATGGATATTTTGGATTGAATTGCACGAGTCAGTGTTCCTGTAACCAAAACACAACAGAGGTGTGCTTTAAAGAGAACGGTGAATGCATTTGTAGAGGAGGTTGGGGTGGCTTAAACTGTGATGAAGACATTAACGAATGTTCAAACACCTCGATCTGTCCAGAACATACGGCCTGTACCAACTCTATCGGTTCCTTCAAGTGTGAATGCATGGATGGATTTTCTCTTCGAGAGGGACTTTGTATCGGTAAACGATTTTCCTTGCAATCATTAGTAAAAACGTTTTACTGATAGCCATTTGCAGTAAAATTAAATTTGGGTTCTTTGGGGATAGATACCATGTGCAGAATATTACATCAGTTGATATTGAATGAAATGAATAATATCTGTTTTGCAATGATATGAATCTGAATTAATTTATCAATTTAGAATGTGAAAATGGAAGTTATGGTAGGAATTGCCAGATGCAGTGTTTATGTAACCTAAACAACACGGACTCTTGTGACAAGGTGACGGGTTCTTGTCATTGTACACAGGGTTGGAACGGCTCCAAGTGCAATGATGATATCAATGAGTGTTCAAATACATCTATCTGTCCTAAACATGCACTCTGTGTCAATTCTGACGGGTCCTACACGTGTGTTTGCAAGGATGGATTTACACTTGCTGAAATGATGTGTGTGGGTAAGACATTTCATGAATCATTGAATAATTTGTTATGAACTCCAATCAACTACCTTATATTTTCTTCTTGGCAACAGGGTCATTTGCTCGTAATGTCAATCTTTCTTGTCTATTTAAATGAAACTCTTTTCCGACTGACTCTAACGTTATAAATTATACTTAGAATGCATGGATGGGTTTCATGGAAAGAATTGCAAAGAACAGTGTTCATGTAACCCTAACAACACAGAATCTTGTGACAAAGTTACGGGGGCCTGTGTCTGTAGAAGTGGATGGACTGGCTCTCGGTGCAATGGCGATATAGACGAATGTTTGAACAAATCAGTTTGCTCGAATCATTCTGAGTGTATCAATTTAAATGGGTCTTACTCATGTAATTGCATGGAGGGATTTACACTAATTGATGGACACTGTGTTGGTAAGTGTTTCACCATTTTTTTTCGTACAAAGGAAAGAAACTATTTAAAAGGAGTCAAAGCCCTTTCCCCCAAATCTGTGAGTACTACACCCAAGAAAAAGAAAAAGAAATGATCAAGATGACCGAAAACAATATTATTTTCAACACTTTCAATTTATTTCCTTTGAACCTATGGTGTTTCCTCCATCTTTCCAATTGATATTGATGACACTTTCCTTTGCGTTTTTACTCAAAATTATTGTGCCTTTTTACAAGTAAACCATCGTTTTACCTTGCTCTGAAACATAACTTTTTGTGGCTAGTCTTAGGAGAAGTTATTTTTAAAACTATCTAAATTTTCAGGAAACTGGTTATTTGATAGAAATCAATGACATAGCTAGCTATTGAAATTTAGCGTGAATAGCTAATGAACATATTATAAGCTTACTTACAATGCTTCATCCTTGTAGAATGTGTAAATGGATTGTATGGGAAGGACTGCCAGATGCAGTGTCTATGTAATCAAAACAACACCAGATCTTGTGACAAATCGACCGGTTTCTGTGTTTGTAAAGAAGGTTGGAGTGGGTACCAGTGCATTGAGGATGTAAATGAGTGTTCCAATGCCTCTTTATGTCCAGTGCATTCTGAGTGTAAAAATTTTGATGGATCATACTCGTGCGATTGCAATGAGGGATTCACACTTGTTGGTGGATACTGCAATGGTGAGAATTCTCATTTAATTATTTTGTGTTATACTTGATAGTCTAGACCTTTGAGCAGCAAGATCTTATTCGTAAAAGCTCTTTCTGCAAAACTAACCCTCAATTTATACCGTCTCACCAAAAGGACCGGTCTCCACGTTCTAACTCACAAATAATGAATCAACTGTTGGCTGAGTCCTTGAGTCTAGAGCAATACTTTTAACTTTTGCTTTTCCTAAAACCACTGCATTCCATCCTTTCTGTATTATTTGTCTCTCTATCGGATTTTTTTTATTTTAAAAAATCTTGCACAGTGGTGGAATATTATTGTATAGTGTTGAACATAATGTGCAGCAGTTTATTGTGTACGACTGTCTTTTAAATATACGCGAGCAAACTTCCTAACACCACTTTCCCAAAGCATTTAGACGAAGGCATTACATAAGAGCGTTAAAATAGAGCATATTAAGTTACACCGAACCAAAAACAAATTTAGAATTTGTCAAATTTAGTTTTATATAAGATTCATGTGTAATCTAATTCTTTAAAAAGAGGTTTTTTCCCAAATAGATTGTAAACATGGATATTTTGGATTGAATTGCACGAGTCAGTGTTCTTGTAACTCAAACACTACAGAATTATGTGTCAAAGGAACCGGTATATGCATCTGTAGAGAAGGTTGGGGTGGTTTAAATTGTGATGAAGACATTAATGAATGTTCAATCACCTCGATCTGTCCAGAACATGCAGAATGTACCAACTCTAATGGTTCCTACAAGTGTGAATGCATGGATGGATTTACCCTTCTGGGGGGACTTTGTATCGGTAAACTATTTTCCTTATAATCTTTAATAAAACGTTTTACTAATGATCATTTGCATTTACACAAAATTTGAAAGTAACTCGAAACATTCTTTGGGAAAACCATTTGCAGAATATTACATCGTTTGTTATTGAGTGAAATGAATCAGCTCTGTTTTGCAATGATTTGATTCTGAACTAATCTTATGAATTTAGAATGTGAGAATGGAAGTTATGGAAGGAATTGCCAGATGCAGTGTTTATGTAACCTAAACAACACGGACTCTTGTGACAAGGTGACGGGTTCCTGTAATTGTACACAGGGTTGGAACGGCTCCCAGTGTAATGATGATATCAATGAGTGTTCAAACACATCTATCTGCCCCAAACATTCAATTTGTGTCAATTCTGACGGGTCCTACACATGTGTTTGCAAGGGTGGATTTACACTTGCTGAAATGATGTGTGTTGGTAAGACATTTCATGATTAATCTGATAATTTAACTCTTTTCCAATCCAATTTAATATAATTATTTTCTTCCTAACTACAATGTGATGTAGTTGTTATGTTAATCTTTCTTGTCTGTTGAATTAAATGCAATTTCTGACTGAAATTAATGTTATTAATTAAACTTAGAATGCAACGATGGTTTTCATGGAAAGAATTGTCAGGAGCAATGTTTGTGTAACCCTAACAATACAGAATCTTGTGACAAAGTGACGGGATTCTGTGTCTGTAGAAGTGGATGGAGTGGGCCTCGGTGCAATGACGATATAGATGAATGTGTAAACAAATCCGTTTGCCCAAATCATTCTGAGTGTTTCAATTTAAACGGGTCTTACTCATGTAATTGCATGGAGGGATTCAAACTTGTTGATGGACACTGTGTTGGTGAGGGTTTTCACAGTTCATCTCGTATTGCTCTTATGTATATTTGCTTTATTTATAATAAATGCTTGATATTGTATAAACCAGAAGATATGTTAATTTTGCGAAATAAATTTCTCTGTCACTTGTTAAAGCATTTTTGAAACTTAGAAATTATTTCTAGTATTTTTGTAGTTGGATTTCTGGATCTAGTCAAATATTGTGTGTTTATTTTGATGAAGGTTGTAACAGTACAATGTTTGGAGATCAATGTTTAGAAACCTGCAAGTGCAATATGGATGGTACAGCAGACTGTAATAATGTGGATGGTAACTGCACGTGTAAAGAATATTGGAACGGAACTACATGCGAGTTCCTTGACGAATGTAAGGCAGGAGTCGACATCTGTCACATGAATTCTAATTGTGAAGACACGACAGATAGCTACAATTGTATATGTAATGCTGGATTCTCAGGAGATGGTATCAATTGCTCAGGCAAGAAAAGTTTTTTAGCTCACCTGAGCCGAAGGCTCAAGTGAGCTTTTCTGATCACATTTTGTCCGTCGTCCGTCCGTCTGTCTGTCCGTCTGTCAGTCTGTCTGTCCGTCTGTCTGTCCGTCTGTAAACTTTTCACATTTTCGACTTCTTCTCAAGAACCACTTGGCCAATTTGGACCAAACTTGGTACAAAGCATCCTTGGGTAAAGGGGAATTTAAATTAACAAAATGAAGGGACATATTCCCTCGCAAGGGGAGATAATCAAGAAAAGACAAAAATAGGATTGGGTCATTAAAAAATCCTCTTCTCAAGAACCACTGGGCCAGAGAAGCTGAAACTTATGTGGAAGCATCCTGGTATAGTGTAAATTCTAAATTATAGGAATTATGACCCCCGGGGGAAGGGCGGGGCCACAATGGGGAATCAAAGTTTTACATAGAAATATATAAGAAAAATCTTTGAAAATCTTCTTCTCAAGAACCACTGGGCCAGAAAAGCTGAAACATATGTGTCCATGGAAGGATCATGGGGTAGTGTAGATTTCAAAATGTCTAAATTATGATCAGTGGGGTAGGGTGGGGATGCATCATGTATAACAAGGGGGAAATCTGGTAAAGAACAGAATGGTCAAAGCTTCTCAGGTGAGCGTTGTGGCCCATGGGCCTCTTGTTTTTCTTTTGCCTTATGCTCATATAAATTATATCTATAGAATATGACACTTTGTTCCTTTTAATGTATGTCAAAACGAAGATACATGTATTCCCCAATTTTGAATTTATGTCTTCGTAATCAAAATCAGAGTCTGAAATAATGGTTTATTATTTCATTCATTGTTGATTATATCATGATAAAAGCTATATGTAGATATTCCAGTCTAAAGAATTCATTATAGTATAGAACTATTAGGATGACATAATATGAGATTGTTTTTATGTCTTATTATATTTTTAGCATGCAATGCAAATAGGTACGGTACCCAATGTTCTGAAAGCTGCAAATGTGTGATGGAGAATACACGTGATTGTGATGACGTCACGGGAATGTGCATCTGTCATGACAAGTGGAATGGGACTCATTGCGATGTTCCCGTAGATGATTGTAGGAATGGAACTTCTGTTTGCGATCCAGATCTGCAGGACTGCGTCAGAAAAAGTGGAGAAAACAGATATTTCTGTTCTTGTCGCTATGGAACCAATGGCACCACTGGTGGAATATGCTTGTGTAAGAAAAAAATGTTTTAGATTTTTTAAAGAATCATAATAGAAAAGACAATTCAAATTCTTCTAATCCTTCTTATTTTTATTGTAGCCCCAGTACAACCGTATACAACTAGTAAGTGATATAGCTAAATGTAATTTTAAATCCCTTTTCTCTTTGATTTTTATTTATCAACATAAGAAAATATATTACTACGCAAAAAGATATAATAGTTTTGACAAGTATTAGAAATAAAATGTTATATTTATTCATCTTGATTAAAGCTGCAAAAGAAATAAAGTTTAGAGCACAAACAACCCTGGCCATTGAAATTACACAAGAGGAGTTTCAAGAGAAGACGAAAGCTATTGTAGATGACGTATTTAACATAGTGAGTGTTTTAAATGATTTGAAACGTTGTTATAGCTGTGTTTATGTTAATCACACATAAATAATTTTCAATTCATTTTCAGTTTACTGGGCATTTTAGGAGCCGAATACCCGGCTTTAATGAATTAATCATCTTATCTATCAGGTAAAATGAACATTTCAGAACCCCTGAATTACTGCTTTAATACCGGTATTTTGCACAATATAAACTTTCTTTAACAGACATATTCTAAATTGTTTGATTTAGATTTCAAGTGATAAAAGATTCTAGTTTAAAGTATCGTCAAAATAGATGTTTAGTCTTTTAGTATGATTGAAATTTTTGTTTTAGACTTGGAAGTTTGAACATCAATTATGAAATAATTGCAAGAAAAAATGAGATTCCACATAACCAGGCAGGCCAGTATGTATGGGCCACAAAACAGCTGTTGGGTAAATCTGTTGTATTGGAATCCCTGGACAGAAACAGTACAGTTTCCCTTGTCAGAATTGTCAACGAGCAAGGGAATGGTTCGTTTTTGTCACATATCTTTTGAATTATAGGATATTGTTTATTCAAATTTTATATTAAAAGAATTACATTTTTACTGATTGATTGAATATAGATTCCTTTACACCGTCATTATTTCAGACATATCTTAGGTAATAAATACACTTTTTTAGACAACTTATTAATCAAAACAAAAATTTCATCACAGACGATAAAGATTAAATGACTAAATGTGTTTTACCTTTCGCAGAACTGGTATTAGATAATGCGGACAATCAATGTGACTTCCTGCAGCACATATCTCCGTGTTCTGATGGAGAGATATGTGTTGAAACGTCGGGTCCTGCTTCT
Source organism: Saccostrea glomerata (assembly GCA_003671525.1). Taxonomy (NCBI): domain Eukaryota; kingdom Metazoa; phylum Mollusca; class Bivalvia; order Ostreida; family Ostreidae; genus Saccostrea; species Saccostrea glomerata. The sequence continues at coordinate 477,036 of PRKT01000162.1, read as the reverse complement.
TGTTTGTAAGTATTTAGAAAAAAGTTCACAGCAATAGGAGGTGATGTATATATATTGCTTCTAAGTTATCAAGCAAAATTATTGAATTTGTCAGTGTGTACCTACTAATACATTTAAAACCCAACAATTTTTCTGTATTATTTTAGTTTGCAGAACCAAAGAAGTACAAGGTAAATATTTTTATTGGAGAGAAGTAAACGTATGATTTCTTACAGCAGTTACATCTTCAATATTTAAAGAGAGTGAGGGTCCGTATCTAAAACAAACTCTTTTTGGAATATTATATAATCACATTTTTATCTTGCTTTTATGCCGGATCAGTTATACCTTCCTTTATTTGTTTGATTACAGATTATGTCGACTTGATCATTGGATTAGGAATCGGTATACCGTTTCTTTTGATTGCTATAACAGCCATGTTCGTCATTTTTGTTTATTGTAAAAGAAAATATGAGAAGAGAGATGGACCTGAAATTGATAGGTACATATATGAGCTTCATACAAGAACATTTTCATAAAGCTGGCAAATAAAATGAGGAATCTAATCTAATAATCTTTTTGTATTACTGTTATTCCTACCCACTATTACTTTTTGAAACTTTGAACGTGGAAACTTGCCACAACAATTTTTTTTGAAAATATTTTATCTCCATATATTTCATTCAGCATGTTATGTGCTGATTAAATTCATTTAAACAAGAAATATACTTTCTGTTACATTTTCTTGGATTCTCTTCTGATTCGATTATTTTTGTAGTTTCTAAAGGTTTAACAACCGTAATATATATGTTTGAATTAATCTCACGCAGATATTCACATTTAATATTTATCATGACAGATCCTTTGAAGGAAGTGATGTCTTCGAATCAGGAATACCCGTAGGCAAATGTGGCAAAGTTCCGTTTAGTTTAAAATTTCCCTGGACTTCGGAAAGCGATATCAGAAGAAAGAGCAATATCACGATACAAAGTTCAAACGCCACGCACAGCTTGCATCAGGAAGGTAACACAGGGATTGGTAATGATGGTGGCCACACCCGGTGTTATCTTGGTAGTATGAATGACTTGCGTTTCGACCATTTTCCCGTTACTATACTTATGCATTTTATGAAATCTTTTCTAGAACTATTTTTTTTTATATTTCTTATTAATTTGAAATCAATATTTATATCATAATCCGGGTATAAAATTGTAGCTTTTTTATTAAAATTGTTATTTCAAGCCTATAGAGTCTAATTGCAGCTTTCCTCAACCAATGGCTGCTTATGATCACTTTGATATGCAAATTGATTTAGTCAAACGATTAAGCATATATTGTTGGATAATACAGATTCATTTGATTGTAAGGAATTTAATTACGCTTCGTTGATCTTTCGGACTTTATTTTTAAAGAAGATTTCATGTAAAACAAATATGATTATGAATATGGATATTAAACATCTTAAGTTAATGCATATTAGAAGATTGTAGAATAAGGACACGATAGACAATCAAAGAAAAAAGATTTTTTTTTTAAAAACCTCAAGCACAACATGGTATATATCAGTACTTTTTGCAAGCTTTTCCATGTACTGCATCCATATGAAGGTAAATTTAAAGTAAAACATTTGAAAGTGTGGAAAAATCAAAAACAAAAGATCTGATAACAGTACAAATCTGTTAATAAGGCAATAAACACTGACCCTGAAAGTTTCAGAAGTGAATCAGATGACTAGGAAAATTAAATATAAAATCACTGAGCCCTATGTAGCAATGAAGTAGACGGAGTTTATCGTAGTAATATTTAGAACGAAATTCAGAGTCCATATAATCCATTTATGACTTTCCCTATGATAGGAAATACATGCATATCATCAATATTGCAAAGCAACGTTTTGGTTGTATTTGACATTGTTTAAAGTATATTTACATCCACTGAATATTTTCTCCTTTATTTCTTAAGAAACCCCATTGCGTTCATCACTGCATAAACTGCAGTAGGCAGGTCGCCTGTACAGATTTCTTAATCAGTGGCTGTTCCATCAATGAAACGTATAAAGAAGTTCGCATCATTAATACAATAATTAATCTTTTTAATCCTACTTTAATTGATTATTTAAACAGATATAAATATAAACAATAAAATGCTTTCTTTGTTTGTTGTTACTGGCATGAACGGTCGCATCTATTGCAGAAAAAATTTACATAACCCGCTTACGCGGGTTATGTATTTTTTCTGCAACAGCTGCTTCCGTTCATTCCAGTAACAACAAACAAAGAGAGCAATTTATTGTTTAAATATCCTTGAATGTTATTAAACCAATTCATTAGAAAATATCGAGCAAAAACCCCAAAAAGTAGCTCTCAAAGTACAAGTAATGGCGTCTCATTATGAGTGAAATGGATGTTTCACAAACAAACAAACAAAACACTCAACGTCTTTACATTTAGGGTTCAATATATGTCGTTGTACCGGCATTATTTTTTCAGTGTAATTTACTAAGGGTAGGGTTGAGTACAGTACATGTAATATACTTATTTTTTGTAGATCAAAGTACTACGGATTCTTTCTGGGATTTCACGCGATCGTATTTACCAACAGAGAAATCGGTTAGATTTTCTTTTTGAAAGATATGAGATTGAGTCTGAACTTTGAGATGTTCCTTGTTATTTAATGATTTATTGATATTTCAGTTTGAAATAAGAAGACCTGTTGCTGAAAGGAGACCTAATCCATTGTTTGTAAGGATATGTTTATTCTTAACATCCATCCATCTTGTACTGATCCTCCCTTTAATTTGTTTATATTAATTGATTTTGAAATAAACAATAGTAGAATGTAAATTTATATATATCTATATTTTTCAGAGAGATTAATCAACAGTTGTGCAAGTCAGCAGAAAGAACAAAGTTGTTTTTTTTTCTTTGGAGGGAAAATAAGCATGCTACTTTAGTTTCTTTTTGTGATATACATGCAGTTTCTCTATATCAACACTGTCTTATGACCTGTATGAAACCCTTGTATCTAAATATTACCTTTCTTGTTTGATGTGCTTTTTGAGAATAATTCATTTTATATAGGAAAGGATATCATCTTTAGACTACCAAGAACAAAAAATGGAGTTTGACTTGACATTTAAAAAAAATTCCTTATTTATTTCTACTGGCAACGAATTGTTTCAACCTGTAGTTCTCTTTATTGAAGTCAGGATCAGGTTTGATTGTTATTGCCAGCAACACTTTTAATATAAGTATGTTAATAATTAGATTACAGATGAAGTAGAATAATTTTAAAACCAAAGTTTCTACAGACCCAAATTAAATGCAGTTACGATCTTTAACAACATTGTTTTTAGGTTTTGTTTCTTTTTGTTTGCACGTAATTTTTCATTCATATTGAAGATAATTGATAAACCAAATACATATGAATTTGTATAGATCTATATTCAGCTATTTTATTTTCTTTTTGCTTTATTTGAAATGAAGGATGTTTTCATTTTTAATTCAAATTAATAATAAATCATCCATAAAAGACTTAGTTTTGTTTTTTATCCATTGCAGTAGAGAGGAATGTCTGTTTTAATTATTTAGAGATAACGAACAGAATATAAGCTTAAAAGTCCATTCAAACAATAAATATCAGAGATAAAGCAAACATTACTCCCTAATACATCAGAGGCGGGATAAGGAGTGAGTATCCCCTGCCAACCGGTCACATCCACCTAGCGCTTCTTGACTTCATGTCATGTTTAAGAAATAACAGAAAAAAATCCGCTGACAATTCGGATTAAAGAGTCTAACAATGAGCATAAAAAATGTTGCTCGGCTTTGGACGTAATGATACCTAAGATGTTTTGGAGGTCTATGTATGCTCCGCACCAATTTTGCATTGTTAAATGGACTTTTGAAGTTCAATACTGTTCGTTGTCTCCGTATATTTCATGAAACATATGTAGATAACAAACAGTGTTCAAGATTAAAATTCCAAAAAAAAACAATACAAAATAGAAGCAGAGCAAACATGGACCTCCAAAACAAAAGAGGTGGGATCAGTCGCCATGGAGGAGTGAGCATCCCCTGCTGACCGGTTATACCGACCGTGTGCTCCTTGTAATTATCGGGAAATAACGTAAAAATCTGTTGTCAATTCAGTGTATAAATAATGGACTAATAATTAGTTTGAAAAAGTCATTCAGCATTTAATTCAATGATAAATTGTATCAGTTGACAAGGTAGAACTTACGAAAAGATTACCCTAAGCGAGACTGCTGATATCATATTCTTGTTTACTTAACTTGTTCGTAAATAATTTACCTCGTTTTGAAAATTGTTCATACGTAGAGTATGCTCTTGTGTATCGAATCGACTGAGATATATCAACCCCGTATGCAGGTGATGAAGGTATATCGCTGCATAAGTAAGGTTAATTAACGAAAGAAAAGTTAAAGCCATCATGTTTATCATCGATCTTGGATGTTAGATTATCATTAACGTCTTTTTCAAAGTAAAATATTCAAATATGAAACAGATGTGTCAGATTCTGTGGTATATTTTATCTCTAGCTCACGAGAAAATATATATAAACAATCAAAATCCGAGACGTTCAATAACGTTCTATTGAGAAGTAAACAGACCCCATCCACCTGTCACACTCGTCTTGTAATATAATGAGAATTATAAGAATCATAAGACAGCACTTTTAGTCACTTTACAATAGGGGTAAGAGTGTTTGAAGGTAATTGTTTGGTTACTTTACTATTTAAAGTATATAACTAAAAATTCTCAAAGGGATTAGGGTTTCCCCTAAAACCGTTTTGATCTGAGCATAGGTTGTGCACAAGACAATGTCCAGACATTTTAGTTACGAGAACTTGTTAAAAAGCACAAACAAACCAATAATGAAATATTTCTGATCCATACTGGCCATGCATGTATTTTACACCTAATGGAAAGCGAGTAAAAGCAAGGCGTCTTTTCATGAGCTCTTTGATTTGTTTGTTTCTTCATTTTTAGCGCCTCTTTCTGGAACTTTTTACTCATATTGAGACATCGCATCTTAGTAAGGGTGCAATTGATTTTATTCTCGATTATCAGTTGTATAATAGTGATACGCGAAATTTCACATTATATATCAGTAAGAATAGAAATAAATGCATGAAAAACATAAAAAACTAATAAAACAAAATTAATAATTTAAAGTAGATTTCTTTAAAGATTTCTCTTCATCAGTCTGAAGAATTAGTTCACGAATGCACAATGTAGGCTATGCCAGTTTTTCAAGGAATTTTAGAAAATTTTCAGCATTCTGTTTAAATTTCAGACCTGTGTTGAAAGACTAAATAGACACCGTGACACACAAAGGGGAAAATTGTCAAACGTAGAATTTTCATGATCCGAGAAAATTTTGATCAATTCCTATAAGTAATAGGTTTCAGAAAATTAGAGGTTTCAGAACCTAAAAAAATCTATATTTATGGAGAAAAATAATACTAAAAATAATTTCAGTATGTCCCATAACGAAAATATTGCTTTACTTCTTCCTCCCTATTTTACGCGGGCGCAGAAAAGTTGAATGTTACCATTGTTACCATGGTCTCAAGTACCCAGGAATAAATGTAAGTAGACCAAAAATTTTATGTAATCTTTTTTAAAAATTGTTAGAACATATTTCTCACCTTTGCATGCTCCAGTTGAATGTTGTTTACAAGTTAGATCTAAAAATAAAATTGGCACGAACTTGACATACACGAAAACAACGAAACAGTAGATACAACCTTTGTTTTTCCGGCACTTATATTGTGCACATCTTTTCTTGCTTTATAGTGCAGTTTAATGTCATATCTTTGCTATATATTCATAATTTTCATAAGTCTGTCTCTTCATGCTACAGATATAAGAAACACGTGATTTGACCCATTGTGTAACTTAAATTTACATAAAATATGATATTTCAATGAACTCTATGTATCTTTAATTTGAATTATTTTGTGTGAATTAAAAAAGGATTTGTTGTATAACATCATTTCAATATTTACTTATTCTTTTGAACATCGAAAAACAAAAGAGCACATGTCACTTATCAAGGGTGTGTAAATGTAGACGAAAGTTAGTACAAGGAAACTCTTGACGTCAGTAAGTCATCAATTCAGTCTTTTTTTTCACGAAAATATTTTTGAAAATCAAGATTTGATTGACGACGAACGATCTTGCAGGACAGCTAACATGTGCCACCGGAAAAAAGATATAAAATAGATTTGATTATCCTGTCACAATTGTCTTTTTCAAGCATCCACGGAGGTTCTACCGCTGTTCGGAACTGTTGGAAAATTTACTGGTATGTTTTTTATTTGTTACTCTAAGACGTTTTGAAAAAGCATCTCAAAACTTTTCTAATCGAAATTACTGCTTGACAAGCATAGTTGCACTAAAATATATCATAACTACTTACAAATTAGTTGATATAAGGAGATTTTCAATAATCCCGTAGTAAGACAATTGAAAGCAATTCTACCTGTGGTGTGTATCTTATCTTATGATTTTCTTGGCTTTTGCTTTTTATACTAATGTAAACAACAGATTTTTATATTTTCATTCACAGAATTAAATCTAAACTTGGAGATGAAATCCCTCGTTCTGATCGTGTTGTATGTGTGTTTGCTTGGTAGGTACTTCATATTTTTACATCGAATATCACAATGAACTTACGTTTCCTACAGTCTTAAATAGAGGAAGAAAACTTTACAATAGGAAAACCACATAAAACGAAATAAATTGTATTAAATATCTCGACATTCAATACTAGGATCATTCAAAAAATCTTATTTTGTCATAACTTTTTTTTATTTATCGTCATATTAAGACCAAATTTGGTCTAAATGTTTTAACAATAGAATCGAATAACTTGAGTAAAAAAATATTGAATATATCTTAAAATTGATCAAAATCAAACATTTAGTACAGCAAAAATGGCGTCAAGGAGCAGGGTCAAAATTGAGTTATTTACTTATTATACACTTTATAATGTTTATAATCATACCTCTAATAAACAGCGCTTAAACAAAATAAAATATAATTTTTTTTAATTTTTGTATTTTTCTAGTACTTCAGATGTTTAAAATAATGTAATGCATTGCTTCATTAAAAAATATCAATTTCAAAAGACAGATAGACTTGATTAAGAAAGCAAACAACGATGACGTTGAAGGACGTCAGGGAGCTTTGCATGTGGAAAAACTCTAAAACAAACTCTGTAAATTCTGGATGAACCAGGAAATATATAAAAATGAGCTGCGCATTTGTATAGACATGGAAAATGCAATTCTTTAGAGGTAGATACTTTAAATCAGACGATTTAGTGTCTGCGATGAAATATATTATCGTTAAAATTTTGTCAAAAGAGTTTGTAGCGTCATGAAACGTGATGTGTTCTTCACTTCTTTGGAACTTGTGAAGGCAGAGTTACGCGGTAAAGAATTTGAAAACACTGACAATCTAACTTAAACTACTTGAACAATTGATTATAGTATAGGTGTAAAGCGTTCTGAATACGTTTTTATGAACGTCTAAGACGCTTTAAACCGTGTATGAAATAGAAAGGCAAAATATTTTTGAAAAACTTTCTCGGTGTTGATTTTGGCGTTACAATGTTGTTAAGCGTGCTCCGTGGTGACAAAATCTGTTGCTTTTAAAATTGACTATCATGAGTTCCATTTAATCAAATGGAATGAAACTTCACACATCGACAAAGTAAATGTTTTTACATAAGAAAATGTGTTGATCCAAATTTTCGTAAAAATAATATGTTTATGAAAGACTACATTTTAATGACCCTCGTATATACTTTATGTCTTAATCAAATAATCAGTAATGTAGTATAAGCATAAAATATAAAACAATGTACGACTGTAAATATTTTCTAGCCTCTATCCAAGTTGCCATGGCAGGGAATGGTTGCTATTGTGTGTATCACAACGATCAGACGTGCAGTAATTATTGCCAGAGCGAACTCAGCTGTAGGGGCGGGTACTGTGGATCAGGCTGGTGTGTTTGCAAGTGTGTTGGTTGCTAAAAGTTACTGGAAAGGTAAACCACTACTAGAATTGATCTTGTCTTTCTCTTTGATGTGTTAAATTATCATGTAATCAAAAAAATTGAAATAAGTTGACAAAGCTTTGATATATTATTCAAATATGTCAAATGAATTTAAAGAATCAATTCAATATATAATGCAAATTATCAGGTACGTTATTTCTGATATACCGCTTCTGAAAAAAAAAAATTTTAAATACCGGTTTATAAGCTTACATTTACGATGTTAGCTTGCTTCTATTTCAGGGAGAACGGAAACAAGACTACATGACATATGTCAAATGAACTTCTATTAAACCATCAAAGCATCAGTTGTTAGTGATTAATCTGACTTAAATGAATAATCGAAACATTAATTATTTGGCATACTTATCAGAGTTATAGCAAAGCAAAGCGATTACACTTCCAACCCAAGTAGCATTTATTTAGAGAATTATATGGAGATAACCTAACAGTATTCAAACTCAAAAGCCAATCAAACAATACAAATTTTGGATCAGAGGAAACACAGACCTCCAAAACATCAGAGATGGAATCAGGTACCATGGAGGAATGAGCATCCCCTGCCGATTGATCACACTCGCCGTGTGCTCCCTGTCAAGACCGGGAAATAACGGAAAAAATCTGTCGACAATTCAGTCAATGACATTAAGTAAATGAATGTCTAACAATTAGTATGAAATACGTCAGTCAACACTTATTTGCTGACAAGGTCATTGTGAATCATAGAACGTACGTATGACTTTAAACGAGACTGTTGATATTCTTGTTTCAGTAACTTGTTTGTCAATAATTTACCTTGTTTTAGAAATTGCTCATACAAAGAGCATGCTTACCAATCCATGGCACCTGATCCCACCTCTGAAGTTTTTAGAGGTCTGTCTGCTCTGCTCCCTATTTGTATTGTTGAAGAAACTTCTTAGCTTGATTACTGTTTGTTAGCTTTATATTATTATTAATTAATAACGTCTAATTAATAAATAATAATAAAATTTCATTTATTCGTTGATTCTACATATTCCTTGTGCAATGAGTAATAAAAAAAACCTATACCATTCAAACGTTGGTGTGACCTGGAATAATGGAACATTCCAGGAGCCTGTTCGCCCCTGTTTGAAAAGTATAGCCCTGGGCTATATAAAAGACTGTAGAGGCATTCTCGACCATTCCGAAATTCGAAAATGAAAAGTAGAAAATAAGATAATAGGTAAGTGTGAAGAGGTTGTTTTATTTTCTGTATATATTACTTTAATTTTGTTCTAACGGGTTTCCATACTTTTGAGACTGTTTGGTCACTAGTATGTAAAGGGACCGGTTTTGTAAGTTTGTTGAGAACTTGTCTGGTGTCCGGTAGTATGACCAGCCCGAGGTGTGCCACGTTTGCAGTTTCCCCGGCATGACTTATACAAGTGGTGAATATTTTCGGTGAGATATAGCACCGTATATTAAACGGGTAGCCATATAACCTGCCAGGAGGATTATTGCAGCGTGTTTGTGCAGTTCTAGCCGGTAAGAGTATTCGAGTAATGTATATAGTTGGTTTGTGGTATAAGTTTCCTGTTTCAGTTGTATTTTAGGTTAGGTTTTTATAAATATAAATTAATTTCAGTGCGTAAGAGGCTTGGAGGCAATTTACAGCTTATTGGACGTGCTGAGGGTCAGTTGACGAGCGATAGTTCTAGATTTGAGGCTTATTGACGAGTGCTGTATGGAGGGTCACGTGCGTCATATCCGATGTCACCATTGTTAAGGGCGTGGTAGGATAACCGGAGCGGGGGGCTAAGACCCGGGGCTCTGCGGTTTAGGAACTACCATTTTGTGGACCACGGAACTTGGTGTGACGTAGACGTACTTGTATGGCGAGAGCGCAGTGGTGTATTTTCCTGGACACGTGTCGCTAATCTTAATTTGTGAATTTTGTGAACTCTGAGTAACTTTCAGTAATAAATAACAAAACAGGTTAAAGTTTGAAAATACATTTTCTTCTTTTTTGGAAGTCAGTTGAGCTTTTTCTAAATATCAATTTTTTAGGCAATAATTCGGTGAATTATTATCTGATTTAATATCTGATACTAATTGAATCAACTTTGTTGTTTGTAATAGTGAATGTAATTATCTAAAGTATCAGATTTGGTTAAAAAGTTCATATCTATTTCATTTCCGGTGTGTGAGCTGGTATGTGAGAGTGAGTGAGTGTTATTAAATATAATTTGTTTTTTTTTATTGTGTATATAAACTTCTGATTGATATTGTTTTCCTTCTCAACTCTACAAAATCCAACAAGAGGCCCAGGGGCCACAGCGCTCACCTGAGCACAGCGGGCTTGAATTTACTCCCCCCCCCCTTCAGGCATTCATCATTTGAACAAACTAGAATCTACACTACCTGAGGATGATTCCATATAAATATCACTAATCATAGCTTGAAGTACTTGAAAAGAAGATTTTAAAAGATTTCCCTATATATCCCAATGTAAAATTTGGGTCGGCCATTTTGGCCCCACCCTAGCCCCGGGGGTCATGATTGGAACAAACTTGAATCTACACTACCTGAGGATGATTCCACATGAGTTTCATCTTTCCTGGCCCAGTGGTTCTTGAGAAGGATTTTTAAAGATATTTCCTATATATTCCTACGTAAAACTTGGGTCGGCCATTTTTGGCCCCACCCTTGCCCCGGGGGTCAT
>PRKT01000162.1:419407-463862 GCA_003671525.1 Saccostrea glomerata | reverse complement strand
CCCCCCCTCTCGATATTCAACCCCAGGGCTTATTGGACTTTTTTCACAACATATATCTAATACACTTATTCATCGTGTGTTCAATGCCAAAAAAAATAGTAAAAACCCAGAATAATCGCTCAACACAAAAAATACCCCACTATACATTATAAGTTTGTTTACGTTGTACGCCCGCTGCTATTTAAAAACATAATAAAGGGGAGTAATCAAATGTTGAATCCGCTTTTGATTGGTTAGTTTGGATCTTGAATCTCGAAACTCGTATTTCGAATCTCGTATTTTGAATCTCGAATCTCTAATGAGCCTTCTGGGCTTTCGTACAACAACGACAACGACAACAACGACAACGGCAACAACGACGACAGACAACGGACAAATTTTGATCAGAAAAGCTCACCTGAGCCGAATAAAAAAGAACTCTTGACAGTAAGAGTAGAACAGAAAAATTAAAACAGTCAAATTAAATTAAGGCTAGGATACAGAGAGACGGTAGATAGTAAGCCAAGAATTTGTGGTGAAAAAGGTACGGTACCCAGTGTTTTGAAAACTGCAAATATGTGATGGAGAATACACATGATTGTGATGACGTCAAGGGAATGTTTATCTTTCATGACAAGTGGAGAGGGACTTATTGCGATGATCACGTAGATGACTGTTGGAATGGAACTGCTGTTTGCGTCTCGGATCTGCAGGCCAGGACTGCGTTATGAACAAAGGAGAAAACATATATTTCTGTTCTTGTCGCTATCTAACCAATAGCACCGATGGTGGAATGTGCTTGTGTAAGAAAAAATATTTTAGATATTTTAAAGAATCATAATAGAAAAGATAATTCAACCTCTTATTATCTTTCTTATTTTCATTGCAGCCCCAGTACAACCGTTTACAACTAGTAAGTGATATAGCTAAATGTAGTTTTAAATCGCTTTTCTGTATGATTTTTATTTAACAATATATGAAAAATTGACTACTCAAAAAGGCATAATAAACTAGTTTTGACAAGTATGAGAAATAAAATGAGATGTCTTTTAATCTTGATAAAAGCAGCAGCAGAAACAAATTTAGAGCAGAAACAACCCTGGTCGTTGAAATAACGCAAGAGGAGTTTCAAGAGAAGACGAAAGCTATTATGGATAATGTCTTTAACATAGTGAGTGTTTAAAATAATTTTAAACCTTGTTGTAGCTGTGTTCATGTAAATCACACAAAAATAATTTTAAACCTTGTTGTAGCTGTGTTCATGTAAATCACACAAAAATAATTTTCAATTCATTTTCAGTTTACTGCACGTTTTCGGGCTTTAAGATATTAATCATCTTATCTATCAGGTAAAGTAAATATTTCAGAACACGTGTAATACTGCTTAAATATTTTGTACATTATCAACTTTCTTTAACATTCATATTCTAAATTGTTTAATTTAAATTTCAAGCGTTCAAAGATTCTGGTTTTAAGTCAAAATAGATGTGAAGTCTTTTTAATACGCATCAATGAAATTTCTGTTTTAGACTTGGAAGTTTGAAAATCAAATATGAAGTAATTGCAAGAAAATATTAGACTTCGCATAAGCAAGCAAGTCAGTATATATGGGCCACAAAACAACTATTGGGTAAATCTGTTGTGTTGGTATCCCTGGGCAGAAACAGCACAGTTTCCCTTGTCAAAATTGTCAACGAGGAAGAGAAAGGTAAGTTTTTCTTTCATATACTGTGAAATCACTAATTTTCGTGGGGTTTAATTTTCGTTGTTTTACAGCACAAAGAGACCTACGAAGTATGTCCAGCACGAATTGTAATTTTTTCACATATATTACTACTAAACAATTCTTCAACCACGAAATCAAATCCCCCTGAACCAATATATTTTCCTCAAACCACGAAAATTTGACCCTTTTAAAATATGTGACTTTACAGTATCTCCTGAATTATATCCTGTTAATTAATTCGAAATGTTATGATAAAAGAATTACAATTATTATTGATTGACTTTTCAGTCATATCATAGTTAATGAAATTTGTTAAATGATCTGTTTTTGTTATAGAAAACTTGATAATCTAAAGGAAAATTTCAACACAGACAATAAAGATTACATGACTAATTGTGTTTTACATTTTCACAGAAATGGTATTAGATAATGTGGACAATCAATGTGACTTCCTGTAGCACATATCCCCGTGTTCTGATGGAGAGATCTGTGTTGTAACGTCGGGTCCTGCTTCTTGTTTGTAAGTTTTTAGAAAAAAAGTTCACAGCAATAGGAGGTGATGTATATATAGCTTTCAAATTATCATCCATCCATGTTGTACTAAACCCTTCTCTTTAATTTGTGTTAATGAATTAAGCTTTAAACAATCGTAGAATGCAGATTTATAGTTTTTTTATTTTACAGAGAGACTAATCAACAGCTGTACAAGTCAGCAAAGAGAACACAGTTTTATTCGAGTGAAAATAAACATGTTTGTGAAATTTCTTTTTGTATATTCATGCTGTTTTTCTATCTCAGTACTGTCTTATGACTTACATGAAACTCTTGTATAAAAATATTACCTTTCTAGTTTTATGTGCTTTTGAGAAATATTCATTTAATATATAGACAGGACATTTAAAATCATTTTTTCCTGATTTATTTCTGATAGCTACAAATTGTTTCAACCTGACGTTCTCTTTATTGAGGTAAGGATCGTGTTGATTGTTATTGTCAGCAATATATTTTGAATATAAATATGTTTATAAAAATAGATTACAGATGAAGTAGAATAATTTTAGGACCCAAGTTTCTACAGACTAGAATCAAAATGCAGTAACCCTTTTTATCACAAGATTCTTTATAGAGGAATTTGTTTCTTTTTATTTGCACGTAGTTTTCCCTATTTATTGCCGATGAATTAGTAAACCAAATACTTCTGCATTTGTTTAGTTGTATAATAATTTATTTTTACCCTTATGCTTTATTTAAAATGGGGGATGTTTTCATTTTTAATTCAAAGTAATAAAAAATCATCCATAAAAGCGTTAACATAGTTTTTAATCCATCGCAGAGCAAACACGGACCTCCGAAACATCAGAGGTGTGTCAAATATTTGGAAATAACGAACAGTATATAAGCTCAAAGGTCCATTCAAACAAAAAATATCAAAGGCAAAGCAAACATGGACCCCCTAAAACATCAGAGGTGGGATCAGGTGCCACGGAGGAGTGAGTATCCCCTGCCAAACGGTAAGCTCTGCCTTGTGCTTCTTGCTATGATCAAGAAATAACATAAATCTCCGCTGACAATTGGCGTTTAAATAATAACAATTATTATGAAAAATGTCGCTTAGCATTTGACTTAATGGTAAATGACTTATTCTAAACACGAGGATGTTGATTTTTGATTTACCAACTTGTGTGTCAATAACTTACCTACGTTTAGAAATTGTTCATACGTAGAGTTTGCTATTCAATATGGAATCAACTGAGAGATTTTAACTCTATATATAAGGACTTAACTTACTAAAAATGTAATGAATCTTTTGTTTATTAGTATGTAAGGGAATGCTCACTCTTTCATGGCACCTGATCCTGCTTCTGATGTTTTGGAAGTCCCTGTTTGCTCTGCTCTTCTTCTGGATTGTTAATTTGACAATTGAGCTTGAATACTATCTCCATATATTTCATGTTAAAATCAATGTTTGAAAATATACCAAAATTTTTTACTGTGCGGTCATAAGAATCACGAAGCAATAGCTTAACATTAGGTGACGTGGCAACCTGTTTCCAAACCTGTCCTTATCACCGTTCTAAATATCTTTCATATATGTAGACTCTTCATGTTATTTTACTCCTTAAAAATAAAATAACTATACAAATACGTATTTTTTCTAAAAGATCTAATTGTAGCGTATCAGATATTAGTGAAATCTTAAAGTCGATGTCTACGTTCCATTTGGAAAAAAAAACTGCAAAATCCACAGGCGCAACGTCAAGCGATAAGCGTAGTATTGGAGTGTCGAAAATGTCAATCCTTCCATTCTTATTTGACTACTAGCATTGGAACACGTTGGTCCTAAATTCATGTAGGCAATTCACATCAGCATCTAGAACCTTTTGGTGTTTTTCGGGTATTTTCCAGCCTGTATACATATTTCTTAAGGATTGTGGTGCTCCGAGACGTTCAATCATGTTTTACTTTATGACTTTCTTTCTACGCATTGGTCATTATATTTAAAGATAATTAAACTTTCCAATTTCATGCAAAATTTCAGCAAATGAAGTTTCAAAATCATTTTAATGCGGCGAAATTATCATAAATCTTTCTGCAATACATCAGAGCACTTTGTTTTATTTCCAGCAAATGTGCCAAAGAGTGACACGCTCTGTGAAGCATGTTTAAAGGAAATAAAATAGCTCTAAAATTTCTTATGGATCATCTCAAAACACCAAACGTTAGCGTAATTACAGGAAAATATGTTTGTTTTTTTTGTCTTCAAAGTTTTACCGCTCGCAATAGACAATAGAACACCCTCGTACAGGTGATGAATGTATATTGCTGCATTAGTAATTTAGGTACACGATTGAAAAGTTAGTCATCACGTTTATCATAATATTTAGCTTTGGTACTTAGTTACATTTTACGTTTATTGTTCTAGTTAAACATCCTACCATGAGATAAATGTGTCAGATTATTAGGTGTCTTTAATTTCAAACTGACTGAGATATATCTTGTCGACATATGAATGGAAATAGCTATAGTGAATTTATAGAACAACGTTGATATATCAAAATGTCCAGCTGGAGGCCAAAGCAAGAGTTTTCTTCTTCTTTTGTATATGAATCATATATGTATGGTTGGGTCAAAGCTAACTTTCTGGTTTCTTATCTATTTTTAATTACGTTTGCAAAATATGGTGTCCAGATATCTCTTTCACTAGTAAGAGTGAAGAAAAGACAAATAATCTAATGATTATATTTTTCTGCTCTACCATTAAGAAAGAAAGCAAAAAATAATGCAAGGGTGTCTTTTCTAAGCTCTTTAATTGTTATTTGTTTTAAGGTCCCTTTTGAGAATTTGAGAATCTTATTTCATATTTAAATGCAAATTATTTTATTCTCGAAAATCACAAACATAACAGTGATATCCAATTCTTTGCATTATGGTTAAAAATTAAAGATGAATTCATGAAAAAAAATTATAAGACAAATTGAAATCATTTTCAGTTACGATCCCCTTATATAAGTATGAAAATTTAGTTCATTGACCTAAAGTCTATGTAAAATTATTTTTGAAGGAAAATTTTTATACGTTTTAAGGCATTTTTCAGGTTTAAATTGTAGACCTATCCTTTTTTGGTTGAAACTTTTAATTAACTCCATAATGTCATTTAAAGTCTTACTCATTCCCTCTAAAACTTTGAACCAACAGTTACCCGTGTTATATGACTGTCCAGGATGTGTGGATGGAATTTAGATCATGATCAAGGACAATTCTGACGTCATTAGCAATATCTCCGTCTTTGGTTTCACAAAAAACATTTAATTTGATAATCAAGATGTAATTGACGATTAAACATCTTGCACACCAGTCAACATCTGCCACCGGAGGAAAAGATATAAAATAGATAAATTTATCCTATTAAAATAATCTGCTCGAAGCATCCACAAAGGTCAAGTTAATATTGAGAACTGTTGGAAAATTATATGGTATGTATGTTAAAGTATAGATTGTTAATCTACGGAAGGTGTTTGAATAAGCTTTTCTAATAGGTTTTTAAATCGCAATCACTACTTTGATTTGTTCCAAATTTGCTTCTGTTTCTGAAGCCAGGTTTGCTTCTGTATAATTTTTTTAATTATGGATTGATTTTTTTTTTCCATCACATGTTCGAATTGAAAATTTGCAGATGAAATCCTTCACTCTGCTCTTGTTGGTTGTGTGTTTGATTGGTAAGTACAACATCATCTTCCTCAATTTCAAAATCTTGCTCCTCCCTACGGTCTGAAGTAAAGGAAATAAAGATCATCACAAAATAAGTTTGCGGATATTTTCTAGCTTCTGCACAAGTTGTCATGGCGGGGCATGGTTGTTACTGTGTGTATCATAACGACAAAACATGCAGTGATTACTGCCAGGGCGAACTCAGCTGTAGAGGGGGGTATTGTGGGTCGGCCTGGTGTGTCTGCAAGTGTGTCGGTTGTTAAAAGTAACTTGACAGGTAAAGCACCAATAATCTAAAAATAGTAAGTAATGATACAATTAAACAATGTATTTTGCAATGATAATTTTAGTTTTTTTTACAACTAGCCAAAAGGACTCTGAAGTCATTGTTAATATTTTGAAAATAAGTATTGGTATAAAATATCGATAAATGTTACTAGAATTCTCTTGTTATGAAGTTCCTAAAAATAAAACTAATGTCAACTGATTCTGTTTTAGATTATATCAAAATATATCTCCAATGAAATATGTAAATGAGTACCGATGATTTGTAGCTGGGTATGATTTTTTTTTTCAACGCGTTGTCTGAATTTTATCCTTGAGCTTTGCATTGGATAAAATCATATATAATTCGTAAGTTCTATGGTCGATACAATTCCCTTGTCAGCAAATACAATTTTTCATTGAGACAAATGCTGACTGACGGTTTTCATACTAACTGTTAATCCATTAATTATACACTGAATTGACGATGGAATTTTCCGTTATATCCCGATCATGACAAGGAGCACATGGCGGGTGTGACCGGTTGGCAGGGGATGCTCATTCCTCCAAAGCATTTGATCGCACCTCTGATGTTTCGGGGGTTCGTGTTTGCTCTGTTCCCGTTTTGTATTGTTCTATGGACTTTTAATCTTGAATGTTAATTAATCTCCGTAGGTTTCATCTAACTAAAGATCATGGGATATTCTTTTTATTCCATTTTTATAACATTCTATCAATGCTTTACACTGTTTTATATAGGAATTCCTTTTAATTTTACTTCAACACAAAACAAAAAACCCATTATGTCTCATAACTGTGGAATAAAAAATATCCAATGAGTCATATCCTCGAGATAAATAGATAAACATGGGATAAATGTATATAACAAACAGTCTTCAAGCTCAAAAGTCAATTAAGCATTATAATTTTGAAGCAGAGCAAACACGGAATTCCAAATCATTAGAGATGGGATAAGATGCTTATCAAGTTATTTTGATATTCTCGCAAAAGCTTTTACCAAATTTATTAAATTTATATGTTTGAATTTACGATGCTAGCTTATTTCTATTTCAGGAAGAACGGGAAGAAAACCACGTCCTCATGAAGTCGTTATACTATTAAACCATAAAAACACCAGGTTGTTAGTCATTCATTATTCTGACATAATTGAATACTTTAAGCATATTTATCAGCAATCATGTGTACGCAAAGCAACTACATTTCTATCCCTATCAGGATTTTTTTTTTAGAAAATCCTTTTTGTATGGATAGTTTACAAATTATTGAAAATTAATCATTTTTAATTACTGACGTCTGTCTGGTATGTATACCCATTATGAAACCTCTCTACCTCGAAACACAACTGTGTAAATTCAGTCAAGAGAAATTGTGATGTCACTCTGAATTTAATTCTTAAATTGGATTTTATCATTTAGTGTAAAATTGGTGTACATAATAAATTGCTTAACACTTTAGTGATCAATAAGGCATGTCCACATGTATGTTATGATTATCCAGAAACTTCTCTTGATGAGTAAGTTTTATCAATACACTGGCTGCAACAAAATAATTAACTAGGATTTGTATATCAAGTGTCTCTGATCAAAATCTCTCTCTCGCTCTCTTTCTCTCTCTCTCTCTCTCGCTCTCTTTCTCTCTCTCTCTCTTCCGGCTTCTATTTTCTTTTTTTTTTTTTACAAAATGTATTTTTCATACTGATTCAGCACACTATTTTACTGTAGCTAAAAGCAGGTGAACAGCTTTTCGACAAACAACACAATTTGTAATGCCAGATTGTATCACATGTTAGAGTAAATTAAAAACTTTTGAGTAATCTTCATTTCAATAGCAATTTTTATTAAGGATGATTAAATATTATGCATATTAAGTGTTTTCTAAATAACTATGATAACCATGCTAACTTCTGGGTTAATAAAATTTCATATTAACATTACCAAATATTTTTCCGTAAAATCCTTAGCAAATTAGAAAAGATTCGTGCTCTTATGAACCACCATGGAATGAGTAAGAATATTTCCATTGTGATATGAGGTATGAGCAGTACATTTTTTTTCACAAAATGATCGTTGAAAGACTAAAGTGTGTTGCAAGTCATCAGAAAAAAAATGTAAATATAAAACATGAATTTAATCCTTTTTTCAGAATACATAAAGCATACACTAACTCTAACGCATATCATGAAATACATGTACGCAGCCGTAAAGCGTCGTAGTTACTTATCAGCCATATACTTTCATAACCTGCTTACAGAGATTATATATAAGTTGATTTGAGCAATCTCTATGTATGAATAATTTCTAAAACGAGGTAAATTATCAACAAAGAAGTTGATGAAACAAGAATATCAACAGTATCGTTTAAAGTAATCATTTCGTAAGTTTTATGGTCGAAACAATGACCAATTGTTAGTCCATTATTCAAACACTGAATTGACGATGGATTTTTCCGTTTTTTCCCGATATTGACCAGGAGCAGGCGACGGGCGTGACCGGTCGGGATGCTCATTCCTCCACCTCTGATGTTTTTGAGGTCCATGTTTGCTCTGCTCCTATTTTGTATTGTTTTATGGTCTTTTGATCCTGAATACTGTTTGTCATCTTCATATGAATAATTCATGTCTTCATGTATTTCTCAAAAATTAAACTTCTTAATTAAGTATGATAGAATATATAAGGTTAATCTTTCGATTCCATTTATCCCAAAGGTGTGCATACAGTATTGAGACTCTTTAGGTCATTTTTTAACATAGTGTTCCTGCCTTATTTCCACAGGAAAAATGTTCAAAATCAATGGACTGTAATGGTTATGGGATGTACTTCCCACGGAATAAAGAACTGAACTGATACAACTATATCCTACAATTAGAAGTCTTAAAGTGTGCAGTATTAAGTGCTTTCTTAACAGTCTACGAGTAATACTAACAAACCTGTTAAAAAGGACAAGTGCACTTAAGAGGGGATGAAATACGCACCTCCCTCATATTTACCTGGTCAATCATCTGAATTAAATCTGAGATTGGATATTTTGATTTGATTGACATTTAGTTTTCTGCCGTTGTGTATATCTTGTGTATCCTTGTCTGGAGATTGTACCGACCATCGAATTAACATTCAGGCCTTTGATGCCTACCGCATATGCCAACGTAATAAAGAAGCAGGCAAAGATTTCTTGTTTAATTCATAAGAATATGCCATAAGTATAACCAATCTATCAACTAATTTAATAAATGATAAGAAAAATAATGCCTTTATATTATCATTCCAATTTTGATAGGGGGATTTCACTTCACAATTACAATCGATCATTTTAATTTGTCAAAACATGAGTTAATGCACATTTATTCCTCCATAATAAACAAAATAAACCGACCCGCGTTTGAAGCTAGCATCATGGAATTAAATAAAATTATTTTTTAAAACAAAGCTGGCAGCATCAAAATTGTAACTGTTTACATTGTTCAGGAGTCAAGTGAAGTCGCTAACTCTTCGAGCCATGGTGACGAAGTTACGGTATATTTAACCAGTTTTAGAAGAGAAATTAGTCGGATTATTATTATAACATCTTGCTTTGCATTTAATTAATATTTGAAATTATGAACCCCGAAAGAGAAAAGTATGATGCTGATGATTCCATTCCTGTTTCACCCATAGGCCTAGCTGTCGGGGAATCATTCCCGGTCCGAACCCCTGGCCATTTTTACAGACCATGCGTTATGGAAAAATCACGTAGGGTTTATCTCAAAAAAATATATATATTTAGACTATGATTATATTTCTGAACAATTTATTCTCAAAACATCGTTTCTACGTTTAATTGTTATTTACCGAGAAACTTATTTATGACCCACTTTCTTCTTTCGTTTTGCGAACACGTCGTGTAATTTGAATTACTTCCCTTTTTGTCGCCAGATTACAATGACATATTTTGGTGCTACATCATACATGTATTTTCGTTATTTCATTTGATTAACAAACACGCAGTATATATTGAAATTGTCGAATTATTAAAATCATTGATTTTAAAAGAAAGAATTTAAGAAAGACCCTGTCCGCAACAAAAACATGTTTTATTTCAATTGAGCTATAAAAAAACCGGCTTCATTTTACAATGTCGTAGGAAAACGCATAAAGGTAATACACTCAGGTAACATCCTGTGTATATAGGTAGTATACACAAGCCAGCATCGTTCCCTCGGGGCTTCTCAGCCGCTTCGATTAAGCTCCACCTCACACCAAACTTACCTGAGGAAAACCGTGCGGTTGAAAACCTCGACCTTTAAGCTAGAGAGAATGAGCCCTTGTCAGTGCCGTTTAACTTCAGAACATATCAAATAAATTATTTTTTTTGGTAATTGTCAAACTTTGGTTGATATTTGTAATATTTATAAGTCAAAATTACGTGTAACAGCACCTAAATCAGCATTTTAAGCAATTGGCAATTGGCTAATCTTAAATATCTTTAGATATCATTTAGATAAGGAAGGAGAAATCAACGCATGCACTATTGGGGGGTTGATCATCGAGGGACAAGTTTGCTAAGTAATACTACTTACCTTATCTATAAAAAGAAATGAATAATTTGCATAGATCAAACTAAGAATTTTTTTCGCATGTATCTGAAAAGATATCTCCAATCAATCTTCAATTTTATATTTTGACTACACCGTCACATATCGTCATATTGTCATAAATAAAACAAATTAAAATACATAAAATTAAAAAATAAAACTATCCATGTAAGTATATGGAGATAACGAACAGTATTCAAATTCAAAGTCCAATAAAACAATACAAAAAGTGCAGAGCAAACATGGACCTTTGAAACACAAGAGATGGGTTCAGGAAGCATATAAGGTTAGGTGAAGGTTTTCATCCAAATATCAAAACACTTTTTCAAAAAACATTACATAAAGTTTTCGCAATTTTAATACTTGGGTGATTGAAAATGTCAATAATAGGGTTATTATTCATGTTACATTGAGCATTTGTACCATAGTTAGGTGTGATTTCTTTTGTTAAAAGTGTGGGTTTTCTGTACATAACCCACACTTTTCTATAACTCCGCCCATCGAGTCGGGACAAAAGAAATATTTATAAAACGATCATGCACGGTTTTTAAATGAAACAATCATACGGACTTGTTATACCAAATTTAGGAGAGTAAAAAGGAGTAAAAATTTTCAATGGTATACAGCATTTTGTAATAAATAACAGTTAAAAACGGCCATTAATACTTTAACTTTAGTTAAAAGTGAAGAAAAAACTTCAGAAATCGCTTGATTTTTTAAACATTTTTTTAAATAGTGCAATGACCAGGGTGACGTTAGCTTAGTAGATTCCAATATATCTTTGTTTTGATAACCAACAAAGGAAACACGGCATATACTTGACGTAAAAAGATGTACACTACTGTACTTAAATAACCGTTTCGATTGCGAATCTAGCCGATCAAAGATCTAATTTTCATTTAATTGAAATATACATAACCCCTAACAAACATTTCAATCAACGTACCACTGTGCATGGCAAAGTTTGTGTCAGGTTTACAAAAATTTAAGTAAACCAAGTTCATAATAAATTAAAATTACTAGTATGTAATTTGGACGATTGAAATTTACGAGAAAAGAAAATCATATCAAATTAACTTATATCATTGAAACCAAACATTATTTTTTTCAATTACATAAATCAAACTTTTTAAACGGGCCTAGATGTGTTTGATTTTTATGTCGCTTGCGTGGACCAGTGGTTAAAGCGCCTGCCCTAGAGTCACGAAGTAAGGAGTTGAATCCCACTGTGGGACGTGGAGACCTATAAAGTAAAAACAGAGGTCCCGTGTCGCAGAAGGTGTTGACAGGAAGAAGATCCCTCACGGCTTAATGACCCTGAGTGCCGAGTATAGGGCAAAATTTGTAGCTCTTCACCGGCAAGTGGTGGCGTCTCAATATATATGAGCGAAAAATTCTCGAGAAGAATGTTAAACAACATACAATCAATGTTTGAAAAGTATTGTATACAAATCACTTACCCTATATTCGGTGGACGTGATCAGAAGGACACGAAGGAGCGTAAAATCATATAAAATCCTAATGCGTCTTTGAAACAAAACACTTAATGTTTCAATCACACGAACCAGTCCGACGGATTCCTAAGCTGACTTACAAATGAATGATTTTTGAAAACTATGGTACAAGTCATTTACCCCATATCACACTGTTGATTATGTGTAGATACCCGATGGGCGTGGTCATAATGACAACTCGGGAGCTACGCTCCCTCGTGTCATTATGACCACGCCCATCGGGTATCTACACATAACCAACAGTATGATATGGGGTAACTACTACTAAATGCATGTTTATTGCAATATTAAAATATAAATTGGTCATTACTAGGACAATAAAGTACAACATATTTTTTTATTTTCAAAAAAGTTTTCAAGTTTACTGTCTTTCATGAATGTTTAAATTAAATTCATGCATGATTACATTACATTTCAAACAATACTAAACTCTCTCTACCCTTTTATTGTCCTAAGAACCAAACACATACAGACATTTCTTAGCTGCAAGACCTGGCAGATGATATTAAATTTAGTCATCACAGGTATGTTTTACAGTTAGCAACTTTGAAAAATGTTTACCTTGGTAGAACTCACATAACTTATTTTAATGATTTGTTTTACATGTGAGTTAAGTATGAAGTAGAAATAGCTATTTAGTTTTTAACATTTACCTAATCCCGTCTTATAATTAAATTGCAATAAAATATTCTGAATTCAAATCAAGCATTCCAAAATTTATTTATTCATTTGGAAATTCGTACGTGGAGTATTCAGATCTTGAATCCGAATTACAGGCTTTGTATTTCTTTTCCAGAAAACTTGAGATTTAAGACCTTTTTTTTTTCTTTTTTAAAAATTGCATACATTAAATAATTTTAAAGAAAAATAACAAAAATAATTAAGTCGCATGCATTAATAAATGCATAATTTTCTATGAATCAGTTTACATAGGGATAAATACATGTAAATTAATTATGTTACTCATCGTTTTAAACAGCAATATTTTTTTTAAATCCCCATGTCAGCAATTCTATTTCTGTCTAAAAATAAATTACATTTTTAAAGTTATGTAATTTGAAAGTCATTCCACCAGCGGCGACAATTCAATTTTCAAAACAGCTTACACCTGTCACAGTAGAAAAGTATAAACTAGGCAGCCCTTCACATTCAAATTTGTCTCATTTGAGAATCGTCAGAAGCAACACCTCTGCAACTGCTCAAATAATTTCTGGTACGTTTTTTTTTTACATTTACGTGTTCCTATAACTTTACAGTAAACAAATCTTGTATTTCTTTTCATATGAGCATTATTTCATGGTATTTTTTCTCGTTAAAGATCCTCTATACATCAGTGCAAAATGTTTTAGACATTGAGAAAAAATACTATATAAAGGTTTTAATATTAAGCTTATCTATCTAATTTTCACTATATAGTACGTGGCATTTACTCCCAGGAAAAATTTTCAAACAAAACACAGTATCAGTGAATAAAATTCATTTTTTTTACTTTAATAGAGAAAATACATGTAAATAACATGTTCAATTACATCATCATGGCCTTTTGAAATGTAAAGAATATTTGAATTGATTAAAAAGTGTGTAATATACTGTAAATTATTTTTTGTATAGAATAAAGATTTAAGGGCAGATCAATCTAACTGCAGGAAAATACCATAGAATTAGAACTCTTTAGAGTGTAGTGTAGAGATGGTTCTTAAGGTAGTAAAACACCTGTGTAATCAATTCTAAGTATATTTTTAGGTAAAATGCGAGGTAATAAACAGTATTCAGGCTCAAAAGTCCAATAAACAATACAAACTTTGGAGCAGAACAATCACGTACCTCTAAAACATCAGAGATGGAAACTGTCAGCCATACAAAGATGAGTGAGCATCCTCTGCTGACTGGTCAAACCCGCCGTATGTTCATTGTCATGATCGGGAAAATAACGAGAGAAAAATTTCGACAATTCGTTGTAAAATTAATGGACAAACAAATAGTATTAAAAATGTCAGTCATCATTTAACTAAATGATAGATTGTATTTGCTGACAAGATCGTTGTTTCGACCATAAAACTTTCGAAATGATTACTTTAAGGGCGACTGCTTATATTCTTGTTTCATCAACTTGTTTGTCAATAATTTTCTTCATGTCAGAAATTGTTCCTACATAGAGTATATAATCTTGCGTATCGAACCAATCGAGAGATATGAAGCCTGTAAACAGGATATAAAGGTATATTGCTGCATAAGTTAAGAAAGTTGACGATTAAAAAGTAAAGTCATCACAAGGCAAAGTATCGCATGTGTTTATCCTATTCTGTTAAAAATGTCGATATATCTTATTTACATAGGACATTCTCAAATCTACATTTAGACTGTATTTATATAGTCTACATTCGATTTAACCTTCTGTTTTAAAATAAAGGGTAACTTTTGATTCCATTTTATAGGTTAGAAAACCTGAAATTTGGAAGCATGTTGAAAGTTTTTCCATGCTATATGAACAGTTTAGTTTCAGGGCATATTAAGAGGACAAAGAGAAAATATTATGACGCATCTTCTGGCTTTTCTTTGACACTTACGCTACCTCTGATTTTTGGAATCTCTAAAATACCTTATTACCATTACTAAATGTCTCATTTTGACACATGTAAGTCTCAAGAGGTAGACGTTTGGTCTGCATTAGTATTTTTGTATGGACGTTTTAGCTTGAATAATGTAAGTTATCTCAATTTATATCATGGTATATGAAATGTTAACGAACAATATTCAAGCTCAAAAGTCACCTAAACATTACAAAACAGGAGGGGGTCAAGCAAGGGTCTCCAAAACATTAGAGGTGGAAACAGGTGCCAAGGAGGAGTAAGCATGATAAAAAAAATCGATATTAAAGTCATTTTTTGTTTTTAATTGTTGCATTATATCCATTTTGCTCTCCTTATTCGCCATTTTCTTTATCTTAATCGTCTTAGATCAAGATTTTCCACCAGAGATCGAAACCTTCACGATGAAATCCTTCTTTTTAATCGTGCTGTGTGTGGTTTTGATAGGTATGTATTGTATCTCAAAAACAAAGCTGAATATCTTAAATGGAATATTTCTAACCATTGAATCGGAAAACCAGACCGATTATCATTGAAATTCTCAGTTTGTTGCCTTTTGCAATTTGTTTTGTTTGCTGGATGTGTGAATTGTTATATCACAGAAATTATCTATCTCAGAATATATTCTTGCAAAAATATGCCAACACAACCAAATTTAGAACTAATTATCCGTTGAGACAGATATATTCATTAATGTCATTATTTTGAGATTTTTTTTATAATCTGCTTGTTTAGCATATGGTGGCATTTTTCTACTCCCTAAATGCAAGATAAATTAAGTCAACATGCAAGAAAAAACTCATGACATTATTAAGTCGCACGTTAACATAAATAAATGGCATGTTGACATAAGTATCATGTATATTAAGATAAGTATCTTGCGAGTTACCAAAAGAAGTCCCCTGTCTATAGAATGTTATCTTGCATGTTAACATTTATAAAATGCATGAATTCTAGCGTAATTTAATAAAGGTATTCATATTTAAATCAGATTTTCTCATAAGTATTAAAAGTTGCCCGTCAACATAATTATTGTGAATATTGACATAAATATGTCGCATTTCTCTATAATCGTGTTGCATGTTAACATAATTTAGCTAGCGTGTATTAAGCAGAAATATGCTACCATAGTCCTATTTTTTATAAAGACGAACATTTACATACTCAAAATGGCATTGTTTATACGTTGATAAATCTAGTTAATTGTTATTATTCAATGTTCTATTTGAAGTAAAGTTCTAACAATACAGTTATAGACTGGGATTCGGGCAACATATCATTTGTTCATTGTGGCCTCGGACAACATTCTCACATCAAGGTTCAACATTTCATATGTTGACCACATACACAATAGCTGTAAAATGTACGATTTTCTAGCCTCTGCACAAGTTGTCATGGCGGGTCATGGTTGTTACTGTCTGTATCATAATGACAAAAAGTGCAGTGATTATTGCCAGAGCGAACTCAGCTGCAAAGGGGGATATTGTGGGTCGGCCTGGTGTGTTTGCAAGTGTGTCCGTTGTAAAAAGTAACTGGACAGGTAAAGCACCAATAATTTAAAAATAATTGATCTTGTTTCCCTCTACGATGCCTTATCATGTGAAAAAGAATAATTTTTTAAAAACAAAAACTTAAAGTATTTAATATGATACTCTCATTTCTAAGAAAAGATTTTCAAAAAATATATGCATATATTTACAATGCAAACTTACTACTATTTCAGGAAGTACGGGAACAAGACTACATGACATATGCCAAATGAACTTCTATTAAAATGTTAAAGCATCCGTTGTTAGTTCATAACCTGACTTTAATGAATGATATGGACCCGGAACACATATTTAGGGGCTTAGTAATAAAGAAAGATATATTTTTTAAAAAAAATCTTTGTAATCACGATAATGAAACAGCATTAGAACGATTCATAAGAAAAGAACTGAGCGTCATTAATATTGGTGCGTGATGTATTATGATGTATGATGCAGAATTTGTGCAAAATCTTATGCATGAAAAGAAGAAAGCACTTGCTGAGGCCTTCAACTCGACATTTAGATATTTAGACGACGACTTTCAATTAACAATGGAAATCGACATTCTAATGTCTATACGATGTATCCTAGAAAGCTTGAGATAAAAGATTCCACATACCTGTTTCATATTTGGATATTTTACTTGAAAAAGACGTTAGTGGTAATCTGACAACCAAGCTCTATGATAAACGTGATGACTTTTCTTTAGTTAACTTCCCTTACTTATGCAGCAATATACCTTCATCACCTGCATACGGAGTTTACATACTAGAATATCTCAGTTGATTCGATGCGCAAAAGCCTACTCTACGTATGTACAATTTATAAAACAAGGTAAATTATTGACAAACAAGTTGATGATACAAGAATTTCAGCTGTCTCGTTCAAAGTCATCATTTCGTAATTCTATGGTCGATACAATGACCTTGTCAATAAATGCAATATATTATTGAGTCAAATGCTGACTGGCGTTTTTCATACTTATATTTAGTCCATTATTTATACACTGAATTGTCGAGGGATTTTTCCGTTATTTCCTAATCATGACAAGGAGCACATGGCGGGTGTAACCAGTCAGCAGGGGATGCTCATTCCTCCATGACACCTGACCCTACCTCCGATGTTTTGGAGGTCCTTGTTTGCTCGGCTCCTATTTTGTATTGTTTTATGGACCTTTTATCTTGAATACTGTTCGTTATTTCCATATGTTTCATATATTGTTATGAGTGATGTATATATTGTGACGTTTATATAGGGAATAGCAGTCATCAAAATAAGGTGTAGGATTATTTCCTTTACGTTTAAACACGAAGACATAAATAACTTATTCTCAAAGGGACTTACGAGGGTCGCTAAATAAGTATTGCAATATACTGTATATCATAATTAATTTAATTTTATTTACGTTATTCTTTCACATTTAAAAAGTTTTATCAAAGATCTCCTAATCACAGAAAACAGCATGGTTTTGTCTAATGCCCTCGCCAAGAAATTCCATTTTAAGTAAGCATGGTCACTACACTGAGTGGAAAACTATAAGTGTTTTCTCCCTAGACTTTGTGAAATCTGTACTTTTTGTACACTGCTGAAGGACCCATGTTAAAGATATCATTTTAAAATGTTGAGAGAATAATATTTAACGCTGTATAGTTTTCACATGAATTCAATAATACAGAAAGGGAAAAAGGAGTTTTGAAATATAACAGTGAAACTGGTCGATTGAAATTTGTGGGGACACCACAAAATATCGATGCTGTATGCTACATGATATCTGAAAATTTTAGATTTACACTTAAAGACATTGTTGAGATCTTAAACAATTCTTCATAATAGCATTGTATACAATTCTAACAAAGGAAAAAATAATAACATTTCTATCAGAAAGGTTCCTTAATTCATTACAAGTGTCTTATAGAAAAGACGGTAATATTCTATACTCTATATATCTAATATAAGTCAACAGTTTATTTAAAAACAAGTGTTTAATCAAAGCAGAAGATTTGATAAACTTGCTTGATGGATGATCAACGATAGCACTTTTTATGGCCGAAAATAAGATCAAAAATAAGTATGTGGAATCAAAGAACAAGTTGTCATTTTATTATAATGAAGATAAGTAAGAGCTGCAACCATGTTTTATTAGTTTCATGAAACAAATAGAGATAACGAACAGCAATCAAGATGAAAAATCCATAAAACAATACAGAATAGGTGCAGAACAAACACCGACCTCCAAAACTTCAGAGGTGGAATCAGGTGCCATAGTGGAGTGAACATCCCATGTCTACCGGTCGTATCCACCATGTGCCCTTGTCATGATCACATATTTCAAGTGGTAATGTAAAACATGTACATACTCCAAAATGAAGGACTACAAATGAAAACTTTTGTGTTCAAATTGCACTTGGGAAACGTAATCAGATTCCCTGAAGAGTAAGTCAAATATATGTCCCCAGAGTAATTTTCCTGTACATAACAACACACCAACAAATGAGCTTATAAAGATAAATCAGATTTTGAAGAAAAGAAAGTACACAGAGCTTTTCCTTAACCTATACTTGCAAATTCTTATTAATACTTACGAAGCAATTAACAACATAGCACCTTGAAAACTTCCGAATCTGGAGAAACAAGGTCACGGCACTTATAGACACTGCAAAGATCAATTATTATAGGTCAACTATCGAGCAAAGCAAAAATCCACAACAAATGTGGAACACATTGAATAAACTAGCATCAAAATCACATAATTTTGTACCGATGACTATTTCTGACAATAATAACATCACTGAGGACACTCAAGAAATTGTTGAGATTTTTAACAATCATTTCACGGGTATATCGGAAACACTTATCTCGAATATTGCTCGAAAAGATTTTGACTACGAGAAATTAATGCAATTTACAAATACCAAGCTTGAACATGGTGATAAATTTAGCATTCCCCTTATACATGAAAATGAAGTGTTAACTCTATTAAACAAACTTGATGTAAATAAATCGGCTGGTATCGATACCATAGGTCCACGCCTACTAAAACATGCTGCACCAGCCATATACAAATCTATCACTCATTTAATCAATGTCAGTATTTCTACAGGAATATTTCCAAATGAATTAAAATTTGCAAAGGTAACACCAATATACAAGAAAGGAGATAGACTTGATCCTGGTAATTATAGGCCAATATCCATCCTCCCCACTTTGTCGAAACTAATTGAAAAACATGTTGCTAATCATATCCGTAAATTCTTATCAGATTTCGATCTACTTTGCAAATCACAATCAGGTTTCAGAGAATCTCACTCGTGCCAAACTGCTCTTACTAAACTAATTGATGAATGGCTACAAGCGATGGATACTGGCGAACTTGTCGGCGTAACCTTTCTTGATTTCAGCAAGGCTTTTGATCTTGTGAATCATGATATTTTGATCAAAAAACTACGTTGCTACAATTTTGACCGCAAAGCAGTACAATGGTTTGAATCATATTTAAACCGTAGATTTCAGAGTGTTCAACTTGGAAATATAAAATCTGAAAAACAGTTAGTCACAGCGGGAGTGCCACAGGGATCAATTTTAGGTCCACTTCTTTTCTTATTTTACATCAATGATATCCCATTATTCATAGAGAAATCAAACATAGACTTATTTGCGGATGACGCTACTCTTCACTTTTCTGACAGCAATGTTTCTTCCATTCAAAACATGTTATCTTCGGACATAAGTAATATTGAAACATGGTGTTCTCAGAATCAGATGATTTTGAACACTAGTAAAACAAAATGCATGTTGATAGGCACACATCAGAGACGATCAAAACAGACAAACCAAAATCTAATATTAGAAATTTCAGATCATTTTCTTGAGAATGTCACACATGAAAAATTACTTGGAATTCATATTGATAATTCACTTAATTTTAATACACATATCGATGCTGTTTGTAAATCTGTATCTGGAAAGATATCTGTATTACGAAGAATTAAGAAATATCTTCCATTAAACACAAGAAAGTTATTCTATAATGCTTATATAATGCCATCAATTGAATACTGTTTAACAATTTGGGGAAATGCATCAGCCTCTAGCCTCGAGAGGATTCACAAGTTACAAAAACGGGCAGCTCGCTGTATCTTAGATGCTGCCTATGACACGCCATCAAAACCCTTATTTGAAAAACTTGATTGGCTGTCAGTACATGAGCAATTGACTGTAAATAAGTTAGTATTAGTATATAAAACGCTTTACGGTGCAAGTCCATATTACCTGTCTGAAATGTTCAATTACCAATCAACCAATTCTTACCATCTAAGATCTGAATCTAATTTTGACTTGTGTGTTCCAAAGCACAAAACCAAATTATTTCAAAATTCTTTTCAATATTCGGGTGCAGTATTGTGGAACAATTTACCTTTAAATGTAAGAATGTCTCCATCACTTCAAAATTTTAAAATCAAGTCAAGAAAATTTATAATAGACCAACGTTCAACTTAAATTATTATATAATTGTATATCTGTGGACTGTATTATTGAAATAATTAATGCATGTATTATTATTGTATGTTGTGTAATATATAACATTGCTGAATGTACTATTTATCATTGTGTATTATATATGTATTTTTATAGAGGGCCTCAAGGAAGAATAGTGCTCGCACTAATTGAGTCACCCTCTTTAAATAAAGTATTATTATTATTATTATTATTATTATTATTATTATTATTATAGCACCAGAATACATTGCAGAGCTCATCACCGTTTATCAACCTGGTCGTTCCCTTAGATCAGCAAACAAGCTGTCACTGCAAAGAGCACAATGTCGAACATCAACCTATGGGAATAGACGTTTTGACGTGGCCGCTGCATCCCTCTGGAACTCTTTACCTCCACATCTGGTTTTATGCCCATCTTTGAACACTTTTAAAAAAGATTTTAAAACTCAT
Source organism: Saccostrea glomerata (assembly GCA_003671525.1). NCBI lineage: Eukaryota > Metazoa > Mollusca > Bivalvia > Ostreida > Ostreidae > Saccostrea > Saccostrea glomerata. Next base: position 442,518 of record PRKT01000162.1, on the reverse strand, counting down.
CTTTTTAGGGAAGTATTCGGTTAATTTTTATCTTTATGTGTCAAATATAGACTGTTTTTATTTATATATTTATTTATGTTCAAAGATCTCTGACTTATTTGGTTATTTTTAATCTTCTGATATTTCTAATGCTCTATTGTATATAGTTTTTTTTTCTTTTCGTGTTTTGATATTGTTTAATCATCATTTTGCACAAATATTTTTTTAATTTTTATAATGGTTATCAATACTAAATTTTATTTTCTTATGCTTTTCAACAAAATTTTTATTCTTGATATGGTATTTATAAATGTATTTTTAACTATGTTGTACAGCGCTTTCGAGTAATTGTCTTTATTATATAAGGCGCTCTATAAATTTCGTATAGTAATAATATTAAAAATAAAAATTTCTTAGATATTGTGAGATCTTTCTATTCCTAAAACGCATGAAAACACCCAAAGGAAGATTGTACAATATTAGATACTTGTATATCATGGGAAATGATAAGTGTCTTTGAGATATCGTTAAGGATGAGTATGCTGAAGGTTTCTGTTCATGGCTACAAAGACCTAAGACATGTGTAAATGGTAATAGGCAAGCTTTGAGAGATTGAAACTAGTAAGAATATGTTTTAAGTACTGACAAGGTTATTGTATTGAAAATATGTTTCGTAATAATGACTTCAAAATTGACTGTTAATATCCATATTTCATCAATTTGTTGGTCAATAGTTTGCATCATTTAGAATTTGTTTAAACCTATTCCTATGTAGAGCATGCTCTTGCATTTCAAACCTTAGAAGCATTAACCCAATATGCAGGTGATAAGGATATGCTTATAGGTCACTAGTAACGTCCTTTTCACGTAAAATTCCATATCCAAATATCTAACAGATGTGTCACACTCTGTGGTATCTTTCAAGTCAATCTCACTAGGTTATATCGAGACGACATATAAATGTTAGTTACTATTGTTAATTGATACTTCGTTGTCGAAATACCGAATGTCGAGTTGAGGGCCACAGCAAGTGTCTTCTGGTAAAAAAAAAAATAGAAAAAAATATGGTTTTTATTAAGGATGTCAATTTTACTCGGTCAGCTTAGTCGAATAGTCGGATGCTATAGTCGAACGATAGTCGAATATTCGTTTAATTTTAATTATTTATTCTTATCATTAACACTGTTTGACTTTTACAGACTAGTTTACAATATATATTTAACCATTGCTATCACCATTATAAAACGAATATCTGAATTGTAAACAAATACGTAGTACAATAAAAACTGTAAATCAATTCGTATCCTATGTATTTAATTTCAAAATTAATATATCAGGTGCACATACTATCTAGATGCAGGATATCAAATGCTCGTAATTAATTGTCTTTTCTTTACTTAACGGTAGTACATGTACCCCGGAATTGAAGCCAATTTGTACGTGTCCGTCAATGCATGATCTTTGACAGGTAAACAATTAAAGCGTGTCTCTTATGAATACAATGAGAGAGAGCGGGAGCTTGGAATAAGCTTTTAATTATGAAATTTTGTGCAAACAATCAATGATTGCTTGAAATTAATAACAGAAAAAGAAAACACGGTTTAATTACTCTCATAACTGACTCCAACTTACATGTATTTACAATTTTTTAATAGCTGTTTAATTAGTATTCTTAAGTTTCTGAATAGTTGTATCAAGTCATATCTTGGTTTGAATCTATAAAACTTAACAATTGTCCTCTCCATTAAAAACAGTAAGAGGTAGACAATCATTAATAAACGTGTTTGATTTTCTTTCCCAATCTGCTGGATTTTGAAGACACGTTTGCCGAACATACATCGACGTTCAAATAATTTCCTTTGAACAGTTCTACTAAACCTTTAATTTTACCTATGAAAATTTTGAACTTTTAATAAATAAAATGGGTAAATTTATGTTTATTACCTTAAATTCAAAATGACTTTGATGAAACACATTTTTAACGAATAACCGACTAAAGAAATTTTATTCGATAGTCGATATGATCGAACGATAGTCGAGTATTCGAATATTCGTTGACATCCAAAGTTTTTATGAATGTAAAAAAGGTATGAAAATAAAGGACCACAGTTGGTACGAATTGAAATTCCACCATATTATAAGAAAACAACATAGATATTTTCAATTGGAAATTGAAGCATCTTTTTATATCAGCTTCAGAATACTTCTGGTACAATCAGAATCTTTTAACAAAATAATTTTGCAAATGACAAAGTAAGCATGTCTACGAGGTTTTTTTTTTCAATTTAAAAATCATATGTCTGTGATATCGAAAAGACTGGACTTCAATTTATCGTAAGGAATAGTTAAATAAAATGTTAAAAAAGTATTCAATTAAAACTCAAAAATCCATTCAAAGAATAGATATCAAGAACAGCGCAAACATGGACCTCTTAAACATCAGACATGGGATCAGACGCCATTGAGGAGTAAGCATCGGCCTTTTCTAATTGGTTTCACTGGCTGTGTGCTCCTTGTCATAGTCGGGAAATAACGAAACCTATTAGTGTGAAAAACTTCAGTCAGCATTTGAGATGCTTACTCCTCCACGGCACCTGTCCCCACCTCTGAAGTGTTCACAAGTATCACAAGGAATTAACCAAACAATTTGTCAATATATGTTTTATTTTTTTAGGTTCGAGACTGCTGGTTTGAACTCCAGAGCAATTTCTTGAGCTATTTTTTTCTAGAAAAAGATATTCCTAATTTTTACCTGATTTCAATTAATGATCCTTCACATCCGAGACTGGTTGTTAAGTTGTTGTAACTTACTTTAAACGTCTTGTAAATTACATATATTCATAATAATTCAGATTTCGACCGCTTGCTCTCTCTCTCAGACATTCATTTCTTGTTTCAGAAAGTTTTAAGGACCTAAGAAGACTTTTATTGCTTTTATTTCTTTGGCACTATGTTAAACATTAAACTCAAATGAAATCAGAATCAAAATCTTACTAACATGTCAATTTTTCATATACATGTAAACAGCTTTAGAAACAGACGATTGGTGTCATGATTTTCAAAGTTGTTGGAATTGAGATTGATAAAAATTACAAGTTACAACCGGCGCACGGAGATGTAATCAATTAGTTTGGATATTTCACACTAGATTCTAATAGAGATGTTGTTTTTAAATGGTGTGAGATTCAATTATAGTTTTTCCTCTAAACCGAAAATACTAAGAAGTTACAGCATGTAAGAAGTAAAGTACTTTTTGTTAAACGCAGACATTGGGGAAAGTTATGGTCCACGCGTTAAACAATGGTATTCTTTGCTGCCTACAATGTAAGGTGATCTTTTGAATAAATTTCGATTGGAATTTGAATCAGATACAAATAAATATTGATATAAAAGTGAATTTAAATGAGTCTCTCAATCAAGAGTGGTTTTTTTTCACCCTAAAAAATGATTGGATGCTAAAGAGTTGCGTGTTATGCACATGGGAGAGAACTTAAGAGTGATCATGCACATGATGTTCTAAGAAACGTACATTACGCTTGCTTTCTTGCGCCGATGTACACTTAAATGCATTCTTTATTTTTCAACCATTTTTTTTACTCAATGTGATATCATCATGAAATTTGAAATGTATGATCATAAAATGACTATGACAAGAAAAGAAATTATATTGAGCAAACAGAACCTTAACTGTATTTCCTGTCTACGACTTTTTGGGACAACCCTCGTAAGTCTACATTATACACATTTTTGACAATTCCTGTATAATAAGTTCTCTTTCTGTTTATTCATACTTAAATAGCATAAAAACTAATAAACGTGTTAATTATTTATTTACTCTGTGTGAATAAAATTCCAAAGAGTAGAAAGCTAAGCATTTATAGATTTAAATCATTATCATCGTTTTCTACTGCGTTCTTTTTTAAGCATCAGTAGCACATGTTACCTAAGCTGAATGTGAGCATGAAATACATTTAGGGTACTTTTACTGTCATTCATGTTATCACAGACTTAAAATTATGTCATTTGAAAGTTATCATAGCATTAGCTACAAAGCAATTTCAAAACAGCTTACATGCTGCTGCAGGGGGAGGGGGGGGCTATAAAATATGTATGCTTGCACAGTTCTCACATGTCTCATTGAGGAACGTCAGAAGCAACACCTTTAACTACTACTTTAATTACATCCCGATAAAGGGTATAAGGTTGTACTCTATGTACTATATTGTCCTTTCCGGATGCCTTTAATTTTCATTAATTAAGAAATATATATATTTCCCCCCGTAATAAAAAAAATGCATTGACCTTCATTCCAATAATACGAAAAGCAAAGAATTAAACAGTTTCCAAAGCATACACAAGAATTAAGATATATTTTATCAAACTATACATAGTAGTCCAAATCGAAACTCTAGCACCCAGTTGTTAGTTGAATATTGTTTTATGTGAAGCTGACAACAGATGACATTGATTTAAACCAATCCGAATACCATGCATTTGAATTAAATTTTAAATGCTAACATTTTACTGTATTTAGTTATCCATCAGCGACTTCTAAAACATTTAAACATGAAAATGATGGGTTATAGCGAAGATGATGTGTCATTATTTGGTATTTGTTTAAGTAATAAGGATATGGAGATAACGAACAGTATTCAATATCAGTCAATAAAACAATACGAAATAAGAGCAGAGCAAACATGGACCTCCGAAACATCAGAGGTGGGATCAGGTGCCATGGAGAAGTGAGCATCCCCTGATGACCGGTCACACCCACCCTATGCTCCTTGTCATTATTGGGAAATAACGGGAAAATTCGCCGTCAATTCAGTGCATAAACAAAAGATTGACAATAAGTATGAAAAACGTCAGTCAGCATTTGACTCAATGATAAATTTAATTGCTGACAAGGTCATTGTATTGACCATAGAACTTACGAAATGATGACTTTGAACATGACTGTTGATATTCTTGTTTCATCAACTTGCTTGTCAATAATTTACCTCGTTTTAGAAATTGTTCATACGTAGAGCATGCTCTTGCGTATCGAATCAACTGAAATATATACACTCCGTATGCAGGTGATGAAGGTATATTGCTGCATAAGTAAGGGAAGTTGACGATAGAAAAGTTAAAGTCATCAAGTTTATCATAGAGCTTGGTTGTTAGATTACCATTAATGCCTTTTTCAAGTAAAATATCCGAGTATGAAACAGATATATATGTCAGACTCTGTAATATCTTTTATCTCAAGCTCACCAGGATATATCTTATCAACGTAGGAATGGAAATTACCATTCTTACTTGACAATACTCCGCGACATATTTAAATGTCGAGTTGAAGGCCACAGCAAGTGATTTTTTCTTTGCACGCATAAGATTTTGCAAAAATTCTGCTTCATATGAATATAAAAATAGGTCTGATAATGATTAAGTAAATGATTTACTTTTTTATATTAAGCATCGGTTTCTTTTAAAAGAAATAGATTGGGAGAAATATCTGTGACCATTCGTTTTTAAAGCATATTTTATTTAAAATAAATGTAACAAGATTTTTTGTCTCATTTAGTTTATTGATATACAGACCATGGCGGAATTCCCTCCAAATTCTGGCATTTTCAATTATTCTCGAGAACCTTCCAGAGAAAGGCCTAATCCCTCCTCAGAGAAGTGAAAGTAATCCTAGCAGAAACCGAATGAATGACTGAATCCAATTGATTCGGGAGGAAACATTATTTGAGGGTCCAACTTACTCCATTCGATTGCGAATATGCAAAGATAAAATTAAACAATTTTATTCAGAAATTACATACCATAGAGAAATCTCAATTAGTTCATCATTTGAAAGCATCTCAGAACATTTACCCGACACAAGTGACCAACCATCTGCAAATAGAAGACAGGAAAGTCTTTCTGATGATCTGATAAATCAAAGGCGTTTATCACCTGTTGAAAGAGAAGAGAACGAACAGCATGCCCAGAGATTAGCCCAACATGATAAACAAAGGCAAACTGATCACGAACATGAATGCCACCCAAATCAGACGCAAGGCATTATCAGAGAAGAGTATCCATATATCCATGAGATCAGACATTCGAATCTTCATAGACCTGGTACAACTTCAACATCTTGGAATTACCAATATAACCTAGAAAGAAATGAATCGAATGATCGACCAGTCGTGTTACGTAGTGGAAAAACCTATTAAGGATATGTGTGCAACAAAGAATTCAGTTTATATTTGTGATGGCTCAAACATTTGTACAAGACTAACAAATGGACTAAAAATAGATTTTCCATTGGCTGCAAACGCAAATTTCATAACCGTATCTCCCAAAGCTGTATATTTCACTAATTGCAAGATGAAAAGGGTAATGAAATTTGAAAATGGCCAAATCATTCTTATATATAGCTCACAACAATGGGAACCCACTGGTTTGACAAATCGTGATAATAATATTTACATCTGTATGCATGACAAAAATGAAATGCCGGGAAAAATTGTCATGCTAAGCAAAAGAGGAAAGGAAAAAGAAATTGAGTATAACAGACAGGGCGGTGGGCAAATTTTTGAGCACCCAAAATATATAGCACTTAACAGCAAAGATGAAATATGTGTATCAGATGAATTTCTGAAGCACATGATCGTTGTCACTAATAATGGTATAATTCGATTCATTTATTCAGGCTATATTTCCGGGAAGACTGAAGAGTTTCAACCAGAAGGCCTTTCTTGTGATGATTTGATAATCTGTATGTTGTAGACACTAACAACAGTATAGATATTGTCAATCCTTCTGGGCATTGTATGAGGTCGATAGTACAAATGCCTTCACCAGTCTGTGTTACTATTAATGACAAAAAACTGTGCATCACTATGGATGTCGAAAGATACATTGGTTGCATCCTTGTTTATCCGATTATTAATATTTGATTTTGTATGTTTGTATAACCTGGGATGACTTACGCCAAAGAGTATTAATGCACTTGACATTACTTTTTAAATATTTTCAATTCAAAGGCATTTAGAAGAAAATTATGTTTTATTTTCTACACTTTTAATGGTATAATCTGGTTTGGAATAGTAATGATTTTTTATAAACCGATTCGGGGTTTATAAAGCGTAAACTATCCCAACCGAGGTTATGTTTTAGAATCGATCACTATGAAATGTGTCGGTGATGCATTTATGTATCCTTATGTGAAATCTATTACGTTTACCCAGTATTAAAACAGATATAGAGAAGTTATAAATAAAAAATATTGCATCTCCCATCACTTGCAATTGCCACTTGCATAGAATCGCAGTGCTATTAGAAAAACGTCGACAACTTACGAACGAACGTAACCAAAAAGGGGATCAGTCACTGCATTTAAAGTAACTGTTGCATTTTCTAATTTTTCAAAAATTTTATTGAGATTTCAGTCGATAATATCCTCACAAGATACCTCAAAACTACTTGTAGTCCCAACCGTGACAAAACTATAAAATTATAGCTGGTTTTTAGGTCAATACAATGCAATGATTTAACCATCTGCAGAGTACAATATTCACCCAGCCCAAAGATGGCTAAATCATTGTCTTGACAGAAAAGTTAACAGCAATAAATGTTTTATTATTTGATTCACTGATAAAATGAAACAGCTCACTACTTTTTTGCTTTAAATTTAGCCCTAGCCAAATACAAGAGAGAAGCAGAATTAAAATGTAAATAAACCTTACCAGTCCTAGCAATTTGAAATGTTTTTATCTGTCTAAGTTGCCATGAAAAAAGGATAATGTCAGTCTTTTTATAGGATAAATTTTGAAAGGAAGGAAAAAGTATTATCAGGGAAAACTTACAGCCGAAAAAAGTTAAAATGGTTGTTCAGTAAAAGTGTTGGATATATTTTCGCTTATGTCTTGTTCATAGGAAAAAAAGTCATAGCCGTTTAGACAGCTTTCCAAAACAATTTGTATCGATTTGGAATTTTCCGATCTATTTTTAGATCAATGTAGAGGAAATATATCCTTGTATTTACCAGAAAAGTCACATGCAGGTAAATATTATACATTTATTGCATGATAGTGGGGGAAATATGAATACTTATTCAACCAAGGAAAATTATATTCCCCGAGAGCTTCGCCAACTTTTCGAATGTAATACATGTAATTGATGTAAATTACAATATGTTTTTCATGCACCGCATATTGTTTTGCATTTTCAAATCATAAAACTAAGCATCCTCCTTGCAGAGCCCAATTTGAAAATAACTTCTATCGCCACAGAAAAGAGACCCGTCGGTAAACACAAACAATCATGGATAATGACAAGAAAAAAGCGAAACAAATGGTTGTAGCCATATTATCAATGAACCGAACTGACATCTTTTTCAATGCATTTTTCATCTCGTGAATGCTGTAGCTGCGCAGTTTTATATGATTAATTTCCTCCTAATTAAAACAAAATAAACATAATTATTTTTTTTTAATTTTGGTCTCTAACAGTAGGTAATGAATGCAGTAGCACTTTGATTAACTTTGAGCCAATTTGGTAGAGTATTAAGCGCATTCTTGGTATTTCTTATTTTACACCAGACTAGATCGAATATGGCTTGTACATCCTCCTTAACAAGGGGTTTCGAAAAGGATAAGAAAAATTTTAAAAGATGTCTTATTTCGAGGCATTGATTCAAAGATTCTGGCTAACGGAAAAGAGAGCGAATGAGAGGTACGAAATGAGCATAAACAGTGACCTTTTTGCTAATGCTACTGTCTTAAGTTATTCTAGTTTTAATTCTATTATAAAATGCAGAGTATTTTTAATATTATGATTTCTTTCAAAGTGAATTTTATGTTATAAGTTTTTATTTGAAATCAATTGTAAAGGTGTACTAAATTAATTTATAAAAGAAGACAATAAAATTATCTTTAAACTCGTGATGTATATTCGGGGAGGGAGGTCCTTGCATTTATGATAAATAGCTATAATACATGTTCATTAATTCAGGTTTATTATTTTGCAGAATATAGTATTTCGAACAAGTATTTTATTTCTATTCTCACCTTTGACAATATCTTTATAGATTACGGTAGTCCGATCCGCAGGTTTATAAATTTAGCAGTTAAGTAATCAAAAATACTCATAAAAGTATCTATGAATCCACAAAGTTATCTTAATTTACCCACAGAATTTCTTTAAAGTTAAAGATTAAATTTAATCATATTACATAGGGAAAATTGTAAAATCTCCAAAATTTTTGCAGAAAAGGCGTATTGGAATATCAGGAATGCATTTTTTTTTAAATTGCAAATTGATCAACAATTCAACATATAAATTTTAGGTTAAAAAACGATAGGTATCCAGGCATTCAGAGAAATTGCCATGATTTTTCTACTTATTTGGTATTTTTTGTTTTCTATTTCCGTCATGTATTTTATAATACATGGTGTAAAAGGCTATTGCTGTCATTGCAAGGCACCACAAATCACTTCTTTTACATATCAGTCTAAAAAGTATTGGTATATAAGGCTGGATTCAAGAAAATCTTATTTCTCTAAAACTGTATTAATTATTTTCCTTTTATAGGGTACAGATGTCAACTTTTTTAAGACTTCTAAAAACCTTGAATCTTAAAAAGATGAATAAAACGAAAATTGTTGTATGAAAAAATTTCATTTTCAAGCTTCATTTTGATGCATTTTAAATAAAATATTAATTTTTGGAGTTATCCTTCCTGGCTGAGAATCGAATATCCTTAATTTAAAATAAAGTATATAGAAAACGCAGCTACTATATGCTTGTGCTGTCTCAATTAAAAAAAAACTTTTCTTTTGCTGTCTACGTTCTTTTTTTTTCTTTTTTTTTAAAGATATTTTTATTGTATCAGATAATGTGCATATTTAAAGAAAAATGCATCTGCTTAATTCTGTCCTTTCAGTGAAAACCAACATTGTAGAAATAATATATAATTTTATCATTGAAGGGCAAGTTGGATCTGAATGGTCTCTGAAAGGCTATCGTTGAAAGCATGACATGTATAAAGAAAAGACCCCTATAGAATCCACCATTTGCAATGTACTTTCACTTTCAAATCTTAACATTTGGACAAAATAAACGGGGAAAACAACTTTCCAGAGGCTATCCAAGTCCAACTTGCCCTTCATTGATAAACATATTTTGTTTCTGCAATGATGGTTTTCACTAAATGCACGGAATTAATTAGGTGTATTTTTTAAAAATTATATGCATTTTTAAGAAGAATTTTTCTCAATTAATATTATTCCGAGTATTTTTTATCAAGTGATAGTTTCTATCTGTTCATCAGTGAAAAAATTATAAACTGTAAAAGTTTTGATTTTATACCTCACATAGTTTTGAGGCTATTGTAAAAATAATTTTTTGGACATGTTGACCTTTGACAAAACCTTAAGTATACTAATAGCACTTTTTCTTTCTATATTGAAATAATTGTTTTGATAGCTATCAATTGTTCTATATAAGATTGTTAGTCTGCGGTAGAATTATTGATTTGAAAATAACATGTAGTTTATCAATCACAACTCATTATCTGCAGTAAGAGATGTTCCAGCCAATTAGCCAAATCAAGTCATTGACAAATCAAGAAAATCTTGAATGAAAACGTGGAAATAATTTTGTAAGTTTAAAACAGTAGCAAATATTATATGCATAGTCCTTTTATTTTTCCATTAGGTTCTAGCTAGTACAATGTAGGTTATATTTCATAATAAATTTGCATTTCTTTTTGCTATATTATTTTCTGTTGGATGATAAAGTTTATCACCATCGAAAATATGAAAAAAAAACTAGACCAGCATGGCTATCTTGCAAATTTTATTGTGAACATTATTCACGTTATGATTATAAAAGTTAAATTTCAACACACACGTCGTTTATATATAATATTTTTGTGTGACTAACTGGAAATTTAATGATTCTCCAAAATATCATTCATGTATAAAGTTTATATTGCATACGTAGAAAGTATTTAAAGTAATCGAAAAAGTATATATAATTACATTGGACATTCAGGGGCGTAGTATCCGGGGGGGCCTGGCCCCCCACTTTTTGTTCCCAACCTAACTTACACTATAGGAAATGTTAATTGAATTGACATTTTAGCTGTAGTCGATTAAATTAATATTACAAGTAATCGAAAATATCTTCTACTACAGATTACTGTCAATCACTTGAAAAAAAAGTAATCATTACAATCGATTACGATTACACGATTACGATTACCTCATACCTACTTTAAAAAACCGGCCCCTGATCTTTAAAAACTACATAGCTATAGTCAATAAGAAATCCAACCACAAGGCGGATTTGACCGGTCGGCAAAGACATGCTCAGTCCTCCATGATACCTTATCCCACCTCTAATTTTTGAGAGGTCGGTCTTTGCTGTGATCCTTTACTGTTATTAATATTTTAGTGGGAGGAAAGAAAATAGCATGGTAGAACAATTAATGAAACCCGCTATGGTTTAGTAATCTTTTCTTAAAAAATAAATTTCGGAATCCAAAGATATATGATGATTTTGTCGTCTGCTATTCCAAATGCTATTTCTTTGCCTTACCGGTAAGGATCATGGAGAAGTCCTTCAACGCTTAATAAAATAATATATTTGTACTATTTCGTGTTTTCAGTCTTTTGTAATTTTTATAATAAGAATAAAAACGAATAACTGGTGCTGAATGCTTTAATTTTATAGTAGTTAATTGCGATAATTGCCATTTAGCTTTCTTTGCGTTCTTTCTGAAATAGAAATAAAGATTTTTTTTTAAAAATTGCAGGCAACTAATCTATTAGCATATATTATTTAAAATCTTTTTTAGAAGTGAAATGATCAGAATAAATATATTTTTATTTTTTTAATGAAATTATCTCTTCATTTCAGTTAAAATATCTAAATAACATACCAGGTATTTTAATATGCACCATAAAGAAAAACAATATCAATTCTTATTAAATCATTAGTGTTTTACCCTTTCAGTTAATTTCTGCAACCACTACACTTGCAAATACACGGGTGATTCTCGCATTCTCCGTCATTACAACTGAGTTCACTTCTGCAATAATTTCTGCACGTTTCGTTTTTGTAAAAAAAAAACAGTAACAACCGTGTCCTGCCATGACAACTTGTGCAGAGGCTGGAAAATATTCAAACTCATACAATGATTTTATTTTTTTTCTCGTAAAAGAACGCTATGAGTATCTAACATTATACATATGGTATATAAACCATTATTTATTTCAAGGTACTCAATTCAATCGACTTTGTCTTCTTTTCAATTGAGATGCATGCTTCCCTTTCAAAGAATCTAGGAAACATTAGTTCTTTCTTGCAATAATAATATTAAATTATTTAATGTAAAAAATATAAAAATATATACATACCAAAAAAACATACACACAACGCGATCAAAATAAGGGATTTCATCTTGAAGTTTTAGATTTTATTCTGTGGTTGAAAATATAAATGATGTGTAGATAAAATTAATGAAAGTAAAGGCCTAACAAAAGAAATGAAAACAACACAAAATCAAGAGATCAAATGAGGGTTCACATATGCTTTAATGATGGTATACAAATAAATAAACATTTCTATTCTCCAGTTATCCCGTGTGTTTTTATAATCATATGATAATGAAACGATAAATCCTTAAAATGTTTTATGAAAAATACAGTACATTCCAATTAAAAAAAAAACAACGTGAAAAAAGGACGTATTTTAGGTTGAATATTTGGGCTTTACTCTATGGTTAATGGAAAATAGTTTTTATACTAACACTCAAAAATTAATGTACAGGTTTAATAGCATATTTTATGAAGCTCACTCTAGGTGCAAATACATGTATAAGCAAACCAACATTTAAATCATACCAGTAATAGTTCAGATGTGTATCTTCTGGCTACTCTAAAATGAATCAAATCAGGGTCAGGTTAAAGATACCTATTTTATAGTAGCTTTCTGTGACAGATGTAAGCTGTTTTGCAAAATTGCTTTGTTGCCAATGGTATTGTGTCGTTCAATTTACATTAAAAAACAGTTATAACACTTTAAACAGAAAGAGGGCTTAAACTTTATTTCATGCACACTTTCGGAATATGTACCAGATGCAGCTGATAGTTTTAAAAAGGAACTGTTTAACGTGTTCATTAATAACAACAATTTAAATGATAAGTTTTTCCTTGGATTTTTATTCAAACAGATTATCAAATATATCCTTTTATGCATAATAACAAATATACACACAGGAAAGTAAATTTCAGATAAGAACATTTTCATGAAATTTCTTTTGCTAACAATTTGAACTAAATCTACAATCATTCTGGCTATTTTTAAACAAGAGGGAAGAAAAATGAAACCCTCTTAATGTTGTCGATTGTTTAAATCTCTTTAGAATACATGTACTAGTATTGCATTATCTATTACTTTTTAAACGATATGATAGCAAAATTCACCATATGTTCTTTTATTAATAAAGATGAATAGGATAAACGCGTTTTTGTACAAAAGGTCGATATCCTTGTCCGAGGAATCTACCTTATTCAACTATTTTCATTATTTTGCAAATTTAGTAGCTTATTTAAAACAATTGTCCAATAGGATGAATGAATGTACAAAACCATACTGCTTTACTAGATGTTTATATTTTATTACAGACACGTGGTCTAAAGATAAACTAACACATAATTGTTAATTTATATAAAACTTTTTTATTCAACAAGACTTTTATCCAGTACTGTATGTATGGATCCTCAGCGTCTATCGATTTGGACCAAACAATGAACATTAACTTTGTATGCAGTGATACTTGGGATTACATTTAGATATTGTCCATTTATTGGCCTACAAAAGTATGAAATATATGGAGATATAATGAACAGTATTAAAGCTCAAAAGTACATTAAACAATACCAAAATAAGAGCAGAGCAAATTAGGACATCCAAAACATCAGAGGTGCCGTGGAGGAGTGAGTATCCCTTGCTCAACGGTCACACCCGCCGTGTGCTCCTTCTCATGATCGGGAAACAACGGGAAAAAATCCGTCGTCAATTCAATGTATTAATAATGGACTAACAATTACTATGAAAAACGTCAGTCAGCATTTGACTCAATGATAAACTGTATCTGCTGACAAGGTCATTGTATCAACCATAGAACTCACGAAATAATGACTTTAAACGAGACTGCTGATATTCTTCTTTCATCATCTCGTTTGTCAATAGTTTACCCTGTTTCGAAATTTTTTTTCACGTACAACATGCTCTTGCATATCAAATCAACAGAGATATCAAATAAACTGAGATACATAAACTCCGTATGCAGGTGATGAAAGTATATTGAGACTGATATTCTTGTTTCATCAACTTGCTTGTCAATAATTTACCTCGTTTAAAACATTGTTCATACGTAGAGCATGCTCTTGAGTATCGAATCATCTGAGATATATACACTCCGTATGCTGGTGATGAGGGTATTATGCTGCATAAGTAAGGGAAGTTGACGATAGAAAACTTAAAGTCATCCCGTTTATCATATAGCTTGGTTGTTAGATGACCATTTGCGTCTTTTTCAAGTAAAATATCTAAGTATGAAACAGATGTGTCAGACTCCGAGGTACCTTCTATCTCAAGCTCTCCAGGATATATCGCATGTACGTAGGAATGGAAATTATCATAAGGATTGTTAATTGATAATACGTCGTCAATATATCTATATGTGTCGAGTTGAAGGCCACAGCAAGTGTTTTTTGTTTCCATGTATAAGATTCTGCACAAATTCTGCTTCATATGAATACAAGAATAGGTCTGCTAATAACGGAGGGCAATTGGTACCCATGGGAACTCCAACAATGCCCCGGGATCATGAAGCATCTTAAGCTTAAGTCAAAAAATGCCTTATAGCTTAGATGCTGAATCTTTTTAGAGGTCAAGCTGCCCAAAATGAAAATGCCTTCCGATTTTATATCAGTCTGCTCTTGTATGCAAATTATGGGTTTCCTTTAAAAAGTTTTAAAGATTTTGTAGATAATTGAAATTTTGACTTAAGTCTAAGTCTGTTTCATGATCCCGGGGCCTGGTCTCTAAAAATCACATAGATATTGTCGTTCAGAAACTCAAGTATCTTTTTTATATCAACTTCAGAGTACTTGTGTGTGCAATCAGAATGTGTTTTAACAAAATAATTTTGCTAATGACCAATGACCAGGTAACTAAGTTTATTAGTTCCATATTTATTAAAAATGCAGCTTTGAATGAAGTCAAAAAGACTGGACTTTCATTTATCGTGGGGAATGGTTGTGTATAAAGTAGAAAAGTGGTAGGTTTATAAGCTGTTGATTTTGGTAAAAGTTTGTGATTTTAAAGTGTCTAAAATTTCTTTTGAATTTTTGAGTATCCACATCTGATTCACACAACTTCTTGAAAATATTGTTGCACAGTATTCTGAAAGTTTTTCCTTCACTACTGTAAATATCTTAGTAAGCACAAAGATTGTTTTGTGTATAAGATATTTTGCAAAACAATGTTGTGCCATGTGAGTTTTCTTCTTATACCTACGCTAGAGAAATCTTTTGGTGTAAATAGCAAAATGAATTAATCAAAGGAATTGTTTGTAGGTTAGGAGACTGCATTTTCAGATAAGAAAAAGGAAAGTTTGCTACTTTTTGTTTGAGAACTTCTCTTTCTGTATATTTGTACTTAATTGCAAAAAAAAAGTTTCCATAAACACTTACATGAAAGATATAAAGATAATGAACATTATTCAGTCTCAAAGTTCACAAAACAATACAAAATAAGAGCAGAGCAAACACGGACCTCCAAAACATCAGAGGTGGGATAAGGTGCCATGGAGGAGTGAGCATCCCCTGCTGATCGGTCACACCCGCCGTGTGCTCCTTGTCATGATAGTGAAATAACGGGAAAAAAAGGCGTCAGCCAGCATGTGACTCAATGATAAATTTAATTTCTGACAAGGTCAATGTATCGACCATAGAACTTAAGAAATGATGAATTTAAACGAGACTGTTGATATTCTTCTTTCATCAACTTGCATGTCAATTATTTACCTCCTTTTAGAAATTTTTCATACGTGCAGCATGCTCTTGCGTGTCGAATCAACTGAGAAATACTCCGTATCTTTTCATAACTCTTTGTAAATAAAATTCAAAAGGGTTAAAAAATTAAGCTTTTAGGATAAAAAAAAAAGAACGCAGTAGTTATTCGTCGTTTTCTTATGCGTTCTTTTTCTTTTTTAAAGCATAAGAAGCACATGTTACCTATGCAGAATATGAGCATGGAATACGTGTAGGGTACTTTTACTGTCATTCATGTTATCACAGACTTAAAATTATGTCATTTGAAAGTTATCATAGCATTAGCTACATAGCAATTTCCAAAACAGCTTACATCTGCTGCAGGGGGAGGGGGCTATAAAATATGTATGCTTGCACAGTTCTCACATGTCTCACTGAGAAACGTCAGAAGCAACACCTTTAACTACTACTGCCTAAGTAATCATTGGTATGTACATAAACTTTTGATTTCTAAAAATAATTAAAACATAGGAAATATAATCTTTTAATTGTTTTTATCCTTCTTAAATGCGCTTATATTGTGCTATGCATATGATTGGATTCCATGAGTTTATATAAATTCTTTCGAATACATTCATGCAATTCTATTTGATAATCAATCATATCATTTTTAATTTTTGTGTCATTTGTCCATTGAATTTTTAGTTTAAATAAATTACCTTTAAAATTCTGAGATCAGTATTTTCAATCACAGATTTAAATCCAAACCTTCAAGATGAAATCCCTCTTTTTAATTGTGCTGTGTGTGGTCTTGATAGGTATGTATTAATTTAATTAAATAATCTTAAAGAAAAATAGTCTTCCTTTAAACTTCCAGAATCGGAAAACAAGTTTAAATATTTTATCTTACAAAAGACCGTGTTGCCTGTAATATCAAATAAATACAGTTTACCTAAAACAAACATGAAACATATGGAGAAAACGAACAGTATTCAAGCTCAAAAGTCAAGTAAACTATACAGAATTGGAGCAGTGCAAACACGGACTTCCAAAAAAATCAAAGGTGGCATCAGGTGTCATGGAGGAGTGAGCATCCCCTGCCGACATAACACTCCTCGCAAACATTTACTATAATTTATTACAATTATCTGAAATTAACTACGATAAATTGATTAACTAAGGAACTAAAATTGAGATCTTAAGTGCCTGTGATGTATTTCTAAGCTTTCATTCCAATAATCATATGTGCAAGGATATGGAGATAACTAACAGTATTCAATTTCAAAGTCCATAAAACAATGCAAAATATTAGCAGAGCAAACACGAACCTCCGAAACATCAGAGGTGAGATCAGGTGCCATGAAGGAGTGAAACAATTTGTGAGTATACAATTAAGATATCCTATCTTTTAATGTAAAAAATGTTATCTTGTATGTTAGGGTAAGTATCTTGCATGTTAAATTACATAAGTCCCATGTCTTCAAAATGTCATCTTGCATGTTAACATTTATAAATCGCATTGATACTGGCGTTGGTAATTTTATTTAAGTCCACATTATCATTTTGCATGTTAACATAATACCGGTATATCTTACGTGTATGGGGCAGAAATATATTACCATAGTCTCATTTTTTTATAAAGACAAATATTTTCATATTCATAAGGCCATACATTGATAAATCTAGATAATTGTCATTATACAATATTCTATTTAAAGATATGATCTCACAAAACAGTTATAGACTAGGTTTCGGGCAACTTATCATTTGTTCATTGTGGTCTCGGGCAATATATTCACATCAAGGTCCAACAAATAATTTGCTGCTCACTTACCCGTTAAATAACTGTATAATGTACGATTTTCTAGCCTCTGCGCAAGTTGTCATGGCGGGTCATGGTTGTTACTGTCTGTATCATAATGACAAAAAGTGCAGTGATTATTGCCAGAGCGAACTCAGCTGCAGAGGGGGGTATTGTGGGTCGGCATGGTGTGTGTGCAAGTGTGTTGGTTGTAAAAAGTAACTGTACAGGTAAAGCACATATAATCTACAAATAATCCATCTTGTCTTCCTCTATAATGCCTTACTATGTAATCAAAAAATGAAATTGAAAAAAAGCTTACGGATGTATTCTTTTGAATCCTCGCGGTCCTAAACAAGTATGTTGAAGGGGAGGTAACTCTAGTAACTGTCGTAAACTTTGATCTTTTCAATTCTCGGGTATGACCAGAATACATCCTTAATATGTTCGGGGGCCAAAATTGGACTAATAAAATCTCGTGTCTTGTATTATATGCGAGGGTTGTCTGGTAAAATCATGGACAAAGCGTTTTTCTCGAAAAGTAATGGGCGCAATAAGCTTAAAATTTCAGTCAATGTTTATTTGTCAATTTAAAGTGCATCATATTCTTTTTGATAAAATATAGACAGAAATAAAGATTTTATTATGCTTCAATGTGAACAGTGTACGGTCCTATGGCGCACGGTAAAATTAAAGCAAGGTTATATTAGATAATACATAAGTATTATTCGTAAGTAAGTTTTAAATACATAAGACTGGGATGGAAATCATTCTGATTCGATTTTGTCGTCTTTTTAAAAATTTCAAGACATTGGGTTAATTTTTGACAGTTTACCGAGCATTCGAATTGGAAAGTGGTAACACAATACACGAAAATGGAGTCGTTTGATGACGTTACGGCGCACCGGAGACCAGTTACGTTTGATTTTAATGTTGTAATTGTAGACATTTAAAGACTTGAAATGAATATAGAAGAAAAAAAATTGAATAACATCACCAGATTTGTAGCATACAAATTAAATTGGAGTTTTCTTAGCGAAGTCTTTTTAATCGGGTCCCCTGGTAGTACAAAACATACCGAACAAACTTACTAACAAAAGACGCTGTCACTGTCGACCGTCGATACAAGACTCTCTGTTAGTTGATGGTGAGAATACTGTCCGTAACTTGCTTATAAATCTTCAGAAGATCGCATTTGTGTGCCAGATTGGTTTCTCAACTGTTTATGGAGACTCAAGTATGTGAATCAGTGGAATTTCTAAATTTAATTGGGACTTACCCAACTTTATTTTTAGCAAAGATGAAACGTGACGCTGTTTTCGACACTTTGACGTTATCATCCGTGCGCCATAAGGTGATACAATACGTAACATAAAATCCGACAATTTGTTTATTTTTGCATATAACTTTTTGAAATTTGCTCTGTATATTCATAATCTATGTACTAAAGAGTAGTGAAAATTTCATAATGTGAATATACAATTAAAATATCAGTGATGATTATTTTTTAAACTAGACAACTTGTCCACGATTTTGCCGGTCAACTCTCGTATTATTCCTGTTTCTGAGAAAAAATTTCAAAATAACTATGCTTATATTTTTAATGCCAGATTTCTTCTGTTTCAGGAAGAACGAGGACAAGACTACATGACATATGTCAAATGAACTACCATTAAATTATTAAAGCAGCATTTGTTTGTTCATAATCTCTGACTTTAACAAATTATAAAGCATATTAAGTGCTTATTAGTTAAAAAAGACTGTTTCAATCACAATGCTAAAACAGCTGTAAGACTATTCATAAGAAAAGGATTGAAAGGACATTGGTTCGGAGAACAGTGTCTTTTTCATTCTTAATGCATTTATTGTTATGTTTATATATCTGATCAAAGAGAATAGCAGTCATCAAAATAAGGGTAAGGATAATTTTCTATTCGTCGTAAACATGTAGTTTCTGCAGAAGTGACATAGAAGCAATTGATCATTTATTTGTTGAATGTTTCCATGTAAAAGAACTTTGGTGTACTATTGAAGAATGGATTTTAGATAAGTTTAATATTCATTGTTGTTTTGACAGACAAGCAATACTATTTGGTAAATATGAAAATATGAATGTTTATAGATTTCAAAACCTTTTAATACTTTTTATAAAACAATTTATTTTCGCTAGTAAATATAAGAATGTTCCAAAGATAGATGCTTAAGCTATACTTAAGAGGATCACCGATAGATTTTTTATTGAAAAATGTTTACTGATGAAGAGTTGTAGATATGAGGAATATGACAGGCATTGGCAAAATATTTGTGGTGCACTGTAATCAATAAAGTTACATATGTATATACATGTATATATACACCATATACATTATTTGAGTGACTTCATATATTCTTTGTGTTATTATCTGTATTTAAAGAATTGTTTTTTCTTGCTGACCCCCCCCCCCTTTTTTTTGTCTTTCTTTTTAAAAAACAACTTTCACATTTTATAAATATAATTATTTATTGTGTGTAGATCTGAGGTAACTGCATACAATAAGATGATGAAATTACCATACATGTACATGTGAAAGTGTTATATCAATTTTAAAAAAAATCCTATTCGTTAAATCATGAAGACATGTACATAAATAACCAAATCTAAAAGAGACTTGCAAGGGTCGTTCAATAAGTATTGAAATTAAAGGTGACCTAAATAAATATAATAATGAGGACCTTAAGGTCCTTAATAAAGGGAACCCTGATCCTTCAATTGGTGTCGGAATTTCATAAATATTATTGATTCTTTTGAAGATTACGCCAGATGATTCGCCAGAAATGAAAGGAAGACGTTGACACTTTGTAAAAATTGATTAAATGTATCAGATCCATGTTACAATCACATATAAAAACATTGAGGGGCATTATAAAAACTATCTATCCTTCTGTATTCACTAATCCAAAAGTGAAAAAAGAATTAGATATATTATATGATCAGTACGTACTGATCCCTGCTGTCAAAGTAGGTGACAACGTTGTCTTTGTTTGTAAGGCTCCTTATATAAATTGTATTTTAGAAGAGCTTGGATTTAATTCTAAAAGTGGTAGTCCTACTTATACTCATAGCTCCCTTTCTAGGAAGGAAATTCTTCAAAATCATATGTCAGTTTTGAATATTTTTAACATTCCAAAGAACCAAAATGAATTTGAACTATTACATATATATATTCGACAAATTAAGAGAAGCATATTTAACTTCAATGGAATAAGCCCGATAGAATTAAAAGAGATACTGTGATCGGAAAACAGGAAGATGGTAAATAGTGTCCTGTTGTCAGCTATGGTGACTTTAGCTTGTGTTTGTGTGTCGTAATGTGTATCTGTAACTTCGTGACTTTTTAGTAGTTGCAGACTGTGTCGGGAAACAACAGAACTGTTAGTTAAACCGCTCAGTCTACAGCTTCAGGGATATTATTATAGGTTTGATCATTGATTTGATGAATTATTGGTGATTCTTTTGTTATAGTTCGTTTTTAGTTAGTTTGCTTATCAATATCCAGATAGGACCAAGGAAAAAATATAATTATATAGTGAATTTAAGTCAGTTGTTCGACATTGCTATTGAAGTTTGTTTTGATTTTTAATTATAAACGTGATTCGTAGGAAGGAAACATAAGCGAACTCAATTGATAGTTATTTGTACTTTGTAAAAACGTTACAACTTTAACTTTTCTATCGTCAACTTCCCTTACTTATGCAGCAATATACATTCTTCACCTGTATACGGAGTTTATATATCTCAGTTGATTCGATAGAATGCATAATGCATATGAATAATTTCTTAAAATCTACATGTTTCAGTAATAAATCTATGGACAGCAGCAAAAATAGTAAAATTAGTTGATCATGTTGATACAGGCAAATCTCTATCACCCTATAATAACAGGTTAGTGTCAATTTTAACCAGTTCTTCAAGCATGAACAGGTGGTTAAAAAGATTGTTTCTAGCAATTGCATACTTTCTACAAGCAAAAAATAATGTTAAACATCTTCATACTTTCCACATGAACAAAGAGGACTTGATAATATTGCGTTTATATAGATCATAATTCAGTAAACAGTTGTGTCTTAGTTTAGTATGAAGCATGTTTGTGTAGCGTTTACCAAAAGAAAAAAAACGTTGGCGGATAAATGATTTTTGTACAAGCTCTTACGTTTTTACGGAAGGAATTAATTGAAATGGCATCTCCTGTATCTAATTTTAATAAGTTGTTTCACGGTGTCTGGTACAAATGACTTTTTGAATAGGGAGGTCAACATTACCGCTACATCGCCAAAAATTTCAACTCATTACCGCTACATTTTTTCAAAATTTCAACCGATCATTATCGCTTCATATTTTCGGTCGAAAACAACTCATTACCGCTACATATCGAATCTGCCAGGTACGGTGTGGAGTAGGAGTTTCAATCAAAAAAAATTCACAAAGAATTCAGCACGATGTTTTACAGTTTACATGAAATGGGCGAAATTACAATACAGCAGTATGTTTAGCAAAAGACAGTCAAAGCTTTACCGATTGTGTAACGACAGTGTGAAGACTGTGGGTTTCATCCATGAACAGTCCTTGATTTGTAAAAATCAAAGTGTTTTATTAAATAAAATAGATTTTAATATAAACAATTTAATAAAATATCCTTTTTTCAATCCCCGTGGTGAGCAGGAGATACGGGTTTTATGGCTGAATACGTTATCATTACTTTAAATCAATCTGTGCACTCTTCAAGGTATCACACCGGTACTTGACCAATCAAAATGAACTAAGTCAAATGTAGGTCCATATATATATAATTAATTTTTACAACTTTGGTACCTGTGCCTAGTTAATTTGATGTACTTTGTGAATAAATAAAGGTTTTTGACAGGAACTATTTTTTTCAGGGCATAGGAGGCTACTTCCTGAGATGCACTCGAGGTGTTTATAAACAAAGTGAAAACACGTGGATTTGACGGTAGCCCTGTTTGCAGATGGAAAAAGTCCAAAAATGCCTGTTTTTTGGTGTCAGCTAATGTGACAGGTAATGTTTAACACCTCATGCTAAATATTTTTTCATGTAAACAAATACCTGATTTTTAACGATTTTTTATTCTATATAGAATTATATAGTGAAAACAATTACCGGTGTCATACCTTGAAGGTGATTATGAAAAATCATTTAAATACTTATTAAAGACATTTTTCATTTTTAAAAGGCATATTTCAACAGAATATGTGATTTTATTAACTTTTTGTTAGGAAACACACAGTTTTA
>PRKT01000162.1:401056-415602 GCA_003671525.1 Saccostrea glomerata | reverse complement strand
AGGACAAAATTTTCCCAGGAATAATAATAATAACTAGAAAAGAAACTCGTTGCGAGCAACGAGAGGTCTTCCGTCCGATTCTGAAAAAAAAAACCCGCAAAATCGAGCTGAAAAAGTGATAAAACTTTCATGGAAACAAAGGGGATTGAACCCGGGTCGCCAGCATGAAAATCCAAAGCGCTTACTATTACGCTATTGGGACCACAGCTCTAAATCTATTTTTTTATACTTCTGAAACAGTACATCTGTCTTAGAATAATGAAAGGCGGTCACTATTAATAATTTTGCGCCAAACGCCACAAGTTAATCTTCGCGCCTTTTCTTTGGAATGTCCCATTAAATAGGTGTGATAGCTTCAATGGAAATAAAAAAGAACGTTCTTATAGATAAAATTTCAAGGTAAAGAAATTGTTTTTAAAACATTTACAAATTCTATGCATAAATAGATAAGTAACACCAAATCAGCGAAACTGCTATAATTTTTTTACTTTTAAAAATTTTCTGTTTATCTCCATACTGAACTATCCCGATTAGTTAAACTTTCATGCAAAAGTTTGAAATGATTCGCCGAAAAACATGTGTCGCCCTAAGACGGCCAAGGAATCAGATACCATTTATGTTCAATAACTTAAATCTATTCTTTGTGACAAGAATATTAATATAAACTCAATTCTTCTAAAAAATGGTTTTACTATGTTTGTCTTTCCTATTAGTTAAATATGAATTAAGTGTGCATGAGCAAAACAGTGGATACGTTTAATACTTACTATATACATCGATATTGTTTCTTAAAACTAGTATTTGTAACTATGATTTAAGATCTGTTTTATTTTCCGCAAAACAAATGATAGTAGGTATGTATTTCATTTGCACATTTAGTCTTTTCTTTTTCTACTTTGAAAACCAGCCAAAACCAATTATAGAAGACGTTTGAGACGACCATGGATTTAAATTAAGTTTGACACAGAATTGCAACGTATCTACATCGTGACAATCCCCGTATTCCTTTACATTTCATTTATCATTATTTAGTTTCGTTAAAGCAAACGCTTGGCTGCATCTGAGAACCCCTATTGCGAAATTCGGAGTTGACATAGGCAGCCGCCATATTGGACACGCTTCAGATTTTTAAATTTTAATAGCTAGAGTTTGGATTTATCAATGTTCAAACAAATTATATAGTAAGCATTATCAGAACGGTTTCTATTAACATTCCAAAAATAAATGTAAAATATTGAAAAACAAAAAAGTTAGAAAATATGGACTTTTTAAATTCGCTTCCGCTAGCGACAGGAAGTATTGACGACACACGAAAAGGTGATTTCACATATCTAAAAGTCATCATCTATCATCTCTAACAAGTCTCCAGTTAATATCTTAGACCATTTTCGTAAAAAAGGGGCGACAAAAATCCATTTTAAAATCAGAAAACTGTCAATATCTTGGAACCGAAGGTGAATATTCCAAATTTTCCTTCTGATGAACAAAGTTCATATAATGACGCATAATTCCTGAAACTTTCATTGAAAACCACCGAATAGTTTTTGAGAAATCGCCTGCACAAAATTTTGGGGAAAAAAATAAGAATAATAACTAGAGCAAAGCTCGTTGCAAAGCAACGAGAAGGTCTTCCGTCCAGTTTTGACCGGAAGTAACATCAACAAAGGAAAGCAGATAGCTATGTTGTCTCCAGTGACTTCATTATTTAAATTTTGCATCAAAATCTGAAAAAATAAGCTATTTTTGGCTACTTCCGGTTTGACCGGAAGTGACGACGACGGACGGAAAATTAATTGTTATGCTCCCAGAGACATATGTTTTCCAAAAACTTGTCAAGAACGGCAAAAATACGCGTTTTTCTCTACTTCCGGTTTGGCAGGAAGTGACGACGCCGGACGTATTTTGACGACTCCATTAGATGTAGCTTGACATTTTAAACAACTTTGCTTCTTTGACGTATTACAAATTCTCAATACTTTTTGAGATATGAAGAAAAAACTTTTGGCCCCTCTGGGCCCTTAATTTTAGGGGTCAGCCCTTTTTACAAGATATGGTTTGAAAGATCTTGGAATATTACACTTCTTTTGTTCTATACGTCTTAACAAAATATTTGTAGGTGAAAAGATATCGAAGAAAAGGTGTTAAAAAAATTTAAATTCTGGACATGCCCTTTTTCGGACCATAGCGAGCGTCGGCGTGAAGCACTTCCGGTAAAAATGAAATGCGTATGTCACATCTACATACCTTGCTCTATCATTGCTCAAACACTCAAGTTTCTATCTTAAGCCGTTTTAGAGAAAACTCGCGGACAAACTGACCCCTTGAAAATCACTAAATTGCGGAAATCTCAAAACCGGAAGTGACGTCATCAAAACAAAAAATTATATATAAGCTTTGTTTGATGTTCTATCAGTCCTGAAAGTTTCATGAAAATTGAGCCAGTCGTTTCCGAGAAATCGCGTGCACAAAATCGGTAAGAAAAAAAAACAATAATAATAATAAAAATAGTGGAAAAGAAACCTAAGAATAACAAGAAGGTCTTCCGCTGAAGACGAAAGACCTTAATAAAAGTGAAAAGGAAACCTAAGAATAACAGTAAGGTCTTCCGCTGAAGACGGAAGACCTTAATAATGCTAGCTGTGGCACAAGATTGCGCGGACAGAAAAGATTGCTGCTTTACCTGATTGGTGTATAATGAGAAGTTGTTTAATAAAAAATATTTTGCACTTGCTTTCTGTTTTAAATATATCAGGAAATGTTGTTTAATTCATGTCTACAAGAAGAGCTGGACAGGCTGGCCGGTTTGTTTACATGAGAATAAAATCTGCGAAAGTCGGGTTCGCTACTTGACACACATTCCGAATTTACATGAATCACAGCGAAATCACTGTGAATTTATGTGTGAACAATCATGTATCACGATTAAATGATTTATTTAATGGTAAACATTTATTTCTGAATGGGAAACACGGCATGGTAAGGGTACATTATACTTATTATACCGAGAACCGCTATTTCCGCGTATTTCTGTGTATTGCTCAAATGTAAACAAACATTGCATTTACTCCCCAGGAAAGCAAATTGAAAGATGTTCGGTATTAAAATATCATATCATATAAGTAGAATTTAGTGCAACATAAACATTGAAAAAAATGGGTGACAAAAGCTTTATATGACATGTTTTATCATTTGCACGGGAAATTTCCATCACGAAAAATGAGATGTTCATGCCGTAAAAATTCATAATTTCTGTTTCCTATAAAATCTGGTCGTGAAACTACTCAGAAGATATTGCTGTGATCTGTTCTACATGTTCCTGAATATTACAAGTCAATCAGAAATTTGGCATGAGTTTAAAAAAAAATATTCTACGTTGCTGATGCGTCGTTCCAGGTTTGATTTTTTTTTTCAATTGCCGAGAAAATTTATAACTTCTATATAATGTGCAGGATCACTATAAAACTTTAAATACACTTTCTTTGAGGTCTCTTCTACGTGTTCCTGAATATTACAAGTCAATCAGAAATTTGGCATGAGTTTTAAAAAAATATTCTACGTTGCTGATGCGTCGTTCCAGGTTTGATTTTTTTTTTTCAATTGCCGAGAAAATTTATAACTTCTATATAATGTGCAGGATCACTATAAAACTTTAAATACACTTTCTTTGAGGTCTCTTCTACATGTTTCCGCAGTTTTATGTGGATACCGGATGGCGTATGAGTTCAAGAGGTGAAATCTAGGTTACTCTGGTTTAATAAGGGGGGGGGGGGTGAATAATAAATAAACGAGTTTTGTATTTTATAGCTTGGATATGAATTTTGAATTAACTTTAAAGGTCAAGGTCAAATGTCAAAGGTCAAGGTCAAATGACAAAGGTCAAGGTCAAAGGTCAAGGTCATTTGTTTTGGTTAATTGAGCCTGTACTTACAAGGTTTAAAGTCAGAATAAATAGTGGTATTGCAAGAGATTAATGCTCAGAAAGGTGATAGAAGTTATTTCTTACTAGACGAGCTTGTTGCAAAGCAACAAATAAGTCTTCCGTCTAATTCTGAAGACGATGATATCGAGATTGATAGACATTTACGGTTAAGTGTGGAAAAAACGAGCCATTTACAAATACTTCCGGCCTGACCGGAAGTGACGGTATTTTAACGACTTTAAATGATCTCTGCCTCTGCTATTTATTATTTTGAACAACTTTCCTTCTATGATGCATAACAAATTGTCAACACTTTTTGAGATATCAGAGAAAACGTTTTGGCCCCTCTGGATCCTTTATTTTAGGGGCCAGCCTTTTTTCTTGGATATCATTTGAAAGATCATGCAATTCTACACTTCTTTTGTTCTATATGTCTTAACAAAATATTTCTAGGTAAAAAGATATCTTCGAAAAAGTGTTAAAAACTTTGAAATTCGTGATACGTCTATTTTCGGGCCATAGCGAGCGCCGACGTGCGGCACTTCCGATAAAAATGAAATACGTTATACATATCTACAGACTTTGGTCTATCTTACCTGAAAGTTTCAAGTTTCTATCTTGAGCCATTATTGAGAAAATCTGCGGACAAACTAACCTTTCAAAAATCATAAAATCGGCAATATCTCCAAACCGGAAGTGACGTCATCAAATCGGAAAAAAACGCATAAGGTTCAAGTAATGTAACATAAGTCCTGAAAGTTTCATGGAAATCCATCGAGCCGTTTTTGAGAAATCGCGTGCACAAAATCGGTAAGAAAAAAAAGAATAATAAAAGTGAAAAGGAAACCTAAGAATAACAGTAAGGTCTTCCGCTGAAGACGGAAGACCTTAATAAGAAACAGTAGAATCACTAGAAGGTCTTCCGTGAAGACGGAAGACCTTAATAATAATGTTTGTTTTTATATAGCGCCTTTCTAGCATAAATGCTACTCAAAGCGCTTTACAATACATTATTACCCCAGCAGACCTTAACAATCCAGAATCTTTCTCAGTGCAAGCTGCCGTTATCAGCGCTAGAACACTAACATTCTGACAATATCTTTCACTGTCTATAGCCAGGTACCCCTTTTACACTTGGGTGGAGTGAGGAAATTCGTGTAAAGTGCCTTTCCCAAGGACACAACGTCGGCTTGCCGTGGCCAGGATTTGAACTCACAACCTTTCGGTTTGGAGTCCGGCACCTTAACCACTGGACTACCGACGCCACTGGAATTCGAAAATTTTTCAACCATTCTAAGGCCAGAATTCTATTACAAAAATCTACCAGTCCCTAATTTAAATCAATTGAGTATGCCTTAGTAAGCATACATGGGCACATATCAGTGGCGGATATGGGAATCTTGAACAAGGAAGGGGGACGGTATATGGTTGGAGACCAAGGAGGAAAGCAGAGAAGCTCTCAGGCTTTATAGTTTTATAGAAAAAAGTTTTCAACTTAATTCAACTAAACTTAATGTGAAACTAATGCAATTGTACTACAAAGTAAAACCAATAAATTTATTAATTTTATGTATATTTTGGTCACTAAAGATGGTAGGGCGGAATTTCTGCCCCCCCCCCCCAACCCACTAGTGCACGTGTGTTATACGATGTGTTTACACTTTAAAAAAAAGGAAAGTTAAAGACTGATAAAAATCTTATGACAATGTTCTCAGTAAGATTAGAAGTTTAAGACTTTTATCCAAAAAAAAAAGAATAAGAAAAAGGAAAAGGAAACAAAAATGCTGCACGACTCATAATATTTGATTATTAAATATCAGATTAAAGTAAACGTGATTGAATTTCGACGTGACTTTTAATTCACAGTCGCAGTGTTAAAGCTTTGCACGTTTCAAGATTGTCAATCATTTGTCGCTTAAAGTTTTCATTAAAGTTGTCATTCCAAAATCGCTGAGAATTTCTTCTACGACAGTTTTCTCTCCCGCCAATTTTAGTGCTTGCGGAACGCGGAAAATACGTTATGCTCATATAAAGGCCGAGGATACCCGTGTTCGCATAACGTAATAGTGAATCGACATAATGTAGAAGAGTGCGCACAGTATGACATGAGCTTTTCACATCAGTTGATAAAAAATAAGATGGTTTTTTCATATCATGGAATGGGGGATTGGCATAACATATAAGACATATATTCATATCACGTTATAAAATATTGACGTAGTGTATTTACTATTTTCGCATCACATAAATGTACTACCAGAGAGCGTCTGTATTATGTATGAATACATCTACCTATAATGTAATACAATGGTGATATTATATATATAATATATTTACATTATGTAAATTGGTGTTGAAATAATGGTGCGATTTTGGTACATAAAGAAGTGACATAATGTAATGGAAGGTTGACACGATTCAATAGTAGTGTGAGTTAATATCATAAAGAATTGACATAATGTAATGAAAGGTTGACACAATGTAATTGTTGTTTAATTAAATGTCATGAACAATAAACATAACGAAATGCAAGTTGACAAAATATAATTGTAGTATGTGTAAATGCCAGTAAAGGAAAGTTGACACGATGCAAGGGTAGTGTGGGTTAATGTCATAAAGAGTTGACATAATGTAATGGAAGGTTGACATAATGCAATAGCATTGTGGGTTAATGTCATAAAGAGTTGACATAACGTAATGGAAGGTTGACATAATGCAATAGTAATGTGGGTTAATGTCATAAAGAGTTGACATAATATAATGGAAGGTTGACATAATGCAATAGTATTGTGGGTTATTGTCATAAGGAGTTGACATAATGTAATGGAAGGTTGACACAATGCAATTATTGTGTTCTGCTATAAGGCAGTGACGGCGTTCCATATAGCGGTAATGACCATGTAGCGGTAATGAAAATTTTGAAAATGTAGCGGTTATGATACGCACTCTTTGATTAGTTCTTATCTACATCTTGGAATAATAAACTGTTCTTTATTGCGGGTATTGTATTTTGATAATTTTCATGCTTGTTTTGTACATCACTTGCATCATTTGAAAATATTATATATTAATGTATTATTTGCATGACATATTGTTCTATTTATGAAGAGGAACTAATAAGTTGTAAGAGCTTGTTTCTAATCCATTTGATTCGTTCAATAAAATATGTTCAAAACAACAATTTCTTAAACGAGGTAAATTATTGACAAAGAAGTTGATAAAACAAGCTTCATACGTTTTAAGGTCGATACAATTGCCTTGTCAGCAAATACGATTTATTATTAGTCTATGACTTCTAATGCCTCAAATCTTTAACTTTTTATACCCATTTTAAACATATTCACGTTTAACAGGGGGGTCAGCATTTTCCAAGGGGGGTCCAAGGTAACTTTTTTCTTTCTTTAGTATATACATCTTTTAACCGTGTAAATTCCAGGGGGGCCTGAACCCCCCCCCCTCCCCCCCCCCCCGACCCCCCTCTAGATCTGCGCATGCGCTTATTTCGAACAATGTTATTTAAATAAATATTCAGGTACACTACCATTATGAACCTTGTACATCGTGGTCATTTTTGCGGTATAGCGCCTAACTTTCAATGTTTCCCAGCCAGTTTCAAAATAAAGTATTTCTTTTGACAGAAAAATTGGAAGTCCTGTAACAATTCTAGCTGCAGATAATTGAACTCTTTCAAGCATTTCGGCATCATTATTAGAGCAGCCATCCAAAATAATTGAAGCTTATTCGAGCGAGGGTCAGTGAGTGTAAATGTAACACACAATTTTGAAAGGTGTGTCCAGCCGATTTTAAACTTAAGTTTTTTCAAAAGCCCAAGTTTCTTATAAGCATTGTTTACAATGGTATCAATGTATTCAGTCCAGCTAAGGTTTTCTGATAACAATAGACCTAAGTGACGATGAACAGGGACACACTCCAGTCTGTCACCTTTAAAAAATAATTTAGGCATAACGGAAATGTTTTTCTTATTGAAAAAAATAACTTTCGTTTGGAAGGGTTGAATTTTAGAAGCCAATGACCAGAATATGTAAATCATGATTTAAGTTACATGTATATTCAATATCAAGTATGTTGCATGAAGAATGAAGCGAATTGTCATCAGCGGGTGTGACCAGTTGGCAGGGGATTCTCACTCCCCCATGACACCTAATCCCACTTTGATCTTTCGGAGGTCCTTGTTTTCTCTGCTCCTATTTTGTATTGTTTTATGGACTTTTGAGCTTAAATACTGTTCATTATCTCCATGTCATTCAAATTAAAATTAATATTAAAGAATCCATATATATAATGTGAAAAATATAATTTTTGAACATTAAGTTTATTTATTAAATTGTCCTCATTCAGTGTAAGAATTGAAATAAATGCAGTCTGTAAGGTCTAGAATTACTCTCCAATTGAAGGTTACGTCACTTACATGAGAAATACTTGATGAAATGTGTTAGATAGTATAAGCATTGTTGTATTAAAAAAAAATCATTGTGTCATGATACAAAAGAAAGACAAATCATGTGTCTATAAATTAACCAATGTCAATATCTTTTAAAGTGATGGGAGGCAACATTTTGTACAAGATGTGTACATCCTTTGAGGTCCAAAGGTCCTAGCCTCTAGGATAAGCAGAGCTTTCCAAATCTAACTTGAATAGTGTAAATAACACAGGAATGACAAACAGTACATATTAAATGAAGTTTTATTTACACATTTTCATCACATCACATTGTGTACAATACAGTAGGGAGAAGGCCAATCTCTGTATACTGTCAAAAGCAAATCTGAAATGAAAGAAAAAGACATATAGTTATGAGTTGTTTCTTTTTTTATTTGCATATACAGTGTACTGTTTCAACAGGACTTTTTGCAAAGTGATTCTCCATGAATTCTCTTTTATCAAAACTTCATTTTTCTGAGTGAATTTGTGTAATTACAAAAAGCCTTTTAAAAGACCATAATACTAGGGATGGGTATCGCTAAAAATTTTGTATCAGAATATGTCACAATTTCTTACCAAAATATCACAATAATATCCCAATATTTTAACAAGCAATTCTTACAATGATTTTAAATGAATAGTCATTATTTTTCTTTAAAATATGCTAGAAAAACCAATTTTCATTATTTTGAAATTTTTATTTCAATAGAATTAATGTTTTGATGGTAAGATACCGTTCTTTTCACCTTTTACAACATTTTTTATACTTTCTGTAATTGTAATTTGAAAGATTGAACAAATCAATGAATAATTTCTGAACTTTATAATATGTATTTAAATACGGATATTTAGGTCTCCATATCACGATATGTATCATACAACAAAAAATCATGATATACCGATAAAATCGCACATCCCTACATAAATACTCAAAAGAGTACCATAGGATATGAACTTTTTTAATGTTTGCCTACAACTACACATATTCATTATTACAATATTTGTTTCAAGACTAGGGGTCAATCACTGTTCACATCATCTCAGATCTTTCTGTAAGAGGTTGGAAAAACAACCTTGAATGAATTAACATCACAGTATATACATCTTTCTGTTTAATTTCAATTTTAATTTATAGGATAGACAAAGTTTAAAGTCCCCTCTATAGAATTTTTTAAGTGATATGGTTGGAAAGGCCCAAGAAGTTGCGATTAGACTAGGGGTTTAACAAGCATGACTGTAAATAAAATACTTTAAATTTATATAAATTTATATAGTGAACATTTTCTTGACACTGTAATACCTAAATCAGAGAGTGATGGGGAGAGAGTAAGGCTGAGAGAAGCAAGAGGCTATGCTGTTTCTAATATGGTTTGCTATATACTTACAAATTTAATGAACTAACATCTACTAATATTATTCCTCCTCTTCTGCTTTTTGGGGCTTTGCTTCTGGTTCCTCAAACTGTACATGCTGGAACTTGGTTCTGAAGACAGGGACATATCGCAGGTAGTTCACCATCTGAACATCAAAAAGCCACACAACTCCTAATGCTCCAGTTACTCCAAATATCCCCAAACTTTTCCGCCTAATGCAACAAGAGAAATTTCATGGTAATTTTATCTCATAACAACATATACACATATTATTAAATTGTTTTATTTGTTGCATTAAAGTGCATTGAAATAAGTCTTAATTTTTTAACCTGGCTTTTAGTTTGACTAATATTCCAAACTGTAACTGATGTAGAAGGAAGCTTTAAATGTAATAAAAAATATTGAAAAAAAAAAATTAAAAAAAACAACAGCCTTTAAACCCTTTTATCATTCATTTTCCAGATAACCAGCACATATGTGCATCTGGATTTATAGACCTAAGTTTTACTGTAGTTAAAACATTGTGGCCTGCCCAGTCTCCTGTCCGCAATATTGTCAAGGACAAACATTAGGTATAAATAATGGAAAGAACAATGGAAACCTTTTAAAAATGTTATTGACATAATGACTGAAGGCGGTGAGTACTGATGTAGTGCTAAACAGGTTGGGATCATTCGACAAAACGGGATATAATTATAAATTTACAGTGCTAAAACTATAATTTTTTATTTTGGCAATAAATATCATGAATCCAAATCTTAAAAGAGAATAACTTTTGGCAAACAAGATTTTCTGCAACGCAAAAGTTTGTTAGATTGATCCCCAAAAAGTTAAGGAACTTCCGAGGGATCAATCTCCTGAACAATGGCAATACAAACAAGAGGCCCATGGGCCACATCGCTCACCTGAGTAACTTGGGTGATGCAGATCTTTTTTAAAGATTTGTTCTATATATATTTCTATGTAAAACTTTGATTCCCTATTGTGGCCCCGCCCTACCCTTGGGGGTCATGATGTTAATAATTTAATATCTACACTACCAAAGGATGCTTCCACTAAAGTTTCAGCTTTCCTGACCAAGTGGTTCTTGAGAAGAAGATTTTTAAAGATTTGTTCTATATATTTCTATGTATATTAATAGACCGACTTGTCTATAGGAATTCTGAGTAAGAAACTGGTTCCCTGCTTGTCTCTAATAAACAAACCACAAAAAGGAGGACCAGTTTAAATAAAACGTCTGTATTACACTGATGTATTCCGTTCACCCCTTAGTTATAATAGTTTGTTCCACGATGTATGCAGAAATAATTCGAATCGGAATATTTTATTTTTAACATGAGGGGAGGTTAAGTTGTGATTACTTAATGGCCGCGGACACCAAAACAGTGCAGAAGAAACATGTCCTTCTTCGACCGTTTAAAGTATGTTGAGGGTGCACGCCCGGGAATTATTATTACTCTTGTCTATCAGACAGACATTCTCAATGTTTGAGTCGTTTATCAATGCTGTTGTAGTCAGTCGTCTTACCGTGTTTTTTGATTCTTGTTGTAATCTTTTATCCAGTACAAAAACTACTGGAAAGTGTAATTATTTCACCATTTTACATCAAATATGTTTATTTTAATTTCAATATTTTAGCATTGAATGTAGTATTCTAAATTTCGGTCCATAGGAAGTTGCTGCGGTCTATAGAAAATGAAATGTCTATGGACCGAAAGTCTATAGGACTTTGAAGTTAGTTTCGCACACTGATATATTTCTATGTAAAACTTTGATTCCCTATTGTGGCCCCGCCCTATCCCGGGGGGTCATGATTTTAACAATTTAATATCTTCACTACCCCAGAATGCTTTCATATAAGTTTCAGCTTTTCTGGCCCAGTGGTTCTTGAGAAGAAGATTTTTTAATGACCCCACCCTATTTTTGTATTTTCTTGATTATCTCCCCTTGGAAGGGGTCTTGGCCCTTGATTTTAACAATTTAAATTCCCCTTCACCCAAGGATGCTTTGTACCAAGTTTGGTTAAAATTGGCCCAGTGGTTCTTGAGAAGAAGTTGAAAATGTGAAAAGTTTACAGACAGACGGACGGGCGGACAGACAGACGGACGGACGGACGATGGACAACGGGTGATCAGAAAAGCTCACTTGAGCTTTCAGCTCAGGTGAGCTAAAAAACTTGTCAACCAAACGTTATTCCTTTACAAGTTATCTTGATGTGGATTTATTATATTTAATGTCTTCATAAAAATTTTCATTTTTTGCGCTGTAAATTTATATCCCATTTGGGATAATTTATACTATTAAATGGGTTATTTTACCCTATTTAGGCGAGTTGTCCCAACCTGCTAAAAAGGTTCATGAGTCCATCTTTACTAAAATTAAAATTTAATTGAATCTTTTAAAGAAAGTCTTTCACAGTATGAGGACACCACCCGACACTCTTAAGTGACCTCTAAAGATAACAAATACGTAACTTCTTAAGTAACGTTTTCAATTTTTTTTTTATCCTTAGGCTCAGAACTGTAACTCGAATTTACTCTGATGTTTATTTCTTTTTTTCTTTCAGTAAAAAGTCAACCTAATTTTCATTCTATAAAATAGCTGAAACATTTAAAATGCAATTGACAATTGATCCATGTTCATTAATTGTTAATTGATAATGCCTGCATACAGCTACAAATATAAAATAAATAATAAACTTAACAACTCTCTGTCCCAGACTCAAGGACATTGGTGCTGACTTGTTTCCAAGAGAATACGGTGATATATACAAATATATAGGGTTTATTTCTTACCAGTGATTGTAAAGAAACCTTGAATATCGATTCATGTTAAAAAGTTTGGCCACTAAGGACGGTGAAGGCCTTATATTTGCCGGCATTTTGTTTTTGACTTTTCTGTCTCCGTCGACCGGTGCAAAAGGAATCAGTTAACTCATACGCAGAATATTCGTGTTAAGGACAAAATGCAAGTTGAAGTGCTCAAGGTATGAATTTCTGAATCCAACTTTGTCGACATCTGATATATAAATTCATTATTCAAAATGTTAATGAGAAAAAATGTGTGTATTAAATCTTTTCATTGGCAGATCCGGAGGGGGTCTGGGGGGAGGGGTACAAACTTGAGAGGGCAATAAAAAAAGGAAATTGTCTCGAAACTCGAAAATCCTAATCGTGAAAGGGGAGGGGGCTACATAGGCTTTAACTTTTTCAGTACCAATTTTAAAAATTACATTTAATTGACTAATACTGTATTAAAAAGTGGGTTTGGACTATCAATTAATGCATGATTTTCTTTAGTGAATTTTACACAAGTACGTCTTTAAGGTCAAAGACAAAATAAAACCATAACTACAGATATGCAGCCAATACCACCCCCACACCAGTGGGATTTTAGTCAGAGTATTTTGAATATCCTTTTTTTAATTATTGTAAACTATTTTCGTAGGTTAATTTATCCACTTTGAAACCGCTGAACTTTGTGGACGAATCTGCCTATGGTGTGATTCTTCGAGGATTGTCCCAAAGACTCGCAGACAATAATTATCATTGATAAAAGCAGATCCTTGGATCCGCTCACCATGCTCACGTAGATCGCTACACAAGCATGCCCTGGGTCTTGCGCCGGGCGATGGCCCTGGGTATGAACATTTTTTATACAAAGAAAAAAGGCAGGCTACTGACACATAAGTCAATGTAACAGGGGTTTCAATCTCTTTTAAAGTCAGCATTTCGTATCCTTAGGATTCTTATATTTGTTGAATGTAACAAATGAAAAAAATTAACAGATTCAAGACAAATCACTAGGTGAGTTCATAAATGAGGTTGCATTCGGCCGTTTTATTTTAAAAGCAAGGTCAGGTCAGGCACTGTGACGCACAAAGGGGAAACTTGACAAATGTAGAATTTTTGCATGACCCTACTTAATTTTGTTCAATGTTTAAAAGTATAAGGTGTCAGAAAATTACAGGTTTCAGGATCTAAAAATTCTGTTTTTAAGGAGAAAAATAAAAGTAAAATGTTGTTTACAAGTTTGAGCTAAAATTAAAGTGGCGTGACCTTGAAAAAAAAAACAGGAAACGGTAGATACCTTTGTTTTCCGGCACTTATATCGTGCAGTTTTTTTCTTGCAGTTTAATAATTATCTTAGCTATATATACTCATAATTTTCATAAGATTTCTGTATGCTACAGATATCTTAGAAGAAATCGACATGATTTTGACTCATTGTATCCTTTTAAAAAATTACTAATTTCATCAAATGATATAATAAATATACTCTAAACAAAATTCTATTAGGATAATACAAAAGTAATTTCCTGAATTTCATTTTGTTATAAATATGATATTCGAATAGGTAATATAACTTTTTGGCAGTAAATGCCAAAACGGCGCTTCATAGCAAAGCCATGGTTAATTTATGTCAGGATACATGTAACCACAGGCACCCAATTTAACTCGCATTTTTAGGTCACCTGAGTAAACTCAGGTGACCTATTGCTATCTGTTTTCGTCCGTCGTCGTGCGTTGTGCGTTGTCCGTTAACATTTGAACATTTTCAGCTTCTTCTCTGCAACCACTCAACCAATTTCAACCAAATTTTGCACAAAGCATCTATGGGTGAAGGGGAACAAAAATTGTGAATTTCATGATCCCTGCCCCCCTGGGGCCTGAGGGGTGGGGCAAAAACCACTAAAATTAATGCAATCTTTAAAAATCTTCTTCTTTACTCCTGGACATCAAGCAGTCAAACTGTTTGCATGATTGTAATCAGAATTGAGTCCTCTACCAAAATTGTGAAATTCATGGCC
>PRKT01000162.1:382609-399587 GCA_003671525.1 Saccostrea glomerata | reverse complement strand
TTACTTGAAATGCATTTTTTGTTCCCCCACCCTGCCTATGGGTATTAAGTAAACAAACTAAGCAACTGCTAAGTGTATTGTTATGATGATCAATGGTGCCTCTTTCAAAATTGTGAATGCCATAGCATCTGGCTTAAAACATGAATCAAATTAAATCACTGGAAAGTTGTTGCATAATGCTCAGGTGACCTATAAGGCCCATGGGCCTTTTGTTGAAAAATTCAAGCGAGTTTGGTGCCTGTGATAATAAACATGGAAGCATCCCCCGGAAGGGTATATTCAATTTCGTTCAAATTATGACATCATAGGGGTAAGGGTACGATGGCGATCAATTTTACATCGGAAAAAATAAAAATTCTCTATAAATCCTCTCCTCACGAACATCAAAGACATGTTACATTTATTTGGAGGTATCCTTTGTTCGTGTGGAATATATTCTAGTAGAAAGAATCATTAAAATCTTCTTTTCAAAAATAGAAATGCCATAATTAGTCATAGTTAAAAGGAAACATCCTAAGGTAATGTACCGAAAAGGGGGGACTAAATTAGAAACGTTTTTAGCTCACCTGAGCCGAAGGCTCAAGTGAGCTTTTCTGATCACATTTTGTCCTTCGTCCGTCTGTCTGTCTGTCCGTCTGTAAACTTTTCACATTTTTGACTTCTTCTCAAGAACCACTGGGCCAATTTTGACCAAACGTGGCACAAAGCATCCTTGGGTGAAGGGGAATTTAAATTGCTAAAATGAAGGGCCAAGTCCCCTCACAATGGGAGATAATCAAGAAAAGGTAAAAATAGGGTGGGGTCATTAAAAAATCTTCTTCTCAAGAACCACTGGTTCAGAAAAGCTGAAACTTGTAGATTCTAAATTGTTAAAATCATGACCCCCGGGGGTAGGGCGGGGCCACAATGGGGAATCAAAGTTTTACATAGAAATATATAGGAAAAATCTTTGAAAATCTTCTTCTCAAGAACCACTAGTCCAGAAAAGCCGAAACTTATGTGAAAGCATCCTGGGGTAGTGTAGATCCTAAATTGTTAAAATCATGACCCCCGGGGGTAGGGCGGGGCCACAATGGGGAATCAAAGTTTTACATAGAAATATATAGGAAAAAAATCTTTGAAAACCTTCTTCTCAAGAACCACTGGTCCAGAAAAGTTGAAACTTATGTGGAAGCATCCTGGGTTAGTGTAGATTCTAAATTGTTAAAATCATGACCGCCGGGGATAGGGCCGGACCACAATTAGGAATCAAAGTTTTACATAGAAATATATAGGAAAAATCTTTGAAAATCTTCTTGTCAAGAACCACTGGTCCAGAAAAGCTGAAACTTATGTGCACATCCTCAGGTAGTGTAGATTCAGGTTTGTTCAAATCATGACCCCTGGGGGTAGGACGGGGCCACAATGTAAGTTCAAATGTAAAGAGCAATTAAGCCACAAGTAGTCAAAGAAATATGCAAACATCCATAGTTAGTGTAGATTCAAGTTTGTTCAAATCATACACTCTCACTTGGTTGGATTGGTTGGGACCACTATCGAGTTTAAACTTTTAAACTGATTTCTGCCTTTTTCCAAGCCACATTTTTCAGGTGAGCGATGTGGCCCATGGGTCTCTTGTTCTAGTCAATGTACTCAGGTGAGCGATGTGGGGTAGCCCTATAAGGGCCTCTTCTTCTGTTCATACTACTAAGTCAACTCTAGTCCATACATATTACACATTCTTGTCTTACAATACCTAAATCATCATATATACTACCCATTGCATTGTGTAGGACTATCATATATTCATGGGGGAATTTGGTGCGTATTATATTTACAGATACAAAAATCCTCCTTTTTAAAAATTCAAAAGTGGAAAACAAACAATTTTTATTAAAATCATAAAATATATTTCCAGTAAGGCCATCTTTAAAAATTTGTTTGCTTGCACTAAACCGACCGATTAAATATTATCGAACTCAACTCTTTTTTAACCTCCGGTAAACAACAATTTATTTTGTCTATTTCAAACTGTTCACTCTCCAATATACTAGTTCAACTTCATATACACAAGTGTTTTTAGATTACAAGAAATTTCCCCTACCTACAAAACTTTTTTTTCAAGTTGGGAAAGGGCAAGCAAACATTTTTTTAAAGATGGTCTGACCACAGGCCATTTAACTACTGTCTGGTTCCAAGTGCATATCAACTTGTGTATTGGTAATTTGAGATATATGATTAAGTACAAAACAGAGATCAGGTAAGCAAGTACAGTTTATTTCGGTTAAGGCAATATCCAGGGACAAAGACTCAAGCAGTAGAGAAAGCGAATATCACGTGACCAGCGGAGAGTGGTCTCCCCTGTCTACTGGTAAACAAAATTCAAGTTATTAGTACAAACTACAGAGTCCTATGTAAAAATATAACAACTGTGTAATACGATAAAAAGATAAACAAATTTCATATAAAATTTATAGAAGATAGAAATTAAGGAAATGACAAATCTTTGTCACATACATCTATAATTGGAAATAATGATGTACCTTGTACAATGGTAAACCTTCAATGGCGTACATAATGTTTACAAAGTGTACAAGGATAAATATATATACAGTTGTAGACAGGTGTGGAAATTTTAGCATCAAAATGGCCGACAGAAACGAATCAAAAGCTGGATATTGCCATGCCTATGGTGGATGGGAAGTCTTATTTATTTAAATTTTAATGCATTTCCCCTGAATTTGGCTCGATATGCATTTGGAAGTCACCATTAAAAGTTGCCATTCGGATGGCCCCAAAATTTCCACCACTGACCGAACAAAATTCCCCACAGCCAAATGTTAAAACGAAACCAGGTTACTAGAGCGCAGGAGAGATATGGCCCTAAGACTGGCAACCCTAAGTCTGGCAGTTCAATGCAGATTCGAAAAAATGAATCGTTCTATATACAGAACAATATAAATATGTATCACATATAAACATATATAAATATATATTATCTGATTTAGTAACCTAGTTTGTTTTAACATGCCTATCATTTGAACATACAACATACAGAAACAAGAATTGATGATATAAAAGAAAGATCTAAGTCCACCCTCATTAGTTTTATAATATTTTTTTTAATTTAGAAAGTTTTATAAATATATATTATCTGATTTAGTAACCTAGTTTGTTTTAACATGCCTATCATTTGAACATACAACATACAGAAACAAGAATTGATGATATAAAAGAAAGATCTAAGTCCACCCTCATTAGTTTTATAATATTTTTTTTAATTTAGAAAGTTTGATCACGAGAACACTTCATGAAATACATTAGATCAGTCATAAAGAAAAATCTCCGTCCACATTTTAAATAAATCTCTAACACCATTATACAGATGAAATATAATAAATGTTCATTTACAACAGTGACCGTGTGCCAGCCATGAAAAAAGTCTTTCCGTCTCGTGTGTTGGCCTGTGACAGAGGTGAAGGGAAGAGAGGAAAAATTAATATCCTGCGAGCTCGGCGAAGGTCTGATCCAACTCGTCACTAATAGCCTTGTATCTCTCCTTTTCTGCAAGCAGTTCATCTGAAATTCACAAAATAACACTGCTTTAGTACAATTCCTCACTTCAGAAAATTTACGTGCCCATCTCTGCTGAGGCTATGGTCAACAAAAACATATTGATGTTTGCAAAAGGACAGGGAATTGAAAATGCTTGATGATCAATTTTGC
This sequence comes from Saccostrea glomerata, assembly GCA_003671525.1. Classification (NCBI taxonomy): domain Eukaryota; kingdom Metazoa; phylum Mollusca; class Bivalvia; order Ostreida; family Ostreidae; genus Saccostrea; species Saccostrea glomerata. Next base: position 395,882 of record PRKT01000162.1, on the reverse strand, counting down.
CTTTTTATTTCCCTAGTAACCATGTTCAGGAACATCAGTGGGGTTTGATCTTGTCGAAAACATTTTGCTTCAGAGAAGATTATTACGTCAGCATCTACTATTGAGGGTAGGGCAAACATCAACATTGTATAATATTTGTAACATGTACATAAACAACTTCCATACAATTCAATGCAAAACTAAAATTTTTCAAATTTCCATGCAAATGCAATTAGTAAATTCTTTGTGTTTACAGTTAATAATATGAAGGTGGATCAAACCTGTACAAAAATTGTGTAGATCATCTAAAAATAGCCCTGGTTCTACAAATTATTGAGATCCTGAAGTGTGGCCTCCATTTCTGCCTGGAGTTCTTGTTTTTGTTTTCTTTCCTGTTCTAAGTCATCTGGAATTCACACACAAACACATGCCAATAGGTCAAGTTATCATGCAGTGATCAGTTACTACACTGACCTCAATGCAACAAACAATTCAAACAAAAAGTGACTTAATATCAAAAGAATTCCTACTACGCTTCATGCTGATTAATTTGAAATCTTAAGATTTTCCAAAAAAGCTCCTTTTACAAATAATATCTACAATACCTATTTAACATAACAAATATCTATTCAATGTTATTTAATATCAAATACAATAAACATATAGGAGAAAACAGTTTAATATACATGTGCAACTACACCTCTTTACCTACTCTTACAATTTCATCCAATTATTGTGAAAAATTCTTCTTTTTTTTGTCTTTCAGACCAATTAACATTTGAGACAAAAGGTTAATTTTACAGGAAAATAAATTTCCTGACTAATAATTAAATCAAAAATGTCTTTTTTCACACATGATGGTGATTGGTTAAGCTGGCATTTGAGGAAGTGTTTAGAATGATGGAGAAACATCAGCGACACATGACAAGTTTGACGACATTCATTATCAGAGCCAATCAGAGCTGAGATACTTACCAGTTAAGCACAACATAGAGATAGATCACACAAGGAAAGTGAGCGTGCTCAAAGGGGAGATAACTACCATCTTTCTGACTTTTTTATAAGCATATTTTGGGGGGCTTAATAAATCATTTTTCTCTGTGTAGGGAATGTTAAGCACAAGGGCAAGTACTGTCTTATGAAAAAACATTATTTTATTAAATAAGTCAGCAAAAAAAAAAAATGTAAAGGTTAATCAAGACTGCAAAATTTTCCACATTCCACAAATATTAAAAAATTCAAAAGATTTCATTAATTTGCTTCCTTTTAAATTTGTTATGTAAAAAGCAGCTTACAAATGTATTCTAAATTTGCTACAGCTAATTAATTTTTACCACTGCCCTAAATCATCTAAAAAGTCCTTTACATATGAAATGAAAATCTAGTAGGAAAAAAGTTAAACAATAGAAGGCAGAAAGAGATGAGGATGTCTGAAGCCGGTGGACGGTGGTGCCATCTTTACCTGACAGTCTATCGTTTTCTAGCTGGAGAGTGTATACCTGTCTCTCCGCGATCTCAGCTCGATTCTGGCTCTGTTGTAAAAGTTAATGCCATGTTTTAGATCTAACCAAAATATACTAAGCATTCTCATGCTTTTAGTTTGGGAACACTCTACAATGCACACTCCTTGCCAGGTGCTTGCTGAAAACAAAATCTGTATTAATAAGGGAACCATTCCTTGTGGTTTGTTGTATCCAAGTTCTAATGTTGCCAACTTATACTACTACTCAGTATACCTGAGGATGTTACTGATTTTTTTTTCAATCCTTTAAGGTTAAAGACATTTATATTGGTCCTCTACAAAACTTGGATACAACTCCCACTCTGCGGAGTGGACCGGGGGAGGGGGTAACTCCTGCGGACATGCTGGGCCTACCTTCTAGTCTGTCCACTTCCTTCTGAAGTTTGGATACGGTACGTTCAGCTTCAGTGGCACGGTTCTCAGCCTGAAGAGAGGGACTCGCACATTTATATCTCACAAAATGTCTCAAAATATCTCACTAGATCTCACAAAACATCTCATTTTATCACATAAAGATTTTCAACCAATTGTAGTTTTAAAATTGTGAAATGTTTCTGGGAAATTCAAATCAAAATCACAATATATTATCTACATAAAACCCTCCCTTTCAGAACATGCCTTTGACATTGACAAAAAAATACTGCACAAAGAAATATAATGAACTAAAGATACAGCTACAAAGCTCTTGAATGATAATCAATAAAACATATGTTATCCTTTTTCTTTTTTTGAAAATCATAAATAAATATTAAATGCATTTTTTTTAACTGCAGTTGGGAAGCAAGATAATAAAGCAGAAGAGGGAAATGAACTGTACTCACATCCTTCAGCCTCTGGGTAAGATCTCTAATGGTTTCTTCATAGCTGTCTTCTCTTTGTGAAGCCTGAAATTTACATTCAAAACTTAATAATTACAAACATTCAACTGATATTGTAGGCTGACTGAAATAAATTGTTGATTAATTTTTTCTAGCTTTAATAATTCTTAATTAGAAGTTGCACTGAAACAAAAGAAATTGTTAATTGATTTTGTTCTCAAAGCCTTTAAACCTTTTACATAAATATAATGAGCACCTAGTATCTCAACATATATGTAACTGAAATATGTGAAGCAATACCTTCAGTGTTATTAGACTACACTTCCTGTTTAGTTTAAAAGCCCCCATAAAACTCTTAAATTTTGTCATCCATTATATATTGAACAGTGATCTGATTTCTTTGGAGGATCTAGAATTTTACTCCATGCTTACTTTCACTCTTACACGGACACCGAAAAAACAAAACTAAGTACGGAGCATGCACAGAATTACACTGATATCATACACTAACAATCTCTAATTTCTCAGGGTTAGTCTTGGCAAATAGTTCTTCTCAAAGAACATTGTACACAAAATCTTATAATTAAAGATTACAATTTCATCATGCAGTGTGCAAATTTACCCCATTAAGGACAAAAAAAAATAAAATCACTCAAGCATTTTGCTTCAGTAATGGCTTTTAGCATGGAATTTACACTTTAGCATGGACAAGTAGCATGGACAAAAGCACAGTGAGATGTTAACAACACTGGCCATGCCGGCCCACCCTCCCCCATCTGAGAGGCGTCAAGTGCTGTCACATATTTCAGTTCTCAACATTATGGAAGATTCTAGCTATATCATGCACATATTCAGGTTATTTTTACTCTGGGTCCATCAGTCGCCTGAGATATCTGGATTCACAGCTTAATATGAGCAACTGATGGACTGAATTGTTAATTCGTCAATCTGATGACGTTCACAAAAAACATCTTCTGACAACTTTTGATACTTTCCCCAGCAGTAAGTATCCAAACAAGCTGTTGTGAAATCAGCCACTGTATAATCCTAGTGGACTTTACTTCTACGACTATTTTTCTGATGTTAAACCAACACACTATACAATCCTTCAGGTTGGTGGGGAAAAAATGCAAGACTCATGAATGATTAACTGAAGTGATTTGCTACAATGACTGAGATTTTGACTGGAATGCCCAAACAAATATATCATTGTCTTTAAACATATTTAAATTCCATACCCCCCCCCTTCCCAACCAATCAGGAATTAATATCAAAGGTAAAAAAATTTGTCAAAAGAAAACACTGATGAACTCTTAACCAAGTTATAAGGGAACTTGACATGCAGAAGGCAGATACAACAGGTTTTTTGTTTTTCCCTTCCTCAAAGGAAGTAATGTTTTTTCTTTGTATAAAATAAGGAGTTTAATAGTGTGCACAGAGGAGCAATGTGCAAGTGAATAACTATGCATTTATCATGTTTATGATGATACATTTTTCACAAAGTATAAATTTTTAAAAAAACTAGTCTTGCATTTCTTTTCCCTTCTCTGTATAAACAAAGACAACATTCTTGTTGTATTTGATATGTATACAAATAATGTAACCAATGTGAATAACTATGCATTTATCATGTTTATGATGATACATTTTTCACAAAGTATAAATTTTTAAAAAAACTAGTCTTGCATTTCTTTTCCCTTCTCTGTATAAACAAAGACAACATTCTTGTTGTATTTGATATGTATACAAATAATGTAACCAAACAATAAATTAAAAGGTCAATGTTGATTCTGATGTAACCAAATGTGAGCATGCTTAGAGGCCTGCATACATCGTCATGCACACCAGCTGAGGTTCACTGGGAGTGACTTTTATACCTCTTGCTCACTGATCTCCAATGATTTCATATTGTTGCCAACCACCTTAAGTTCTTCTTCCAACTCCAAAACTTTCCTGCAATATTAGAAATTAAGACTAACATTTCCAAACAATATTTCAGGCATGCAGCCCCACGTCAGAACACCAAGACGGCCTGTGCTCAACATCAGAAACCTTTTCCATGTTTAAATCCTTAAATATTAAGTTTAAGCTAGGCATATTTGTTTCATTAAATGAATTACCCACGCACCCACCCCCTAAAAACAATTAAATAAGGCTCAACAACATGGAACTGGTTTCTGACTCAGCCTTTGGGTTTCCTGTGAAGTTGCACCCTGTTTGATCCAGCCTGGATACTTTCCCCCTTACCTGGTCATTTTGGACTTGCAGGGTTTTGATATTGTTACCCACAACTGACAGTTGTTCCTCTAGGTCAATTACTTTGCTGTAATGGTACAAGAGATGGTTTACGGGCAAGTCAGGTGGCCTTACATTGTACTCAATTTGGGTTTTTCCCTTGATTTATTTATTTTTTTTAATTAAGAGCCAAAATTTATATAATTTCAACTTATCCAAAAGATATTTTTCTCTTAATTTTCTTCTCAAGAATAATATCTTAAATATTACAGGCTGCAGACAACAGCACATTTTGTTTTGAAAATGAGTTTACTGTTCTTCATAATGTTTAACTTTTAAATGAAACAAAGTTTTGAGAGAGAGAGAGACTGAATGCACACAACACTGGGGACCAGAGAAACATGCGGTCAGTGGCCATCACAACATGCCACACCCACTCCAGAATTCGGGGTAATAGAGTCGCTTCAGAAAATATCCAGACTGAATCGGTGTGTACACACTGGGTTGAACAGTTCAAATATACTGTTCACACAAAACACAGGCGTGCAGTTAACATGCTTTGGGAGAAGTGGGGGGAGAAATCTTAACATTTGAACTGTTTGTACCCAATGTATAGACACAATCATCTTACTGTGGTTTACAGTGTCTGAGCCAAACTCACAGAGGAACAGGGCTCCCTGGAAGTTTAGCTCACCTGACCATTGATACAAGGTACATACCTTTTCATCAGAAATTTCTAAAGCTTTAAGGCTATTAGTGGCTGCATGCAATTCATCGTCTAATGTCTTAACTTTGCTGTAAAGGGAAAACAACAAAAACATACACATATTAGTAAACCATGCATGGATGTCAATAAAACCATTTCAAACATAATTCTCTTTTCACCTGCTCCCCTCCTCCCCCATTTTTGTGTATTACTTTTGGGATAATAGTGGATTTTTTGATGGCCGATGCTTGTTCTCCGTTTCATGGATGTGATGGGGAATGTCTCAAAGTTTGAATTTTTTTTTTATCATCACAATATGAAAAGAGAGAACATAACAACTACTGGATTTAAAACAGAAAATTCCTACAAACAGTAAACAGACTGTTATTGTCTGTGGTGTTATTGACTTTCAATGGGAGGAAAACAAAACTGTTCACAGCTACAGAGGGATGCACGACTCAAGCTAAACATCACTATCACAAACAGTGAATACAAACTTATTTCATGTATATAAATATGTGATATTACTCCCCAAACCATTATTTCTCCCCGACTTTAGTTTTAACTGCACAAACATACATATGAAATAAGCTTGCTGTTTAGCTTTGTGAGAGTCTAGAGCTGTGTGCTTCACCTCATCGTATTTTTTGTCGGCTTCCTCTGCGATCAATTTGGCTTCAGTGAGCTGTTTCTCTAGGACATCCGTTCTCTCCTCAGAAGCGTTATTGAGGTTTTCCAACACCTTACGGTTTCTGGTGGAAGAAGATATTGTTTTAAATTAAAGCTTTGTCACACACTAGAAATGAACCCATAATAAACTACAAGCCATGGATGAGCCTGTTGAGATGGTTGTTTTGATCTCCCTGGTTTAGATGTGGGTTGTGAACTATTTCTAAGATCTTGGTTCTCTACAGAAGATTTAGGTAAAGAAGCAGAGCTGCTACAGTGTTAAGGTGACATGACAAAGTTTACAGGCTGCATGCCAGTATATAGGTTTATGGTGAGTATAGGGATTTGCTAATTGGACCTCGTCATATTTTCTGTCCGTGTCCTCTGCTATGTATTTAGCCTCCTTAAGCTGCGCCTCTAAAGCATCAATTCTCTCATCATCAGTAAAACTTCTGCTCTCTAAAACTTTTCGCGCTCTGTTACAAACAGACAAATGAGACGATTAGGAAGCAAAGAAAAATAAAAACATTAGTTATTCTGAAGACATGCATGATTACACACTCTGAAACAAAAACAAAAACTCAATTATCCTCATCTGTAAAAGAAGAAATCTTGGACTCCATTAATAGCCACGCAAACCTTAAGGTATCCCAACTTCCTGCTTAGTACAACATCCAATTGTCACCATGGGGTAACCATGGCTACATACCTCTTCATATTTCCTTTCGGCCTCATTGGCCACTTGTTCCATCTGTTTCATGTTCATTTCAAGTTGGTCTATCCGGCCATCGTCCAATAAACTCTTATTTTCTAAGCATCGACGGGCTCTGTTTAAAAATTGATAGAACATGCAATAATGTTTTGGCTGTGGGCATTATTACCTCAGTGTATCGGCTCTCGGCCTGCTCCGCGACTTCTGTCAGTTGTCGCAGTTTGCCTTCCATATCATCCATTCTATTTTCATCTGTTCTGCTCCTGCTCTCAAGGGTCCTGCGACCTCTAATGCCATTGGGTAAAACACTTAATTAGCATCAATAGTTAGCCAATCAGATTTTATGTTTTAATGAAGGGACAGGGAAGCCACTACGGGTAGTGTTTTACCCTTAGAGAAGTGCAGTCATCTAACCATAGTCAGATTTTATCAAGGAATATTGTGTTAAGGAAGATATGAAGAAGCCGCCGTTTATAAGAGTGCAGATATTTGTGACTGGCTAAGATAGAATTTTAGTGATGTAAATTTATAGACCATTTTGCCTCCCCGGTATTTCCCCTCCATCACCCTTTGGCATTAGAGACATACTACGACTACCCAAGCTGTATATAAATCTATATATAGAGCCTGGAGTCAGAAAATGTTTATTTTCAGGACTGGCATCCAGAATAACCAACATTTTCTGGGGAAAACTTACCCAGTCTTTCTCCTGGTTTACATGCTTCCATAGTAATAGTAAGATACATGATAAAGAGGATGAAATCTGTTGGTGACATTTTCAAACTTTGTCTTTATCTTATTACTTCATTGTTTGCTTGTCTACCAATCATATAAAGATATTTCTTAGTAGGTATGCCAAACAGAGGATAATGAATAATTGACAATTATTGATAATCAAAAAAGGACTCCCCTTAAATATAAAGCCAACAGATTTCAACTTTCCATACAAGATAATAATTTACAATTCATGTACCTCTGACAATTTTTATACAATTATTATCCACATGCAGAACCATGCTTAATTAGTATAACCATAATCATGATAATAACTAGGTCACTATAATAATCAAATCCCCTATCAAAAAAGATTCTTTTGAAGAGTTTACTTTATACTTCCGTTCCATTTTTGGAAAATTAATTACACGTACACATTTTTGCAATAAAGGCCCTGTTTACCTAATTTATCCCTTAGAATTACAAACAGATAATGGGGAGCATATATAAATAGAATTTTAAAGTTAAATTATGGGACAAACTATCATACAAGGAGTTATAAATGGTAGATGTATGAATCCTGCATCACATTCCTTACATAACATTAAGATATAATCCCAGCATAATAGCGGATGATAATTTTTCATTCCATAACATGTTATTATACTTTCGCAATTTCTTTTTCCCAACACATGATATTTCATCAATATGACACCCCCCCCCTTCTCTATCCCTAGACAAAATCATCAAGAAACCACAGAATGAAATTTTCCTAATATGCCTAACGAATACAGATTTGTGGTTATATCAACACATGAAGCCTCAGAACCAATGTTTGCAAAGAATTTATTTTGTACACAGGATGCCTGGACAAGCCTAAACACAATCAATGTACAGGTGGAAATATCCATAGGGAAAAAATCAATGTTATCTACAATGTTATGAACAGTGAAGGCAGTTCTGGTCTACTGGTTCTAAACCGTAAAATTCTCTACAATCTTAGGTCCTGAGGCAACTCATGGCATCTCATACAGGGACCCTATACACCATACAGATTTACATTATAAACCAATTTTATGTTTTAAAATTATGTGATTAATCCTAGCTCTAAATTTTGAAAAATAGCAGTTAGGTGTATAGAGTTTACAATGAATATAATCATGATAATAATATTTTATTACATTACATCAATCTCAAGTTGCAAAAATGCATATGAAAAGCAATGAATAATTACATGTGTCATATTGCATTAAATTTTAATATTGATTTCAGTTTTCATTATATTAAATTTATCAGAAAATTCAAATCTTTGTAATTATTTGTCACTTAAAATAAATAAGAAATTTTGACTGTGCAGTTAGTATGTATGCCATTATAGATATTCTGGAATGATATTTTTGTTGTATGCCATTATAGATAGTGTGGAGTGCTATTTTTGTGGGCGTTACCTTTCGCTCTCGTCTGCGGCTTTGGAAGCTTCCTCCAACTTTTCTGTGGCGGTCTGGAGTCGCTCTTCTGACCGCTCCATGTCTTCCTCCAGAAGCTGGATCCTCCTGTTCAAACTCTGGATCTCTTGTTCTGACTACAACACAGTAATGTAACACATAAATGATATAGAAGACATGGACATCAACAAAAAACATACAATACAGGATTACTTAAGTTACAATACACTAAAAACAAAAAATATTTATAGATACCTAAATATAATCATGATAATATACATATAACTTGTTTCACTTTTCTAGATATCTAGTTATGAACACATTATTTTAGCAAAGAGTAGAATTTGTCTTATTATAACCTATAGATATATATTAAGTATTTAAATTGAGTCATTGTATACAATGTTTGTAGTCCTCATAAGTTGAAATCTAATGAAGGACTCTTTAATTTCATGCTACAAGTACATGCTAGACCTTATATGTACATACACTTTATTATATTTTCTAAAATTTTGGAAATAAGTCGGAATTTGCAGGAAATCATATTTTCTCAAAATTTGGCAATAAATTCGAGTTTGCAGGAAAATCAATGTTGCAACTGCATGTGTATTGGCTTATTCTTAAAAAGGTTTTTAAGACATTTCCTTGAAAGTTACATGGATAGATTTAAAAATGTTCAACTCTTGCTATATATGGTCAAATAGATATTTGTACAAGTTGAGGCATTTACGTGAATAGTAGAAATAAACAATCCTTCATGTTGACGTAATTTAAATCAAGCCCAGATTCCTTGCATTCATCCAACAACCATGCATGCATTATCTGTGAAGGTCTGGTTTAAATTCAACAGAGAGCACTTAACCGTGACTAAAGGCCACATAAATCAAACACTACACAGTCAATGGCTGGTCTTATATTAAAATACCACGCTACACCTTATGAAGTAAACATGTGTAGCTGATTAGAGGAGAAAATATTTGTACAAAAAATTATACCACCCCTACTTAACCTTTTATTACTCCTTATCTGGTCGGGCACTTAGCTTTTGTAAAATTGTATCCCTTTTCATTCAGATATCAGTGTGTAACAGAATTCATTCAAAAACTCCCTAACCCTTCAGTCCAAATCTTCAGAATGGGTGCAAAAATAACTAAAAATTCCTTAAAATTTTCCTGCTGAAAATGACAGGAATTTTGTAGATTAAATATGTGTAACAACTGGCTCTATGTATTGTCTAACACACCAAAACTTATCATCATTGAACCAAATATGAACATGTGTTTTACTATCTTCTCAGAAACAACTATCTATCTCTTTCATCATGTTCATTGTCTTCTGACTTGGATCAAATGCTACCTATAAAACAAAATATTATCATGGGATACTCATACATTACACTCAGAGCATAACATCCCCTTAGGCTATTACCGGTATTGCATTTTTTTTTTAAAATATATTGTATGAAAACCTCAGAGATTCCAGTCATACAGGGACATAATGTCTGTGTTTACACGGAGTTAACTCAAATATCTCCCAGCCAAACTAGTGGCTGACACGATCTAGGTGGAGAAATGGAAGAAATATGATTCATCTAACTTTAATAAAACACAACCATACACTCTATGAAAAATTTTGACTGCAGTATTTTATCCTTGTCAGCAGCTTCTCACTGATAACACGGGGGAGCTATGACTCACACAAGGTCACTGCTACTGTACACACCTCCCAAAGGAAATTCCTCCATCGCTTAGACAGGCGAGAGAAAGTTTAAACCGTTAAAATAAATACCTTCCTATTTATACAGATCACAGGTAAACTCACACTGAATGAAAAAATCATTGTGGCAGAGAAACCCAATATTATGATGACAATGTAGGAGACAGAACAGGTTCAGTACCAGATCACCTGTGTCCCACAGGTCTAGAGGTCAGTACAGCATCACCTGAGAGTGTGTCCCTTAGGGACAGGACCAATAGCCATCTGGTCTAGTTCATAAATCAAATAAAAAATGTTACAGGTGTCAATACCTTTGTATAAACACATTTATTGACTTAAGAGTTTTTTTAAGCACTGAAGACCTGGGGTTATAGAAATACAAGACACCAGAGCCTTAATCAGTTGTGGTAAGGTTCTTGTTTACATGATGACTTTGACACATTCCTAGGGTCATTAGTATTGTTTACCAGTTTTCTGACTAAGTATAACTGTAATGCAGTTTGTCAATAATTTTGAGTTCCAGTCCCAAGGCAATAAACTTTTCCAGTATGTGTAATTCTAAATATGCACACTTCTACGTAATATTGCAGGTGTGCATATTCCATCAATGAATACCTGTCTGACCTAGCAGTCCTTATTCATAAAGATCACCTCACTATGCTGATGTTTTCATTAACATACAATTAACATATTAGTCATTGCATAAAGACTATCATTACGGTATGTTAATTTCCCATTGTAAGGCCCTTTATGTTACGTCTTACTCCTATTATTTATATATAGCAGAGGTAGTAAATGTAGATTTTATGAGGTCAGGCCAGTGTTTATAAGGTTGACCCCTGATAGTGGCAGTTTACAGTGTGTGTGTTTGATAGGGTAACTCTAACCCAAGCCACAGAAAAACTGATAAATACTCTGCCAAACAAAAGCCCCTATCTAATGGTGCATTTGGTCTACACCCTTCCTTGATAAAATCAACTATTTGTTTCAATTGGGCCTAGTTGTCTCTACTAATAGGCTGATGTGAAAATATGATATAGAATTCATTCTAAACATTCCTAAAGGAGGAAACGAGTGTCAACAAGTTCATTGTACTGCCCTCTGATGCTAAAAAGGAAACACATTCTTGAGTTTTCCTTCCTTGCTATGCACAAAACCACCACCATCATTAATGTCTAGAAATCCCACATAGAAAAGTCTGAAGTACTACATAACTGCAACCTATACTTAGGAACCCAACCAAGAGTAGCAGTTTGAAATTAATTAAAAATTACTGAGGACCTAGCAGTCTTGTCAAATTAAAATGAACCAACACTCGTAGAAAATAACTGCTAACTTTTTGTTTTCATATTACTATGAACCAAAACTTAAACATCTACTTTTTTGTTAAAATATTAATTGACCTTGTTGAAATAATGAAACTTTCTTGACACATAAAATTTACCAAACCTCAAACATTCTACACATGCCACTTGATGAATTAACAAGACGATAATAAATTTTTCAGTTGAGGACATGACCCCCTCCCCATCCGACCTATAAAAGTTAACTAGAAGTAAATAAATATGTGCTGAAATTTTAATTTCATGCCATAAAAATTCCACAGAGGCACCTGGGACAGTCAATCATTTTCAAGATAAATACTATAGTAGCAGACCGATGAAATAGATGAACAAATGCCTAATTCCGATCTCCATATCCCAAAATTGACACTGAACACTCACCTACTCCTAATAACGTGTGAGTATATCTTAACCTTACATTTACAAACAAGGTTATTTTCAAATGACACATAAGATCTCAACATGTTTAAACCCCCTTTTTGGAACACATTTCATAAATATCATCTCTGCTCATAGCTTGGTTTTGCCATATGTGCATTTTAAAATACAACTGAAGTATATATACAAGAGAAGTAAAGAATCATATTGATAACCACATGCTTAATATCCCGAGGAAATTCGGGACGCATTAAGAGCGGAAATGAAAATGGCCAACACCTACATTCTCTTTCTCCTGTTTAAGGCTGTCTGTAATGCGAACTTGAACTTCTAACTTTTCCTTTAGAATGTCATTTTCTTCCCTTAAAGCGCCCATTTTGTCCTTAAGGGCTTTCAGCGTGCCTGCACCTCCTATCGACATTTTGGTTAAGTTTTATCCTAGTAAAATCCACACAAAAATGGAAGATATTTTCGCCGGTCGTAACCGCTTCACGCTAATTCCTTATTCTTCCGCGTTAAAATAGTAATGTTAGTCCGTATAAACTTAGATATATTCCTTAGTGATTTTAAGATATCCTTCAAATAAAAGTAAAGTTTTCCTAAAGTGAAATGGCATATATTCGTGATTTATCCCAAAAGTTGTTTAGTTGTATATCACTACGCGTCTGTCCCATCAATGGCTAAGGATAGTATGCAAAATAATGTCACATGACTAATTTGACCCAAAAATATTTACCTGGCTGTCTCATGCTTTGGCTTTACGCCCCTTTTCGTTCACTTATTCCCATATATGGCAAAATATAATTCACTACTTTATAAATTGAAATTATATTATGTATATATTTTTATTTTTATTTTGTATTTCCATTACATTACGTACAGTTATCTAAGAAGTATAACTTCCTTTCTAAAAAAAATAAATAAGCAAATAGTTTTTCAACCTTTCTGAAACCTTTTCAAAGTTTTATACATAAAAATATCATTTATACACTTAAGAAGCAATTTGCAGTTGAAGGGGGGAGGGGGGGGGGGGGGG
>PRKT01000162.1:295685-382599 GCA_003671525.1 Saccostrea glomerata | reverse complement strand
GGGGGGGGGGGGGGGGGGGGGGGGGGTAAACGGAAAGGAAAATCAGTGTTATTAAGGATCACTGTAAACTGGTAAATATGAGCACAGGTTTCTATTATAATATTTCATTAAGCATTGCGTGGAAAAGAATTATGGTTATTAATTTTTCTACAGTTTACCCCTAGTAAAAAAAATTGCTTGTACATTCCCTTATTGTGTAATTCATAATAAGAAAAGAACAAAGTTTTTTTTTAATTATAGTGTTTTACTTCATTACGCTAATCCCAATCCGACCACATGCTGCCATTTGTCTTGCGGCACACGACTGGACGCTAATTACATGTGATCATTACTGACAAATGACCCTTAAGTTAATCTGGTATGAGAGATCGCGGAGCCCCTACTGTGTGCAATACAAAATACCAACAAATCATTTGCCATAAATCCCCAACATGTGTTCTTCTGCAGCCGGAGAATCATGTTACCTCGGTCTATTTTTGGCAACACTGAGGATGATGCCTGCGCAGCAGAAAGCGCTCAGCAAGAATTCTAATACAAACAAACAAGAAGTAGGAAAAAGTAAAAACAGACAAAACTTCAGAAAACAGAAGAGTATGGGCGCACGCATCCGACTGTTCTTAACATCTTGAAATCACTCCAACATTTTGGAAAGACTCCAGCAACATAAAAATTATAGAATTAACATATCTTTTAAACAAAAATGATAATACCTAACAAGCAAAAAGATTTCAAATATTGAGACAAGATAGAAAGAACATCCTCTTGGAAAGTATTTGGGATAGCATACCCGTCTTAAGGATACTTTTAAGATATTCTGTACTTCTGTTCCAATAATTGCATATTTAATCATCGTATTGGACTGGATTCCGAGGGACAGACACGAGAACATTAGACCCCCGGGGCGGGAGGGGCGTCTGGGTTTTTGGCTTATTTCATCCTCATCACTTATCTCCATGTCTGAAAATATCGGTTCATTGCTGTATATCACTCGGTCAAATTCGTCCATTGGGGGGTGGATCACGGGGTGGACAGACACGAGAACATTAGACCCCCCGGGCGGGAGGGGCGTCTGGGTTTTTGGCTTATTTCATCCTCATCACTTATCTCCATGTCTGAAAATATCGGTTCATTGCTGTATATCACTCGGTCAAATTCGTCCATTGGGGGGTGGATCACGGGGTTACCCCCCTCTGGTTCTGGTCGATCAGACGAGGAAGATCCCGCCGACGATTTCTTTTTATTCTTGTCTTTTTTACTTTTCTTAATTTTCTCACTAGTCCCCCCATCCCCAACACCCTTGTCTTTTTTCTTTTTCACTTTTTTCGTTCCGGATTTTTTCTTTTTCTTTCCGGTCCCATCTGTTGAGAGTTCCGGATTAAGGTCCATGGAATGTGAAGAAGTGACGGAATCCTGAGAGAGCTGCGAGGACGACATACTGACCACAGAATCCTGAGAAAGCCCCAGTCCTAAATCACCTTCCACTTGTAAACTATCACAACTATCCGTCCATTTCATAGTGTCCACTAAGTCCGAATCACCGCTCCTCTCCATCCGATCAAATTATAAACTTATTATAACTCCCAAATCGTGATAAAGTTTTTATTCCCGAAAACTTTTAACTAATTTATTTTTTCTCAATTATTTTTAAAAAAATCTTTAAAAGTCGCTGACCACGTGTACTTTGTTTTGAAATCTAAATCGGGGTCACATTTGAGTGTTTTATTGGCTATAAATAGTGCTCCGATGCGACGGAGTAAGAGCAATTATCGGCAAAGCCAATACTGAGCCCTGGTTCCGGCGGAGTGACTGGCAGAACATTCTTCGCGTTACATTCCCATATAGGGAGCCGTGACGTCACATCAGGTGTAAGACAGTGTGCGCTTCATTATCTGCTGCAGATAAGTGTCTGTTGCAGCTTAAGGATTCTTAGTGCAGACAATTTAACCACAAACATGGCACTATGTGAAGTTTTCCAATCCTTTAAATCCTTGAACAAAACACCAATGAACAACACACACTGTTAGAAATATACCGATTTTGTCCGAATTCCGGTGTAAACATTCTAAATCTACATTAAACACTCACACAATAAAAATTTTACAACACTGATGGTGAAATCGTTGTTAAGACGATACATGTTAATTACATGTAATTAAAAGAAAAAATCCACATGAACACCCATACAGAAGCCAGAAAGCTGAAAGTTTGGGCTTCCAAACTATTGAGGAAGCTAGCCATGCAATGTATACGGAGAAAGGGAAGGGTTTCCATAAAAAATTTCGCCATGTTTTTTTTAACTTTAAAATGACGTCATCAATATCGTCTGCTTACCTCGGAAGCCTTTTTCTCTGCCTCCTCGTACTTGGCCTGGCAATCCTGGTACTTTTCGTTGACGATGTCAAACTCATTCTCTAAGTTGGAGTGCTTTTTCTGCAGTGTTGTGAGATCTTCCTCTATCTGAAAAAATAATAATGATTTTGAATTCTTGACCTTGTTTGACCATATGAAACACACACAATGTTAAAAAAAAATCACGTACAACACATGTGTTCCCTTCTTTCTTTGTATATGGATTTACTGATGTAGAATTTGGGGCTTTTGATAATAAAGGGAATTGTCTTCAGCTTTTTTACATGCTTTGCAATGATAAGCGCAAAGAAAAGATAGCGCATGCGACGTTTCTCGATGAGAAATGTTTGTGTATAATTATGAATACAGTACGACAACATCAGTTGTTAGTTTACAACAAGAATGCAATGAATTGTCAACAAAACAAGGTTTGCTCCTAGCTTGAAGACATCATGCCAAATAGGTATCGAGTTCAGAAGGCATAAGATCAGATTTCAAGATGGCCGCAAAATGTCTGCAAATGATGCCATTTTGCTTATATTGAATGAAATTGAACTGGTTTTGTATTTATCATGTTTATCTTTTGAATGTTTTGTTGATTGTTATCTTGGTGTTTTATATACATTGACATTTTAAAAAAATTTATTGAAAAAAGAACCAATATATATTAATTTTATCTTATTTTTAATTAATGATAAATGTTTGATTGAATCTGTATTAATAACCTTATAGAATGATTGATATAAAATGTATAGCTCAATATTGAGAATCATTAAGTTTTGAACTGAATCATATTATAAGATCACAAAATGTGAGCTCTACATTCATTGTTGTTATGAAGTGTTTATTGTTTGTGATAGCAAGGCATGTTATTTCAAGTTTCAATTATTATTACTAACCCAAAACACAAAGATTGAAAAAAGGAAAAGAAATTATATGTTAGGATAAAAAAAAATCTTAAATTTTATATCAAGAACTACTGAAATGAATATCATTTAAATTCAACAAGATTTTATTTTAAATTTTGATGAAAAGTCCATTATGGAGCTAAACTTCGTTAACTTTTGGATCTTTTGTTGACGTTTGTCTGTCTGTGTCACAGGCAGCCCGTAAACTTGCTATCACAGAGGTGGACCTTGAGCGAGCAGAGGCTCGACTGGAAGCAGCCGAGGCGTGAGTATCCAATGGACGTCCCGTCCAGCGAATGCCTCTCAGTTGTCCCCCCTTAGTTAGTTTTATTAACACTGTGTGTGTGTGTTTACAGTCTTGCTTGTATGAAATTAACATTTTGTAGGCTGCACGAAAATTATGTGTACTTGAAGGAGAATTAGAAAGAGCAGAAGAACGTTATGAATTAGCAGAAAGGTTTGTTCTCTATAATTAATGCTAAAATGATTCAATTAATATTATAAAACAGTGAATATATATTAAATTAGAATACATGTATATAAATCATTTGTAAAAATTATTTAAGATGAGCAATGCATATTTGAATTTGATATAAAGAAATAAAGGTTCATATAAGCGTACTGCATGGAGTTTTTACGCATGAATGAGTGTTTTTTAGGGGGCTGGGGGGAGGGGGGACAGTTTCTAGATAGGTATAATGTATAAAGACATTCTCAGTAATGGGTGTAAAGATTTACATATTGATTTTGAACTAAATGTGGAGAAATATGAGTTTATGTGTTATTTATCTGTTATGCTCACACTGCAAGAGAATGGGAGAGGACTAAGTTTTTGAAACTTGTGTCCAATCACTTTGACATGTTGTCAATAAAATATGTTCAAAACACAAGAGAATTTAACGAGCAGTAAAGGGAAAGGGAATGTGATTGCTTGAAGACATCATGCCAAATAGGTATCGAGTTCAGAAGGCATAAGATCAGATTTCAAGATGGCCGCAAAATGTCTGCAAATGATGCCATTTTGCTTATAACAGCAAACGTTTGCAAAAAACATATTCATCTTTTCATAATCTTAAAATATCAAAGAAAAGTCATAATTATATATACATCATTTCATAAAATTTGTTTCCTCGATGATTACATTGTTACCGAGTCGAGCCTAGTTTGAAAAAAGTTGGTTATAAAAGAGACGTTTATCCATTGATCTGGTTTGGTTATTTGGCCTACCTTCGCTTTCTGCTCTTCTGTATCCCTTAGCTGCTGCTCCAGCTGCTCTGCCCTATCCTGGGCGTTCTCCTTCTCCATTTTCATGGCGATCATCTTCTTCTTGATGCTGTCCATGGCTATTTTGTATTTAAAACGTGGTCCTTACAAATAACTACAAAATAAAAGGAATATCAAAAGCAAAAAGGAATGAACGGGGAAGACTTCAACTGCAGACGAGAACCGCTTGACTACCAGCACCAAAGCTCCCTCAGTCTCGAAAGGGCTACACTGAAGTAAACACTTACACTAGCCTTCCAAATAATTGGAGAAGAGAGAGAGAGAAACGGAATGTGAGGAATAGCCTATCACAGAGGGTATATCTCTGGCGAAGGGAACCCCTAGAGTGCTACGTCATCCACACCGCCAGATAACCCGACATCCTTTTTCGGAGTCTATAATAATAACAGATTGGAGCTGGGGGATTCCAATCAGTAGAAGGAGGGGTGCCAGTCTCCAAAATATCCCCAATTTCCCATGAAATAACTTCATTTTTTTAAGCCATGCTTTAAATCATGTTGCATTTCACTGCTCTTCATTTTACTTATTTTTTTAATTATCAATTGTCTAGATAATTCAGTTTTTGTAATTTTCACCGTTTCTTAATTTACCTGAGGTTCTAACAAGTAAATTCAACATAGAATCACCCCGTGTGTAGAACACATGTGGGTTTCTATGACAACGAAACTAGGAAGAGAAAACTTTTATCTGAGCAGATTTTCGCCCACAAATCTGCTTTTGTCGGATTGGTTTCAAGATGCTTTTACAACATCGCATAAACATGTACTTTGTATTTGTTTTGTATGGATCATAAGCGCCTTTTAACTCTCATATTAAATGATAAGACTGTTTCAATTTTTTTTTCAAATATAATATAATTTTCTTTAAAAAAGAGGTTTTGTGAACGATAGTGCTAGTATATTCCTCTACTACGAGAAGTGCTGGTCTTGAGTATTATTTTGCTGATCTGTTGAATGGAAAGTCGCCAAAACCTGCTACAGCGGAGACGTGAGTGGGTGACTGTACCCTTGTCAGATGACGAGCGGGAATGTGCAAGGCTAGAGCTTCCCCCCGAACAAAAACACAACTGTCGTAACTCCAAAATTGATATTGATATTTATCATTTTATGGGTATTGATACATTGTACATCTTACATTTTTATGAATTTTCTACGCTTCGGAAAAAAAGTGACATGTATATAGAGATTCGTTCCGTTTAACACTTAACAGTTCAAATTTCTAAAATGATTAATTAGAGGTGTTGAATGTAAAAATATTAATTCAAATTTCTAAAAAACTCAAACTGATTTGGTATACTGAAACTTATATTTTGGTTAAAAAATCTAAATTTTCAAATTTCCAAACTGGTTTTAAAATTTAAATATTTTAGATTTTTACCTTTAATGATTGTTTATAAAGTTTACACTTAACAATACAAAATTCAGTAAATTAGTTTGTCTTTTGATTATTTAAATTTTACTTCAAAATTCTAAATTTCAACTTTCAAACGTTACACATGGATTTTTAGAAATTTTGAACTTTCATTCAAACACTCACAATTCAAATATTCAACAACACGTTTAAATACATTTTGGGTTTTGAGTCTTTTACTTCTAATATCCAAAATATAATATTTAAAACCTGGTTTGAAATTGGAAACTATTTCAAAACCTCTTTTGGTTAAGAAAAAGATCTTTCAGATTGTTTGAATATTGAACCGATATTCAAAATTCAAATCGGGTTTGGAAATTTGATATTTTGGATATTTAATCTAAAAAATCAAAGTGTTTTGGTTATTTGGCATTAGAACATTTGAATCAAAATTCCAAATTTCTAAAAATCTCAAATGTTTCAAAGTTAAAATTTAGAAGTTCGAAATTAATTTTAAGTTATCAAAAGACTAAAATGGTTACTGAACTATAGTTTTTTATTTAAATTGTTTACAATTTTGTCGTATGTTACAAATTATCGCACACTGGCTAGTGCTATGTATCCGCAAATTTATATTCTTGTACTCAGTAGCTAAGAATCTTCAAATCTTTATCATCAACTTTTACAAACAAAACATTTACATCGGACACAATAAATCCATACATCTATGTGTACATAATTAATCATGACATTCTTTTTTTACTAAAACGTTAATATATCACAGACCCGGAATTGTTCCCGGGGGGTCAAGTCTTAGAGACCCCCTCCCGTGTATTTACCCGTGGCAAGAGAAAATATATGTAGATAAATTCGGATTCTGGTGCCCTGTGAAATCCGGAATATTAGAAACACCTGGTCCTTATAATCAAACATTGACTGTATTTGTATAGGATCGCCATTCATTCATTAATGTCATAATATTACCAGTACACGTGTTTGACTGTATCTTTTGTGATTTGCATAATTCATGTAACATATCCAGACACCATCCCTATGGTTTTTATTTACATCCAAATGCATAGAATTGTAAGGATATTCTTCTTATAATAATAAAACACACAGTTAATTCAAAATTGTACAATTGTTTGAGTAAAAAAAACTATTGTGAACGTCTTTGCCATTTTACG
Organism: Saccostrea glomerata; assembly: GCA_003671525.1. Classification (NCBI taxonomy): domain Eukaryota; kingdom Metazoa; phylum Mollusca; class Bivalvia; order Ostreida; family Ostreidae; genus Saccostrea; species Saccostrea glomerata. The sequence goes on along the minus strand of PRKT01000162.1, from coordinate 375,521 downwards.
TAAAAATGACAATAAAATATAATTACTGAATTCAGTATCCATGAATTTGCGACTAAAGTGATTAAGTGTGGTGTACTCTTTCTTTGAATAAGGCGAGAAAATAATTTATTAAATAAAGAAATTGAATTAAATTAATATTTGAAAATCTCAACATGCACAGATTGCTCCACGAAGTCGCCATTGTCTGTTTTTAAAGAAGGTATTTTTGGAAAGTTTTTTCTAATTCTGTTCGCTTTATCAGTACATAGCTGAAAAATGATTCATATGCCAAGCAGATCGTTTATTACCATGGTAATGTATATATTTTTAAAATCAACCTTCAAAACAAAAATGCAGTGAAAAAGTTAAACAAGATATATTATTTTCTAAAGCAGAGTCTAAAGCTATGGTATTTTTTATTTGTTTGTTTTGCTTCGTATTGTTATTATTGAATTGTATTGTTTTTTGTTTGTTATACTTCAGTTATTCAGTGGATATCCTTTGATAATTAGGTAGACAGGTATTACAGGTTGTGCTGTAACAAGAGTATACAAATACAAATAACGAGCTGAAGATGATGATGAACAGAAGAAATTCCGCATTCCTCGCACAGAGAGATAAGTATCAAGTAACAAGTAATGACTGTCAAGATCAAACATATCCTAAATTTCCAAATTAGACAGATGTACTTTCGTTGTCTCAGTCATAAGTCGGAAGCAAATTGAAAGGGGGGGGGGTAAACCAACAAAAAGAGGAAAACCCCAATATTCAATGCCTATATTTTGTATATATTTGCAAAAAAAGTGGGGGGCTAACCCCTAGCCCGCAGGTTCCGACGCCCATGTAGTGTCCAGTAAGTACCCCCTCTCTCATTTTTGTCAACTCTATATTTCCAAGGACATATATATGTTTATAACTTTTGAATCTACGCAACATATATAACATTGTGTTATTTAAAATGTTATACAATAGACATGATATATTTAACACTGCATGGATATCTAATTTTAAAATCAAGTTCAAATTCACTGGATCACGTCTAATGGATCCTTTAAACAGTTTGTAACAAGTATTACGCTGTAAATGGGGGAAAATTTTATTATCTTTTTATCTTTCACAATTCTATATTTCTTTTATAGATGCCATTTAATTTCAGTAAATATTATTAAAGATTACATGTTTCAAATTTTGTACTGTTAAATAGAACCCTTATCAAATAAAAAACAAGTTTGCAAAGTTAAATTATTAAAATTCAGACTAAACAGTCAATCAACAAACAAGACCTATTAACCTTCATTTTACTTGTTTTTACTTCAGTTTGTTTTTGTTTTTACTTTGAGTTCGTTCTGCGAATGATAACATTTTAATAATTGCTTCACAGCAGTATTCAAATTTAAAGATGGATGATAAGTTATGTTTTCAGAATTTCTGCATGATAACTGCGTCTGAGTTGGTGAATTGGCCGCCTTCCATTTGGCGCGCTATCTGTTAGAGCTGCCTATAACTCGTCCCTAGGCATGTAATTCACTAGATCTGTCCAGATCTTACCGATAAATTGTAGGCTTTAAATTATTTCTTATGTCAGAACAATCTTAAACTAAAATTAACAGTGTTAGATTTCGAAAACTAACATTGAACTAGATCCGCTTATTTTTTCAGTTTCTTCGTCAGCATTATATCGAAGCATTATTCTTAAATCATTCTATTTTAAAGAATTTTACATTGCATAAATGATATAAAATATACGAGATAGATAAAAAATTATAAAATATATTGTATAAAAAAAACAAACCAATGATGATAACATTTAGAATCAAACAAAGGACATTGACATTGTGAATCATTGTATACAGAGGCACCTACATTGTAAAAGAAACAAATTAAAGATGTTTAAATTCTATATACATGTACTGAGGCACTTTAATTGTATGAGAAAAAACTAAGGATGATTACATAGTTTATACTATGGCAACTATATTGTATAAGAAACAAACTAATGATGTTTAAATTGAATACACTGAGACATCTATATTGTATAAGAAACAAACTAAGGATGTTTAAATTGTATACACTGAGACATCTATATTGTATAAGAGACAAATTAAGGATGTTTAAATTGTATACACTGAGACATCTATATTGTATAAGAGACAAATTAAGGATGTTTAAATTGTATAAATGATATGGAGATAACGAACAGCATTCAATCTCAAAGTCAATAAAACAATACAAAATAAGAGCAGAGCAAACTCGGACCCCCGAAACATCAGAGGTGAGATCAGGTTCCATGGAGGAGTGAGCATCCCCTGCCGACCGGTCACACCCGCCGTGTGTTCCTTGTCAGGGTCAACTTCCCTTACTTATGCAGCAATATACCTTATTGACAGTGATATAGTCCATTTTTTTTATACACTGCATTGACGACGTTTTTTTCCGTTTTTTCCGTTTTTTCCTGATCATGACAAGGAGCACACGGCGGGTGTGACCTGTTGGCAGGGGATGCTCACTCCTCCATGGCACCTGATCCCACCTCTGATGTTTCGGGGGTCCGTGTTTGCTCTGCTCTTATTTTGTAAATAGTTTTATGGACTTTGAGATTGAACTGTTCGTTATCTCTATATCCTTCTTGTCATGATCAGGAAATAACGGAAAAAATCCGTCGTCAATTCAATTCGGTGAATAAATAATGGAATAACAATTGGTATGAAAAACGTCAGTCAGCATTTGACTCAATGACAAATTGTGTTTGCTGACAAGGTCATTGTATCGACCATAGAACTTACAAAATGATAACTTTAAACGAAACTATTGAAATTCTTGTTTCATCAACTTGCTTGTCAATAATTTACCTCGTTTTAGAAATTGTTTGTACGTAGAGTATGCTCTTGCGTATCGAATCAACTGAGATATATATACTCCGTATGCAGGTGATGAAGGTATATCGCTGCATAAGTAAAGGAAGTTGACGATGGAAAAGTGAAAGTCATCACGTGTATCATATAGCTTGGTTGTTAGATTACCATTAGTGTCTTTTTCAAGTAAAATATCCAAGTATGAAACAGAAGTGTCGGACTCTGTGGCATCTTTTATCTCAAGCTCACCAGGATATATTGAATCGACGTAGGAATGGAAATTACCATTATTAATTGACAATACGTCGTCGATATATCTAAATGTCAAGTTGAAGGCCACAACAAGTGTTTTCCTCTTTTCACGGATAAGATTTTGCATAAATTCTGCTTCATATCAATATAAAAATAAGTCTGCTAATAACGGATCGCAATTTGTACCCATGGGTATTCCAATAGATTGTTGGAACACCTGGTCTCCAATAACCACATAGATATTGTCAATCAGAAACTCAAGCATCTTCTTGATGTCAACTTCAGAGTACTTATGTGTGCAATCAGAATCTGTTTTGACAAAATAATTTTGCAAATGACCAGTGACAAGGTAAGTAAATTTACGAGTTCCTTTTTTATTGAAGAAGCAGCTGTCAATGATATCAAAAAACCTGGATTTTAATTTATCGTAGGGAATTGTGTATAAAGTTGAAAAGTCGTAAGTTTATAAGCTTTTGATTTTTGTAAAGTCTTGTGATTTCAAATTGTCCAAAAGTTAATCCACATCTGATTCACACCACTTCTTGAATATATAGTTGCACAGTACTCTTGAAGTTTTTCTTTCTCTACTGTTAATAACTTACTGATGAGTAACGAAAGAGGCTTGGTTGAACATTTACTGGAACCTGCAATGTATCTTTGTAAGGAGTCTTATGAAGTTTCGGAATCCAAAATATATAAGGTAGTTCAAATTCATTTTGGCTCTGTGGAATATTAAAAGTATTCAAAACTGACAGGTGAAGAATTTCTTCCTTAGAAAGGGAAGTATGAGTATAAATAGGATTACCACATGTAGAATTAAATCCAAGTTCTTCTAGAATGCAATTTATATAATGAGCCTTACAAACGAAGACAATGTTGTTACCTGCTTTGTCGGCAGGATTGAATTGTATAAGAAACAAACTAAGGATGGTAAAATTGCATAAACTGAGACATCCACATTGTATAAGAAACAAACAAGGATGTTAAAATTGTATACACTGAGGTGTCTATATTGTATATTAGAAAATTACATGTAGATGACGAACGTTTCTTATAATTGATCACTAACGACTACCTGGAACTGAGATATGAAATAAGATTAATTTTACTGGATATATACATGTATTTAAACTGAGATTTAATGAGATAGGATTAATTTAATTGAATAAATATAAACTGAGATCTAATGAGATAGGATTAATATAAACTGAGATTGTATTTTAGAAGAACTTGGATTTAATTCTTCAAGTGGTACTCACCGGTCACGGTAGCCTAGTGGTAGAGCGTTCGCTTCGTGATCGGGAGGCCCGGGTTCGATTCTCATTCGCGGCGCCGCGTCATACCTAAGACGTAAACAAAGGTAGTGACTGTTCCTTCGCCAAGCGCTCGGCACTAGAAGTGAAAGTCACGGGTCTTTCGGATATGACCTTAAAAACGTAGGTCCCGTGTCACGGTAGGCGCTGGCACGATAAAGAACCCTCACTGCTCAATGGCCCTGAGTGCCGAGTATAGGTCTAAATTTGAAGCCCTTCACCGGCATACGGTGACGTCTCCATATGAGTGAAAAATTCTCAAGAGGGACGTTAAACAATATACAATCAATCAATCAATCAAGTGGTACTCCAACTTGTACTCATAGTTCCCTTTCTAGGGAGGAAATTCTTCAAAATATCAGTTTTGAATATTTTTATTATCCAAAAGAAACAAAATGAATTTGAACTACCATATATATATTGGATTCCAAAACTTCATAAGAATAATTAGACAAAGATACATAGCGGGTTCCAGTAAATGTTCAACCAAGCCTCTTTCTTTACTCCTCTCTAAGATATTAACAGTAGTGAAGGAGAATCTTCAAGAGTACTGTCAACAATATATTCAAGAAGTGGTGTAAATCAGATGTGGATACTTAAGAATTCCAAGGAACATTTTGACAATTTGAAATCACTTCAGTTCACCCAAACAAACAACAAAAAAATTACGACTTTTCAATTTTATACACAACCATTCCCTACGTTAAATTAAAGTCCAGGCTTTAAAATATCATTGGCAGCTGCTTTTTATAATGAAAATGGAACTCGTTAATTTACTTACCTTGTCATTGCTCGTTTGTAAAATCATTGTGTTAAAAACATTCTGATTGTACACACAAGTACTCTATAGTTGGCATCAAAAGGATGCTTGAGTTTCTGATTGACAATATCTATGTCGTTTTTGGAAACCAGGTCTTCCAACAATCTATTGGAATTCCCGTGGGTATCAATTACGCCCCGTTATTAGTAGACCTATTTTTGTATTCATATGAAGCAGAATTTGTGCAAAGACTAATGCGTGAAAAGAAGAAAACACTTGCGGTGACCTTCAACTCGACATTTAGATATAACAACGCTGTATTGTCAATTAACAATGGTAATTTCCATTCTTATGTTGATACGATTTATCCTGGCGAGCTTGAGATAAAAGATACCACAAATTCTGACACAATTGTTTCAAATTTGGATATTTTACTTGAAAAAGACGTTAATGGTAATCTAACAGCCAAGCTCTATGATAAACATGATGACTTTAACTTTTCTATCGTCAACTCCCCTTACTTAAAATGCAGCAATATACCTTCATCACCTGCATACGGTGTTTATATATCTCAGTTAATTCGATACCCAAGAGCATGCTCTACGTATGAACAATTTCTAAAACGAGGTAAATTATTGACAAAAATGTTGATGAAACAAGAATTCTAGCTGTCTCGTTTAAAGGCATCATTTCGTAAGTTCTATGGTCGATACAATGACATCGTCAGCATATTATACAATTTATCACTGATTCAAATGCTGACTGCGTGACGTTTTTCATACTAATTGTTAGTCTATTATTCATACACTGAATTGACGACGGATTTTTGGGGGGGGGGGGGGCGTGTCGGCAGATGATGCTTACTCCTCCATGGCACCTGATGCCACTTATAATGTTTTGGAGGTCGTGTTTTGCTCTGGTCCTGTTTTGTATTGTTTTATGGACTTTTGATCTTGAATACTGTTCGTTGTCTCCATGTTTCATCTAATGAGATAGGATTCATTTTTACTTGATATATATAATTGGGACATCATAAAACTGAGATCCTTTGAAAATGCGGCTGATTTCACTGAGATCGATTAATTGACAATAAATTCAATATAGAAGACTTAATTAAATGCGGAATATTGTTGTACGAGGATCCAATGTCGAATCATTAGTGACTGCTTAATGTATACATCACTTTTGTTTACCTATGTTTTAGGGTTATATAAATTATGTAGAGTACAAGACGTGGTAAATCCGACTGACTCTGGATCTGTGTATACCATGCTGAGTATTAATTGTGGCATGTGGTCAATGATAAAGGATTGGAATCATTCTCTCTCTCTCTCTCTCTCTCTCTCTCTCTCTCAATATTTACTGATACTTGCTGGTTTAGTTAATGTAAGCAATCTGCGAATTGTTACAGCACTAGTCATTGTTTTTTACGGCTCTCAGACGAATTCCAGAGAGAAAATTGACAAACTTTACAGATGAGAATTCAGAATGTTTGTGTTGCTGTCAAATGAATTGAAATGCCCATCTTTCTTGTGATTATTATAGGTACGATTGAAGAGTTGATTTTAAAAAAAAACTCTATAGGGTTAAACATGTGACTTTTTAAATCAAGATTTAAAAAAGTGCCAACGAAAGCAATTTTAAGCAATATAATCTTGTTACGCAATATTACGATCAAACATAAGGAAGTTTAATTCACTCGTCACACATTTGCAAAACAATGTTATATACCGATAAGCAAGACTTAATAAGTTAAATTCTGAAGTAAAATTCTCAGAAACAATGTTTTATCTCCTGTCTGTGCCAAGATACAACTAGAGTGGGAGGAAAAAAGCAACAGACGAATATCACCCGTCTGGTGTGAAAACCTTCATCTCTCTCCCTCCCCAACATCTGATCAGTATCAAATGATCACACGAATAATATATAAACGTAAACAAACCTACCTTTTGGGATGTGTATACTTCGACAACCTAAAGATGGCTCAGCTACACGGCTGTAGAGCGATAGAGACTGGTAGAAGAATTCTTCGAGATAAAAGTTTAATCACTCTATTACAGATTGGGTTTAAATGCTGGAAAAGTGCTGTAAACAGGGTTTCTTATCTTACACCTGGTACCCTGTGTATTACGTACTTCTGTACGAGGAATGTTAACCCGTTATACACCGTTATACAAAACAATGGGACCGACAGCCCATACACCGACAAGGTCGTTAAAGGATGATATTTTATGGTGATTTTTTCTCAAATGAAAATTATTTTAAACCGGTATATATGTAGATTTAAAGAGATGAATACAAAGAATACACAATACGCTGTAATCGCTTCTTATTGAGGCTGGGTTTGTACTTGTTGAGGTCTGGTCTACATATCACGGCTGGCGTAGCACTGTATTTTAAACTTTTTTATTGTACAGATATACTTTTCCTTTGTTGATAAGAATATTCATGCACACAAAAACTTCTTGGATATGCACACAAAAATCGATTGCGCATGAGATTTTACTTTTTAAATCGCATTTCTATTATCAATTATTTTTTACTCTATTACCCACGCTTTAAATTTCTTTCAATTGAAGTGCACGGTACAGGGCAATGCTCTTAAAAGTAAACTGAGGCTTAATTCAAGAAAACCTGCAGCTGTCTGAGGACTTCAAGAAAAAGTATGACTTGAAATGCAAATGAGGTCTACTAATACATGTATATAGTCTCGTGTTGTTGAGAGAGAGAGAGAGAGGGGAGTCTTTGGCAGTCTGCAATGTTTCCATGAGACGAAGTGAAAATAAAGAGCCTGGGCCCATTTTACAAAAGAACTTACGACTTAGACCAAATTATGTTAATAATAAATTTCGCAAAATTATTTCTTTTTGAAATTGTTACTATAAAAATATTCTAAAACCGTTTTCAAATTTTTGTAAAATGGAAAGTTATTTAGCAGAACTAAATTTTAATGTCTCAAATTTAAATTCTTTTGTAAAATGGGTCCCTATATAAGCTTTCTTTTTATTACAAAAATATGTAGCATCCAATCGAAAGATAAAACAGTTCATTGCCACAGTGTCAAGATATGTTCGGGATATCGGAGGAGCCAACCTATCTCTAGATCCATTTTTTCTTATCAAAATGATTAAACATAAATAAGTTTTGTTTTGACATTTTGAAAGTAATGTGTGTATGTTCCCTATGGTTTAGCTTTGTTAATTGCTCATACATGTATAGCATCTCTCTCTCTCTCTCTCTCTCTCTCTCTCTCTCTCTCTCTATTAGGAACTGAGATATACTGTACCAGACTTGCGCTTTTGTTCAAATATTCATGCAATTTTTTTTTTCGATCTATGGCAACGGATTTGATAGCCTCAGTTTTTAAAATCTGCAACTTTCTCTCTCTCTCTCTGACAGATGATACAAACATTTTTTTCTTTTTAGGAGACTTAATATCGTGTCACAGATTTAGAAAGGTGCACACATGGATAATTCCTGGAATTTTTTCTCCTAAGATTTGGAAATTGAAAGAGACTTGGAAAATATTAGTGATACTAATAAAATATCAAATATGGACAAATCACAATCGGTAAAGGTTTACAATTACAATTTTATGAGGAAAAACAAAATGATAAGAAAATCAAAAAATCACTTAGGCTGTTTTTTACCATTCTGTTTTCCCCACGAAATTCTCCTGGCTTGGTATATTTTTCTAAAGTATATATTTCACTGACATTTATCTGTAAACCTTTAGTGAGTGTGATTTGTCCATATTTGTTATTTTAATGATGTATTACTTATATTTTATAGCCATAGGTCGAGAAAATTTGCATTTTAAAATATTTTAACAAAATCGCAAGTTTGGTATATTTCAGGTCATTTTTAAAAGATAGGGAGAGAGAGAGTGTGTGTGCGTGTGTAATACTTTCCAAGTCTATTTCATTTTCCAAGTCTAAGGAGAGAAAAATCTAACAAATATCCACTTTTCTTAAACTGTGACATGATATTAATTCCCCTCCATAGAAAAAAATTGTTTGTATCATCTGTCCTTAATAAAATAATATGAATAAATTTGGCTTTGAAATAAAGTGGAACCCTTTCCCACCCCCAATACACACATGTACACCAACAAAATATAGGATTTTTCGGGTTTTAATTTTTATTATAAAATGCTTTTTGTTTCAGTTTGTCATGTTTTTGTTTTCAGGTTAATATTTTGAACTTTTTCTCCCCACCCCACCTAATTCTCACACTTTAAAAAATCTGCCTCACGTTCGCCTATCACGCTTCCTAAACTTTACTTCTTCAAATTCATTGATTTAGCGTCCTTATAGACATTTATTGGAAATTGATAAGATGTGCAATTACTTTTTTCTGTCCGAATCTGCGTTTGAAAGGTGATTGTTTGTGCCCTGTATATTAATATTGCGATATTGTTTTTTGTGTGTCATCTAAACCTTAGGGGCCAAATGGAAATTGATGTCAAAAACCACTTTTGTCGGATGTCCCGAGACACAGATCTGTACGAAGGGGCGTAACTCTATATTCATTTCCGATGAAAACAAAGTCAGAAAACGTGACGAATGATGCTGCTCAATGCAATCTAATGACTGTTCAAAGCTTCCATGGTGCAAATCCAATGGAGCAATGTTTCTACTCGAAGAAAAATGAATGATGCAATATTCATTTTGATAAAACGTAAAAGATAATGAATTCAGAAATGAACACTAGATGATCGAAGTCTGAAATTTATGTTTAAGTGTAGTTCGAATTTACTCGAAACGTGTTAAATCACCAAAAAACAGCTATTCAGATTATTCAGAAAATTGAAATGGAGGAATTTTGTAAAAGCTTGCCTAAAGTTGTAAGTATTAATATGTAATTGTTATTTTTTCCTTTAGCTGATGTCATTGAAATTGTCTTAACCGGAAATGAAAAAATAAAACTGAGTCGGTAAAAAGAGAACTGACAACTGTTTCTGTATAAAGTCATATTAAGATTTAAATGAAAACATCATTTGCAGGAATTACATGCACATATCAACGGATCAGTTAGTGAGGCCACAATCCAGAATCTACTGGCCAAGAAAAAGAATGCTGACCAACAGTTCAGCTTTAAGAAAGGAAGTACTGGCACACTAAAAGAGTAAGATAAGATAGAATCAAAGAGCAATGAGTATCAGTAAAGTTTTAAACATTTAAATGGAATGAAAACTACATAAATGTACAATTGCTATAGTTTATAATGAACCGATTTAAATGGGGACATAAACAATCTCATTTAACATCAAATTTCAGAAATTCTTTGGTTGATACAACCTTGTCAGCAAAAAACATTCCATCAAAAAGTTTAATGTTGACAGATATTTAAGGTCTTCCATTTCCAACGGAAGACCTTATTGTTTTCGTTCGATTTCTTTTTCCCTATTATTTTTTTCTTACCGATTTTTGTGCACGCGAGTTCTCGGAAACGGCTCGGTCGATTTTCACGAAACTTTCAGATCTGATAGATATTGATCTGAACCTTATTGGAAATTTTTTATAAGTAAGTACGACGTCACTTCCGGTCGTGAGATATGGACGATTTTCTGATTTAAAAAGGGTCGGTTTGTCCAGATAACTCCTCCTAAACGACTTACGATATTAAGTCAAGATTATCAGTGAAAGTAAAGGAAGGTTTGTTGAGTTGTATATGGGTGTCCAAATTTTTCTAGCACAAAAGGCACCGGAGCTTGGTAGGGCCAAAAAAATGTCTCAGAAACATCTCACAAAATTTGACACCTTTTGTTTCATATCGTCTTACCTGTTCATAATTTGTTGAAACATATTGAAGAGAAGTTGTGCAGAATGTTAAGAGCTTTTATATTATGCCAAGAAAAAGGGGCTGATTACACAAATGAGGGTCTCAGAAGGGCCAAAAGTCCTTTATTGATATCTCCTTAATGAACATTATTTTGTTATAAATTACTGAAGCAAAATTGGTTATCTTTACGATTTGCAACAATATATTGTACATTTGCGATCATTGTTACATAATTAGGGGCCATAAGGAGCCAAAATGCTAAATCTTTGATTCTTTATATCTCCAAAGGGAGAAATATTTTGATAAGCAGTATTGAATAAAAGATGTTCAGAATCGTATTCTAAAAAATATACAACCATTTAATTTTCGAAAAAAGGCCCCATTAAGGAATTGAAGGGCTGACCCCTAAATATTTCTATTCTGCATAGCTCGAAAACGAGAAGAAATTCTGAAAAGTTGTTTGAACAAAAAGTCTTTAAAATCCAGAGCCTCATCATTTCAAATGAAGAAAGAGGGGCTGACCCTTCAAATAAAGGGCCTATAGGGGCCAACACACTTTCATCTATAGCCCTTTGATGATATATAAATCAAACAAAATAAATCAAATTAGGGAAGTCTTGATATCGTCATGTCTTAACAAAGATCATAGTGAAAATATCTCGTCTATTCGAAAATTCGGACGGAAGACCTACTCGTTGCTCGCAACGAGATCGTTTCTAGTAAATTCATATATTATTCGTCTTATATATTCCAAGCTCTCTGATTGGCTCAAACTTGATCACATGATGAATTATATAACAGCATAAAGACTTGAGTTACTATTTATAGATTCCTAAATGCATATTGACTTAATCTTTTAAAGATGGAAATAATTTTCTGTAAAACAACATTTGTGCTGAATTCTTAACAGCTAAGACAGAGTATGATTTGATTTTTCTAAAAAAAACATAAATTGTACTTCAACTCTTATAATTGTGATGTTCTGTAATAATTAGTAAGACATAGCATGCCTTGAAGAAGAAACTTCTTTATGTTAAAACATAATCATAATAGATATGTTTTTTCGAAAATCAATACAAAACTTAATTAGACAAATAAGCCTTTTTAAAAAAAAAAGGAAATCCCTTAAATTATTCTATCAGTACAAAGAATAACACACATTACATTATTAAACAGATTTTTTTTAATCTCTAGTCTCTCAGTGTTAAAAAAAGACAAGCGAGTGGTGATTTTGTCAATCTCTGTAAAAAAAATGATAATATAACAAATGTAGCCCTTTCATTCGGTCAATCCATAGATATATCGACTTCACACTGAATTGTCTAAAGATTTTATCAGATCATGACAAGGAGTACACAGTTTATGTGACAGGGGATGCTTACTTCTCACAGACACCTCATTCCAGCTCTGATGTGTTAACAGGTTTATTTGCACTGCATGTTTCCCACTCCCAGTCTTCAAAACAAAAGAAAACCATAACAGGACATTTTTACTGTTTAAAACATTTCACAGGACCAAAGGAATTTTCACAGGTCCTAGGTGGACCAAAACTTTTAGATATATTGATTATATCTATATTACTTTATATCTTGATTGAAGTATGTTTTCAAACAATCATGATCAACAAACCATTCTGCTTATTTTGTATCCTGACAAGACCCCCCAAGATTTTTTTGCGATAGATAATCCTATCCCATAGACAGGAGCTGCTTGCTACCAGGTGTGATTATAAACATAACATTCTGTATAAAATTTTGTTTTTACAAAGCAAAAATTTTTTTCTGTTTGATTTGATTTGAACATATTTTATTATGCAAATGGATTGGGCAGCAGGCATAGCCTATATAAGCCCTCTTTTTTTCTGTTACAGGTGCTTTGAAAAATTCCGCCTTATCCATCAGCTAACAGACAATACTGAATCAGTTTACCAGGTAATAATTACCTAACATTCAAAAAGTCCAGAACACGGCAGCTCGTTTAGTTACAAGATCATCAAAACGGGAGCATATTACACCTATCCTAGCTGATCTTCATTGGCTACCTGTTTTTTATCGTCCACAATATAAAATCTTGACATATGTCTACCAATCCTTACACGGATTAGCTCCATCGTATATCAAAGATCTTATTATGGAATACAAGCCTACCAGATCACTGCGATCAGAGTCAACATCACGGCTAGTTGTTCCTAAGATCAGAACGAAGACATATGGTGAACGTCGACTTGGTTGGGCAGCAGCATTTTTGTGGAACGACCTTCCTAATGATATAAAGCAGGCCCAGTCTCTGGATATTTTCAAAAGACAATTAAAGACGCATTTTTATAGGATAGCTTTTTAAATTTTAAGTGCTCAATTTTTAGCAGCAAATCACAAATCATAAATCACAAATGATGTTCTTTTATTGAGTTTTTTTTTTATTGATGGTGTAATTGTATTTTGTATGTAATTTGTAGTATTTTAATGTTATAATTTCCGAACATATATATGAGTATGGGTTAATATTTTATGTAAGTTTTCATAGCTTTTAAATTATGTTTACTTGCGTTTTATTGTACAGCGCTTTAGAGTTAAATTATTAATATTTAGCGCTTTATAAATTCATATATTATTATTATTATTATAACATTACCTTGTTAACTCTATACCACTTACTGAACTGTGATTCATCATACACTTGATTTGAACATATTTTATTGTATATACTTTACAATTGGGATTGGACAAAAGTTCTAAAAACTTATTATGCCCTCTCCCTACATGTTCATTATACCAAACATATTTACCGTACATACACTTAATGTTCACGTCATAGAAATAATGATTTACCTTTTCCCTGCAAGCACTTTTTAGCACGGTACAAGTTTCTCTAATGTTTAGCGTTAATAATTATGAAGTAATATTTTAAAAAGGATATAACTTTTCTTATTTCATGAGATTTTAGTAAGCATAAAATAGAAGGGAATTGGCATTACCAGTAAATTGTGGATAAAATGTAGTTTTGAAAGTGTGTGAAAAATGTGTGATTGCGGGGAAACAGTATATGCACGATTTTGTGTTAGAAATAGGAAGTGGTATTATGCATTAAAATGCATGAATGCGGGAAAGGGGGTTAATGCAAAAATTAGTGATTTAATTGAACCTCAGTATCTAAAATGAACGCTGATATCAAAATAACATAGATAAGTTAAAGTGATTTGAAAGTTCAACAACTCATTCTTTTAGCTTTTTCCAGAGATATGCTGAATCATTGGATATGTTGAAGTTATTTCTTTGCCCCATTGAGTTTGAGAAAACAAAGTTTGACTGTAATTTACAGACTTTCTCACCTTTCTTTTTTTCCAGGTGACATGTGATGTAATACGTGAATTCCATGAAGACAATGTAAAATACCTAGAACTTCGGAGCACACCAAGAGCAGTTCAGGATACAGGCATGTCAAGGGAGAGTTATGTAGAATCTGTATTACGTGCGATACAGGACTGCAGGAATTTAGATATCATAGTGCGGTTTCTCCTCGCGATTGATCGTCGGAATGGAGTACAGGTTGGATGGGAGACGCTGAGACTTGCTCAGAAATTCCAAAAATCACACGGAGATCTTGTTGTGGGGATTGACTTGAGTGGTGACCCAAGTGTAAGCAAGCTTAGTCCAGCTTATATATTTATTTAATGAAAACTTTCCTCTTCTTCTACTGCAAATTAATACCACTGAATAGAGGTCTCACAGGAAGTATATATTCCTCATTCCTTTTAGAATACAAGAGCTGTTTGGACATAATTGAGACATTGATTGGACTCATTTTTACACCCCTTGTAAATGTTTTCTGATAATTTTGTTAATAAGTTCAGCTGTTGTTTAGAGTAGTCTGTGTAATGTTTGTTGTGATAATTACTAGGTTGGTGATGCCAGGGACTACCTCCCCGTGTTCAGGGAAGCTCAGAAGTCAGGTCTCAAGCTGGCTCTACACCTGTGTGAGGTAGGAAATGTACAAGCTTTACAACTGAGATTATATAACAAGAGGCCCAGGGGCCACAGCGCTCACCTGAGCACATCAGGCTTGAATTTACTCCATCCCCCCCCCCCCCAGGCGTTCATCATTTGAACAAACTAGAATCTACACTACCTGAGGATGATTCCATATAAATATCACTAATCATAGCTTTGAAGTACTTGAAAAGAAGATTTTAAAAGGTTTCCCTATATATTCCTATGTAAAACTTGGGTCGGCCATTTTGGCCCCACCTTTGCCCCGGGGGTCATGATTTGAACAAACTTGAATCTGCTCTACCTGAGGATGATTCCACATGAGTTTCATCTTTCCTGTCCTAGTGGTTCTGGAGAAGAAGATTTTTAAAGATTTTTCCTATACATTCCTATGTAAAACTTGGGTCGGCCATTTTGGCCCCACCTTTGCCCCGGGGGTCATGATTTGAACAAACTTGAATCTACACTACCTGAGGATGCTTCCACATGAGTTTCATCTTTCCTGGGCCAGCGGTTATGGAGAAGAAGATTTTTTTTTTAAATGCCATTAATTTTTAAGAAATTCATGATTATCTTCCCTTGGAAAAGGGCGTGGCCCTTCATTTGAACAAACTTGAATCCCCTTCACCCAAGGATACTTTGTGCCAAGTTTGGTTGAAATTGGCCCAGTGGTTCTTGAGAAGAAGATGAAAATGTGAAAAGTTTACGACAACGACGACGACAACAACAACGACAGACGACGGACAAATTTTGATCAGAAAAGTTCACTTGAGCCTTCGGCTCAGGTGAGCTAAAAATGCCTTGCTATATACTAGTCATACACTATAAGAATAAAAGTAAACAGGACTTAGTTTAAATATAAACATATCCTACCATCAACTTGTGAAATAAAAGGAAACAGGACTGAGCTTTTAGGGAGACTGAACAAAACTGGTAGTGAATACAAGTTACTTAAAATTTTGTTGTATTTTTTTAATACTAAATTTTATTTTATGAAGCTCTATGTTATGTACTGTATGTGTACTTAAAAAAAAAGTAGGCATCATATTTTAGTGGGTTTGGTGCAGACAGTGGTGCGCTAATTCATGAAAATACTAAGAAATCATTTGTAAATACATAATACGCAGCAGAAGTGTGTAGCGCTTATTCATGATAATGCCAATAACTCAATACTGAGTGAATGTGCTAAATTTTGAATACAGTAAAACTTGTTTAGTGCAACCACGGATGTTGCAAATTCATGGATATGGCAATGTTATTTTGGATCCCCAGCTATATAGATTTAACAAATATTTATACTGATATAAGGAATCACAGATATAGTGAAGTAAGTTCATAGGTCCAATTAACTTTGTTATAACCGAGTTTTACTGAATGCCAGTTTACGTACATGTAAAGAATTTGTAAGTTTAATGATTTTCACAGATTCCCGCCCCTGAGGAGACAATGGAAATGCTTACTCTGCCCCCAGACAGGATTGGACATGGTACCTTTCTACATACTGAGGCAGGAGGAAACCAGCTATTTGAAAACACTGTTCTTCAACACCGAACTCCTCTAGGTATAAATATATATGTAGACACTGCTCTTAGAAACTGTACTCCTCTAAGCATAAATTTATGTAAACACTGTTCTTAAAAACCGTACTCCTCTAAATATAAATATATATGTAAAAACTGTTCTTAAAGACTGTACTCCTCTTAGTATAAATATATTTGTAGACAATGTTCTTAAAAACTGTACTCCTCTAAGTATAAATATATATGTAGACACTGCTCTTAAAAACCGAACTCCTCTAAGTATAAATATACATGTACCATATATACTGGCCTATAACTCGGTTTTTTGGGAGTTGAATGTTGGACCAAAACTCATTGTCCAACTTAGGTGAGTTATAAATAGACTGGTATTTTAAAGGGCCAATCCCTCAATATAAGCTGGAAAAAAAAAACACAGCCGACGACTTATACATGTATGCGGACCGACTTATAATCGAGTATATACGGTACACACTATTCTCAAACACCTTGTACATCTATTCATGAACGGCTTTTTCCTTATTCTACCATACCAGAAGTAGATTTTATAGTTCTTTGATAATCTTATTTCATGATCTATCTCAACCAAGGAACTAATAATATGATAAGTTATAAAACTACTGTAAGGATTTTATTATATTTATAGAAGAGATTGACAGAATGAAATGATTGATATCAAGTGATTTATAATTTTAATATTGATTGTTTTAGAGCTCTGCTTGACCTCTAACCTTATTGGACAGACTGTCCCAAACCTGGACAACCATCAATTCAAGTTCTGGTATGAGAAGGAACACCCCTGTGTCATTTGTGTAAGTCATTAAGTCACCAACCCAGTCATTAAGCCAATAAACTAGTCATTCAGTCACTAACCCAGTCAATAAGTCACTTACCCAGTCATAAACTCATTAACCCAGTCATTAATTCACTAACCCAGTCATTACTTCACTAACCCACTCATTAAGTCACTAACCAGTCATTAAATCACTAACCCAGTCATTAAGTCACAAACCCAGTAATTATAATTGTTTGCAGTTAACTGTAAAGTTTTAAATTACGTCACAATCTTTTTCGTCAGATGCATCCAGAGTAAACAACTCATGTGATTGGTCAACTCATATTATCAACATTGACACGGAAATAGTCTGTTGCGCGAACAACAAATCAGGGATAAGAAGAAAGTACCAGTCATGAAGCTTGGGGTTAGGAGGCGTGTACTATTTATCTTAAGCGCAGCTTTCAAATAGATCTTGACGTAATGTAAATCTTTACAGTTAACTGCAAACAATAATAAGCCAATATCGCAGTCATTAAGTCATTTACCTAGTTGTTAAGTCTTTAACCCAGTCATTAAGTAACTAACCCAGTCATTAAGTCAATAATCCAGTCAGTAAGTCATAAGCCCAGTCATTTGGTTTATGACCCAGTCATTTAGTCACTTACCCAGTCATTAAGTATGTAACCAAGTACAACGTAATTAAGTCATTTACCCAGTCATTAAGTCATTAATCCAGACATTAAGCTTCTAACCAAGTTAGTTAGTCACTTATCCTGTCATTAAGTCATTAAGCCAATCAGTAAATCAGTTACCCAGCCATAAAGATCCTTGTGTAAACTGTGTCCTCACAAGTTAGAGAATCCCATGTATATCAACAGTGAATGAAAGGCTGTGTTCAATTGACACTTATTTTGTCGCATCGAGAATTACATGCTTACTGAAAGTCCAAGGTTAAGAGAGAATTGTTCTATGATTTCCTTTTACATACTGGTATTTATCAGTTTTCTTTCGATAAGTTAGTAGCTGCTTATAGAAATGTAACCAACATTATACTCACACTGTTAAAATTTTCATCTTAACAGACGGATGATAAAGGCGTCTTCAGTACCTCCTTGTCAGAAGAGTATCAACTGGCTGCTTGTACCTTTGACCTCAAACAACGTGACCTCTGGAATCTATCAGAACAAAGTATAAACTACGCTTTCTGTGAGGAGAATGTCAAGGAAAAACTGAGAGATCAATTTAAAGTATACAAATCAAAGATGGAAGAGCAGTTTAATATAAGACTGTAACTAGATTAGTAATCCAGTAGTCCCTTTACTATATTTAGAGTGAAGACCTAAACTTTATTAATAGAATCTTGCCATATTCATTTGAGAATGAGAATGAATATTATTAATTTGTTCCTAATTTTCTCAGGGAACTATAGACTAAGTAGTATATATTTCCCTGATTTATTGTTTTCCATTGATTGATGACATATTCAGACCATTGTCTTTTAACATCACACATAACTAAATAGGAATTCTAATTTAAATACCTCAATTTTTCTTTCATGTAAATTTTGTGATGAACAGTTCATAGAAGTGCAACTTTCATTTAAATCATGTGCATCTGCTTATTATTTTACCATTTAATTGAGCAATTTAGTTAGATTTTAGTTCTTGTTAATGTTTTAAAAATAAACCTGTTATTATAGATCAGAACATGTTGTTATTTGTTTCTGTGTCAAAAGGTAAAATCAGACACTCTGACCAACCTCAGTAATTCATTAAAGAATTATTGAAAACTCCTTAACAAGGAAAAAAATATCTGGATATTTTACTTGAAAAAGACGTTGATGGTAATCTTATAGCCAAGCTCTATGACGTGTTAACTTTTATTTATTAACTTTTATTTTTCAATCGTCAACTTCCCTTACTTATGCAACAATATTTACATTACATATATTTTTTGCATATAAAAAGAATGGGAATCCATTGCATTCAAAACACCATAACACAGACAGGGTACCAAGAGTTTAAAACATGCGTTTTAGTTTGACGTCATAATCGTTGAACGCCAAGGAAGTGCAACGTCACAAGCGAAAATCAAAAAATCACGTTCAAATTGACCAGAAGCTGTTACGTTGGCTGATCCATTAAATGTAGCTTACACGAAGGATAATACATAGGTTTTTAAATAGGAATCACATTTGCAGTTAAGGTAGAAAGTTAAAAATGTAAATATAAGCAATGAATAATTATTTTTTGAGTGATATTGTTTCATAACTGCAACGGTGTGTGCAAACAAATTTTCATAACGCGCTAACGCGCGTTATTCAATTTGTTTGCACACACCGTTGCAGTTATGAAACAATATCACTCAAAAAATAATTATTCATTGCTTAAATATACCTTTGTCACCTGCATACGGAGTTTATATATCTCAGTTGATTTTATACGCAAGAACACATGAACAATTTCTAAAACGAGGTAAATTATTGACAAGCAAGTTGATGAAACAAGGATATCAGCAGTCTTGTTTAACCCTCTGGCTGCGGGAAGGACATATATGTCCTTTTACTGTTCACTGCGGGAAGGACATATATGTCCCCGGCGACGTCATTAATTTTATTTCGTAATATGTAAAGTATTTTTGGTAAATATTGGAAAAAATTGTTTGTCTGGCACCGAAATATAGCTATTTAAGAAAACTAAAATATTAAAAAAAAAAAGGTTAGTTCTTTATCTTATTTTTTAATTACAAATTACACTGCATTTAAAAGTTAATTCATTTTTGAAAGTTTAAAGAGAAATATAATTCATGTATGCTTTTGACATTTTCGTTCATCATGTAAAAATAAGTTTTACTATCTGTAACCAACCCCCTTTTTTATATTTTGATTTATTTCACCTGTCCATACCGAGGAAATGGTCGATTTTGAAATTATTACATAATTTGGCATTTTAAATTGGCTGCAGGAAGGACATACATGTCCTTTTACTGCTGGCTGCGAGAGGGACATTTATGTCCCTGGCGACGTCATAAAGTTTGAGACGTCTTTTCACTTTCGTAATTGAAATTTATATATTATAATAATCAAATTTGACTGCAATTTTTGCTGAAATAAAAGCTTAAAAATTTCGAAACAACTACCGATTATTGAAAGTTGAAAGTTAAAATGAAATACTTTATAATAATTCATGCATTTTTTATGCATTGATTTGCAAGTTTAAAATGCGCAAACAAAATTCACTGTAAAATAAGTAGATAAATTCACTGAGAAAACTATTCAATTTTATTGTCCATATAATCACTACCTCAAAAGTAGCTTTACTATGTACATGTATTTGGTATATTTACTAGTAAGATAACATCAGTGAATCGAGAATTTATAAGCAACTTTCACTAGGCGGGTTTTTAAGTATCAATACGACCCTAGCTCCGCAACTCACTTTCTTTACTGAAAGCTTTCAATTGGGTACATCAAACTAATTATTTTTAGAATCGGTAGGAGAAGAAAGTAGTGCAGAAAAAATTACAAGTTCCTTAATTTGCAGACTTGCATAAAAAAAAAATGGGCAGGTGTACTGAACTAAGCCTCACACTTGTTGATAAGGAGTATCTTTCCTACCAAAAAAGCTTGGCAAATGTAATTTATCAAGAAGATCATCCGAATTATTTTGTGTATTATAACGCCAGTGAGAAGTCTGAAATTCCCCTACTTTCACTTTCATTTTTAGAGGTTCCCAAAGACAGACGCATTTTGCCGGAAAACGAATCTGACATGCCACCTCGAGATTTTAACCAAGAAAAGACAAATTGATGTGCTTTGATTTGAGGGGTCACTCACTTCTGAACGAAAATTAGGGACATCGCTATGAGAAGAAACGTTAACATTGTCGCCTTTGGGAAAACAATTAGTGGACTGTACCCAATTCACGACAAAGGGTTTACGATGTTCACTAGTTAAATTCACTAGGTTTTTCTTTTAGTGAATACCTTTTCGCAATTAAGTTTTAACATAAATACCGGTAATTCATGTATCTGTAAACCTAAATTAAGGATAATACTCAATTTTGTTGAGGAAAAATCATAATTGTATATGATAAAAGATGTTACAGTATATCAAAATTTTCAAAAGAGTACTAAATAAAAATACGTAGAATTCCTTCTGTCCTTTTGGGGGTAAAAGCACGTTACAGTGTATAATTTAGAAATATTTCCAAAAAAGTTTACAATATTCAATTTTTATTCATTTACACATTTTTTCCAAGATTTAAAAAATATTGCTTCTAAAAAATTATCTTGATTTATAGTTCAAATAGGAAACTGACAGCGGAAATGATGTTCATCTGCCTTCGGGTCAATTTTGTAGAAGTAGCTAGTACATGCGAATCTCAGTCGCACTCTAGCAAACCATTTTCTCGATCGACCTAGGACTTTGTTAAACCCAATTTTTTATCGTAATATCCCAGTCAAATCTTCGAATAATTAATAGATTATCTGTACCTGATCAATTTAACAGCTTTATAGACTTTCTTGGAAGAGGAAACAAGTCGCTTTACAGAGCTGAGGAGGTTCTATTTTCGCAACATGACGCCAGACTCAATTCAAGTAGCGTTTCTCCATTGCCATGACTCCATGCGATACCCCTCGGCAAGTCCATTAGATTTTATTTATAGATCTTATTCTACATAATTTCTATTTCGTCTAGATAAAAAAATATCTTAAACATCTGAGTTAGCATCGTAAGTAGTATAAGCCGCCTGGATGGGGGGTTCAACTGAGTGCACTTTTGGGGTTTGGGGGATAGGGGGTTCAACTGAGTGCAGCCCCTGTGGGGGATAGGGGGTTCAACTGAGTGCAGCCCCTGTGGGGGATAGGGGGTTCAAGGGAGTGCAGCCCCTGTGGGGGATAGGGGGTTCAAGAGAGTGCAGCCCCTGTGGGGGATAGGTGGGTCAACTCAGTACAACCCTAACCCTAACCTTAGGGGGGGCTAGGTGGTTAGTACATATCACCTATATGTCCTATACGGGGTGTTTATTTCCAAATTAGACAGATGTACTTTCGTTGTCTCAGTCATAAGTCGGAAGCAAATTGAAAGGGGGGGGGGTAAACCAACAAAAAGAGGAAAACCCCAACATTCAATGCCTATATTTTGTATATATTTGCAAAAAAAGTGGGGGGCTAACCCCTAGCCCGCAGGTTCCGACGCCCATGTAGTGTTCAGTAAGTACCCCCTCTCTCATTTTTGTCAACGCTATATTTCCAAGGGCATATATATGTTTATTATTTTTGAATTTACGCAACATATATAACATTGTGTTATTTAAAATGTTATACAATAGACATGATATATTTAACACTGCATGGATATCTAATTTTAAAAAAATCAAGTTCAAATTCACTGGATCATGTCTAATGGATCCTTAATTTACAGATTTTAAACAGTTTGTAACAAGTATTACGCTGTAAATGGGGGAAAATTTTATTATCTTTTTAAAATTGAATTTCAAAATTCTATATTTCTTTAATAGATGCCATTTAATTTCAGTTAATATTATTAAAGATTACATGTTTCAAATTTTGTACTGTTAAATAAAACCCTTATCAAATAAAAAACAAAAGTTTGCAAAGTTAAATTATTAAAATTCAGACTAAACAGTCAATCAACAAACAAGACCTATTAACCTTGATTTTACTTGTTTTTACTTCAGTTTGTTTTTGTTTTTACTTTCAGTTCGTTCTGCGAATGATAACATTTTAATAATTGCTTCACAGCAGTATTCAAATTTAAAGATGGATGATAAGTTATGTTTTCAGAATTTCTGGATGATAACTGCGTCTGAGTTGTGGAATTGGCCGCCTTCCATTTGGCGCGCTATCTGTTAGAGCTGCCTATAACTCGTCCCTAGGCATGTAATTCACTAGATCTGTCCAGATCTTACCGATAAATTGTAGGCTTTAAATTATTTCTTATGTCAGAACAATCTTAAACTAGAATTAAAAGTGTTAGATTTCGAAAACACGCACTCTAGTTATAACATTGAACTAGATCCGCTTATTTTTTCAGTTTCTTCGTCAGCATTATATCGAAGCAATATTCTTAAATCATTCTATTTTAAAGAATTTTACATTGCATAAATGATATAAAATATACGAGATAGATAAAAAATTATAAAATATATTGTATAAAAAAAAACCCAATGATGATAACATTATATTTCCATTTCTAATTTTGTTCTCTGTGATAACTCTTTGAAAGTTGGGGTGAGTTTATTTCTTGATAATTCTGTCGGAATGTTAATTAGGCAGGTCGATAGGTCAGGAGCTAAGGAGGCCTAATACGCATGCAAATCTAGTGCGCATCTGTCTCTGTGTCTGACACTAAGGAGGCCAAATATGCATGTAAATCTCGTGCGGCTGCCTTTGTGTTTGAGGTCAGTGGGCGAGGACTATTGAAATTGGCATGGAAGTCCTCTTGTTATTTAAATCTATTGATCTACATTTTAAAAGTCTAAATCTGCAATTTTATTTCACAATGAAATGGAAATATAAGGAATCACTGTCTACTTAGGAGAATATGCCAGGGACATCAACAATAGTGGGAAACATGGGATAATTTTAGCATAACGGGCTTCGCCCGTTATGCAAATTATCCCATGTTTCCC
Organism: Saccostrea glomerata; assembly: GCA_003671525.1. NCBI lineage: Eukaryota > Metazoa > Mollusca > Bivalvia > Ostreida > Ostreidae > Saccostrea > Saccostrea glomerata. Next base: position 351,623 of record PRKT01000162.1, on the reverse strand, counting down.
ACTATTGTTGATGCCCTGGCATACTCTCCTAACTAGACAGTGATTCCTTAAGGATACACAAAGGAAGCTACACAAAAAGGCAGCTATATTGTATAGAATCAAACAAAGGACATTGACATTGTATACAGAGGCACCTACATTGTAAAAGAAACAAATTAAAAATGTTTAAATTCTATATACATGTACTGAGGCACTTTAATTGTATGAGAAAAAACTAAGGATGATTACATAGTTTATACTATGGCAACTATATTGTATAAGAAACAAACTAATGATGTTTAAATTGAATACACTGAGACATCTATATTGTATAAGAAACAAACTAAGGATGTTTAAATTGTATACACTGAGACATCTATATTGTATAAGAGACAAACTAAGGATGTTTAAATTGTATAAATGATATGGAGATAACGAACAGCATTCAATCTCAAAGTCCATAAAACAATACAAAATAAGAGCAGAGCAAACACTGACCCCCGAAACATCAGAGGTGAGATCAGGTTCCATGGAGGAGTGAGCATCCCCTGCTGACCGGTCACACCCGCCGTGTGTTCCTTGTCAGGGTCAACTTCCCTTACTTATGCAGCAATATACCTTATTGACAGTGATATAGTCCATTTTTTATACACTGCATTGACGACGTTTTTTTCCCGTTTTTTCCTGATCATGACAAGGAGCACACGGCGGGTGTGACCTGTTGGCAGGGGATGCTCACTCCTCCATGGCACCTGATCCCACCTCTGATGTTTCGGGGGTCCGTGTTTGCTCTGATCTTATTTTGTAAATAGTTTTAAGGACTTTGAGATTGAACTGTTCGTTTTCTCTATATCCTTCTTGTCATGATCAGGAAATAACGGGAAAAAATCCGTCGTCAATTCAATTCGGTGAATAAATAATGGAATAACAATTGGTATGAAAAACGTCAGTCAGCATTTGACTCAATGACAAATTGTGTTTGCTGACAAGGTCATTGTATCGACCATAGAACTTACAAAATGATAACTTTAAACGAAATTATTGAAATTCTTGTTTCATCAACTTGCTTGTCAATAATTTACCTCGTTTTAAAAATTGTTTGTACGTAGAGTATGCTCTTGCGTATCGAATTAACTGAGATATATATACTCCGTATGCAGGTGATGAAGGTATATCGCTGCATAAGTAAAGGAAGTTGACGATGGAAAAGTGAAAGTTATCACGTGTATCATATAGCTTGGTTGTTAGATTACCATTAGTGTCTTTTTCAAGTAAAATATCCAAGTATGAAACAGAAGTGTCGGACTCTGTGGCATCTTTTATCTCAAGCTCACCAGGATATATACTGAATCGACGTAGGAATGGAAATTACCATTATTAATTGACAATACGTCGTCGACATATCTAAATGTCAAGTTGAAGGCCACAGCAAGTGTTTTCCTCTTTTCACGGATAAGATTTTGCATAAATTCTGCTTCATATCAATATAAAAATAAGTCTGCTAATAACGGATCGCAATTTGTACCCATGGGTATTCCAATAGATTGTTGGAACACCTGGTCTCCAATAACCACATAGATATTGTCAATCAGAAACTCAAGCATCTTCTTGATGTCAACTTCAGAGTACTTATGTGTGCAATCAGAATCTGTTTTGACAAAATAATTTTGCAAATGACCAGTGACAAGGTAAGTAAATTTACGAGTTCCTTTTTTATTGAAGAAGCAGCTGTCAATGATATCAAAAAACCTGGATTTTAATTTATCGTAGGGAATTGTGTATAAAGTTGAAAAGTCGTAAGTTTATAAGCTTTTGATTTTTGTAAAGTCTTGTGATTTCAAATTGTCCAAAAGTTAATCCACATCTGATTCACACCACTTCTTGAATATATAGTTGCACAGTACTCTTGAAGTTTTTCTTTCTCTACTGTTAATAACTTACTGATGAGTAACGAAAGAGGCTTGGTTGAACATTTACTGGAACCTGCAATGTATCTTTGTAAGGAGTCTTATGAAGTTTCGGAATCCAAAATATATAAGGTAGTTCAAATTCATTTTGGCTCTGTGGAATATTAAAAGTATTCAAAACTGACAGGTGAAGAATTTCTTCCTTAGAAAGGGAAGTATGAGTATAAATAGGATTACCACATGTAGAATTAAATCCAAGTTCTTCTAGAATGCAATTTATATAATGAGCCTTACAAACGAAGACAATGTTGTTACCTGCTTTGTCGGCAGGATTGAATTGTATAAGAAACAAACTAAGGATGGTAAAATTGCATAAACTGAGACATCCACATTGTATAAGAAACAAACAAGGATGTTAAAATTGTATACACTGAGGTGTCTATATTGTATATTAGAAAATTACATGTAGATGACGAACGTTTCTTATAATTGATCACTAACGACTACCTGGAACTGAGATATGAAATAAGATTAATTTTACTGGATATATACATGTATTTAAACTGAGATTTAATGAGATAGGATTAATTTAATTGAATAAATATAAACTGAGATCTAATGAGATAGGATTAATATAAACTGAGATTGTATTTTAGAAGAACTTGGATTTAATTCTTCAAGTGGTACTCACCGGTCACGGTAGCCTAGTGGTAGAGCGTTCGCTTCGTGATCGGGAGGCCCGGGTTCGATTCTCATTCGCGGCGCCGCGTCATACCTAAGACGTAAACAAAGGTAGTGACTGTTCCTTCGCCAAGCGCTCGGCACTAGAAGTGAAAGTCACGGGTCTTTCGGATATGACCTTAAAAACGTAGGTCCCGTGTCACGGTAGGCGCTGGCACGATAAAGAACCCTCACTGCTCAATGGCCCTGAGTGCCGAGTATAGGTCTAAATTTGAAGCCCTTCACCGGCATACGGTGACGTCTCCATATGAGTGAAAAATTCTCAAGAGGGACGTTAAACAATATACAATCAATCAATCAATCAAGTGGTACTCCAACTTGTACTCATAGTTCCCTTTCTAGGGAGGAAATTCTTCAAAATATCAGTTTTGAATATTTTTATTATCCAAAAGAAACAAAATGAATTTGAACTACCATATAATATTGGATTCCAAAACTTCATAAGAATAATTAGACAAAGATACATAGCGGGTTCCAGTAAATGTTCAACCAAGCCTCTTTCTTTACTCCTCTCTAAGATATTAACAGTAGTGAAGGAGAATCTTCAAGAGTACTGTCAACAATATATTCAAGAAGTGGTGTAAATCAGATGTGGATACTTAAGAATTCCAAGGAACATTTTGACAATTTGAAATCACTTCAGTTCAACCAAACAAACAACAAAAAAATTACGACTTTTCAATTTTATACACAACCATTTCCTACGTTAAATTAAAGTCCAGGCTTCAAAATATCATTGACAGCTGCTTTTTTAAATGAAAATGGAACTCGTTAATTTACTTACCTTGTCATTGCTCGTTTGTAAAATCATTGTGTTAAAAACATTCTGATTGTACACACAAGTACTCTATAGTTGGCATCAAAAGGATGCTTGAGTTTCTGATTGACAATATCTATGTCGTTTTTGGAAACCAGGTCTTCCAACAATCTATTGGAATTCCCGTGGGTATCAATTACGCCCCGTTATTAGTAGACCTATTTTTGTATTCATATGAAGCAGAATTTGTGCAAAGACTAATGCGTGAAAAGAAGAAAACACTTGCGGTGACCTTCAACTCGACATTTAGATATATCAACGCTGCATTGTCAATTAACAATGGTAATTTCCATTCTTATGTCGATACGATTTATCCTGGTGAGCTTGAGATAAAAGATACCACAAATTCTGACACAATTGTTTCAAATTTGGATATTTTACTTGAAATCTAACAGCCAAGCTCTATGATAAACATGATGACTTTAACTTTTCTATCGTCAACTCCCCTTACTTAAAATGCAGCAATATACCTTCATCACCTGCATACGGTGTTTATATATCTCAGTTAATTCGATACCCAAGAGCATGCTCTACGTATGAACAATTTCTAAAACGAGGTAAATTATTGACAAAAATGTTGATGAAACAAGAATTCTAGCTGTCTCGTTTAAAGGCATAATTTCGTAAGTTCTATGGTCGATACAATGACCTTGTCAGCATATTATACAATTTATCACTGATTCAAATGCTGACTGCGTGACGTTTTTCATACTAATTGTTAGTCTATTATTCATACACTGAATTGACGGAGGATTTTCACGTTTTTTCATGATCGTGACAAGGAGCATGCGCAGGGGGGGGGGGGGGCGTGTCGGCAGATGATGCTTACTCCTCCATGGCACCTGATGCCACCTTGGAGGTCGTGTTTTGCTCTGGTCCTGTTTTGTATTGTTTTATGGACTTTTGATCTTGAGTACTGTCCGTCATCTCCATATGTTTCATCCAATGAGATAGGATTCATTTTTACTTGATATATATAATTGGGACATCATAAAACTGAGATCCTTTGAAAATGCGGCTGATTTCACTGAGATCGATTAATTGACAATAAATTCAATATAGAAGACTTAATTAGATGCGGAATATTGTTGTACGAGGATCCAATGTCGAATCATTAGTGAGTGCTTAATGTATACATCACTTTTGTTTACCTATGTTTTAGGGTTATATAAATTATGTAGAGTACAAGACGTGGTAAATCCGACTGACTCTGTGTATACCATGCTGAGTATTAATTGTGGCATGTGGTCAATGATAAAGAAAGGATTGGAATCATTCTCTCTCTCTCTCTCTCTCTCTCTCTCTCTCTCTCTCTATTTACTGATACTTGCTGGTTTAGTCAATGTAAGCAATCTGCGAATTGTTACAGCACTAGTCATTGTTTTTTACGGCTCTCAGACGAATTCCAGAGAGAAAATTGACAAACTTTACAGATGAGAATTCAGAATGTTTGTGTTGCTGTCAAATGAATTGAAATGCCAATCTTTCTTGTGATTATTAGGTACGATTGAAGAGTTGATTTAAAAAAAAAACTCTATAGGGTTAAACATGTGACTTTTTAAATCAAGATTTAAAAAAGTGCCAACGAAAGCAATTTTAAGCAATATAATCTTGTTACGCAATATTACGATCAAACATAAGGAAGTTTAATTCTGCAAAATAATGTTATATACCGATAAGCAAGACTTAAGTTAAATTCTGAAGTAAAATTCTCAGAAACAATGTTTTATCTCCTGTCTGTGCCAAGATACAACTAGAGTGGGAGGAAAAAAGCAACAGACGAATATCACCCGTCTGGTGTGAAAACCTTCATCTCTCTCCCTCCCCAACATCTGATCAGTATCAAATGATCACACGAATAATATATAAACGTTAACAAACCTACCTTTTGGGATGTTTACTTCGACAACCTAAAGATGGCTCAGCTACACGGCTGTAGAGCGATAGAGACTGGTAGAAGAATTCTTCGAGATAAAAGTTTAATCACTCTATTACAGATTGGATTTAAATGCTGGAAAAGTGCTGTAAACAGGGTTTCTTATCTTACACCTGGTACCCTGTGTATTACGTACTTCTGTAAGAGGAATGTTAACCCGTTATACACCGTTATACAAAACAATGGGACCGACAGCCCATACACCGACAGGGTCGTTAAAGGATGATATTTTTATGGTGATTTTTTTTTCAAATGAAAATTATTTTAAACCGGTATATATGTAGATTTAAAGAGATGATTGAATACAAAGAATACACAATACGCTGTAATCGCTTCTTATTGAGGCTGGGTTTGTACTTGTTGAGGTCTGGTCTACATGCATATCACGGCTGGCGTAGCACTGTATTTTAAACTTTTCATTGTACAGATATACTTTTCCTTTGTTGATAAGAATATTCATGCACACAAAAACTTCTCGGATATGCACACAAAAATCGATTGCACATGAGATTTTACTTTTTAAATCGCATTACGACCATTTATTATCAATTATTTTTTACTCTACTACCCACGCTTTAAATTTCTTTCAATTGAGGTGCACGGTACAGGGCAATGCTCTAAGAAGTAAACTTTTAAAAGCTTATTTTCAAGAAAACATGCAGCGGTCTGAAGACTTCAAGAAAAAGTATGACTTGAAACATGTGAAATGCAAATGAGGTCTACTAGTATATAGTCTATAATCTAGTGTTGTTGAGAGAGAGAGAGAGGTGGGGGGGGGGCTTTGGCAGTCTGCTTTGTTTCCATGAGATGAAGTAGAACAAAAGAGCCTGGGGCCCGTTCTACAAAAGAACTTACGACTAGGACCAAAAACTTCTCTTGATTATAAACATTTTGCAAAACTTTTAAAATTGTATTCTTTTTGAAATTGTCACCATAAAAATATTCTTTTCAAGAAGAATAAAACCGTTTTCAAATTTCTGTAAAAATAGAAAGTTATAAGCAGAACTAAATTTTAATGGTCTCAGATTTATGTTCTTTTGTAAGATGGGTCCCTATATAAGCTTTCTTTTTATCACAAAATATGCAGCATCCATACAAAAGATAGAACAGTTCATTGCCACAGTGTCAAGATATGGTCGAAATATCGGAGGAGCCACTCTATCTGTAGATCCGAATTTTCTTATCAAAACGATTAAACATAAATAAGTTTTGTTTTGACATTTTGAAAGTAATGTGTCTATGTTCTCTATGGTTTAACGTTTGTGAATTGCTCATAAATGTATAACCCCTCCCTCTCTCTCTCTTTCTCGGACAGATGTATACCCCCGCTTGAAAAGTGGGAGGGTATATAGTAATCGGTATTTCCGTCCGTCCGTCTGTTACGCTTTGGAGTACCCATCTCTTATCCGCAACTCCTCTCATACCACTGAAGGAAATTTAATGAAACTTTCACAGATTCTTAATTACATATTGCCATTGTGCACCTCCTATTTTACTTTTTGATCTGACATATATTTTTGATTTTCCAGAGCAAAACATGGACACTGCCATTATATTCATATGGGAGGCAGGGGGTATCATTTAGTGAGCTCATTGCTCACAGTATACCTCTAGTTTTTTTTTGTAGGACAATTAATATCATGTCACAGATTTAAAAAGATGCACACATGGATAATTCCTAGAAATTTTTCTCTTAGGACTTGGAAAATATTATACTAATAAAACTAGAGGTACTGTGAGCAATGAGCTCACTTAATGATACCCCGCGCCTCCCATATCGTTATAACTGATGACAAAGTCCATGTTTTGCCGCGTGGCTGGGACACCCAAAATATGTATCAGATCAAAAAGTAAAATAGGAGGTGCACAATGGCAATATGTAATAAAGATTCTGTGAAAGTTTCATTAAATTTCACTCAGTGGTATAAGAGGAGTTGCGGATAAGAGATGGGTACCCTAAAGCGTAACAGACGGACGAACGGACAGACGGACGGACAGACGTACAGACGGACGGAATTAACGATTACTATATACCCTCCACCTTTTCAAGCGGGGGGTATAATAACAAATATGGACAAATCACACTCAGTAAAGGTTTACAGTTTAATGAGGAAAAACAAAATGATAAGAAAATCAGAAAAATCACTTAGGCTGGTTTTTACCATTTTGTTTTCCCCATAAAATTCTCCAGGCTTGGTATATTTTTCTAAAGTATATAATTCACTGACATTTATCTGTAAACCTTTTGTGAGTGTGATTTGTCCGTGTTTGTTATTTTATTGATGTATTACTTATATTTCATAGCCATAGGTCGAGAAAATTTGCATTTTAACAAAACGCAAGTTTGGTATATTTCAGGTCATTTTTAAAAGAGAGAGAGACAGAGACAGAGACTGTAACATTTTCCAAGTCTAAGGAGAAAAAATCTAATAAATATCCACTTTTCTTAAACTGTGACATATTTATTAAGTCTCCACCATAGAAAAAAAATTGTTTGTATCATCTGTCCTTGATAAATATAAATTTGTTGCAGCATGGAATAAAGTGAAACTCTTTCCCACCCCCAACACACACACATGTACACCAACAAAATATAGTAGTTTCGGATTTTAATTTTTATTTATAAAATGCTTTTGTTTTAGCTTGTCATGTTTTTGTTTACAGGTTAATACTTAATTTGAATTGTTTCTCCCCACCCCCTCCTAATTCTCACACTTTCAAAAATCTGCCTCACGTTCGCCTATCACGCTTTCTAAACTCTTCTTCTTCAAATTCATTGATTTAGAATCCTTTTTTGCCATTCATTTATTGGAAATTTATAAGATGTACATTACTTTTTTTTTCTGTGAGTGTCCGAATCTGCATTTGAAAGGTGATTGCTTGCGCCCTGTATATTAATATTTCGATATTGTTTTTTGTGTGTTCATCTAAACCTTAGGGACCAAATTCTTCTTCTTCTTCCAGTAATGTGCCTGGCACCAAATTGATGTCAAAAACAACTTTTTCTATCATTAGTAATGTATCAGTGATGTATGCAGAAGTTCTTTGATCTTTTAGTGATGTAGTACTCTAGATTGAATTTTGGTTTAAATAAAAAAAAAACATATATGTGTTATTGTTTTACGGACCCGGTTTAACTTTCGTATGGACTTGTCCCGATCCTCAGATTCCAGACAGGATGTAATATCTGTACTAAGGGGCGTAACTCTATATTCATTTCCGATGTAAACAGAGTCAGAAAACGTGTCGACGAATGCTGCTACTCAATGCAATCTAATGAAGACAGAAGCTTCCCAGGTGCAAATCCAAAGGAGCAATGTTTCTACTTGAAGAAAAATTAATGATGCAGTATTTATTTTGATAAAATGCAAAATATGATGAAGTCAGAAATGAACACTAGATGATCGAAGTCTGAAATATAAGTGTAGTTCGAATTTACTCGAAACCTGCTAAATCATAAAAAAAAATTATTAAGAAAATTGAAATGGAGGAATTTTGTAAAAGCTTGCCCAAAGTTGTAAGTATTAATATGTAATTGTTATTTTTTCCTTTAGCTGATGTCATTGAAATTCTCTTAACTGGAAATGAAAAAATAAAATCTGGATCGGTAAAAAGAGAACTGTTTCTGCATAAATTCTCTTGAATAAGATTTAATATTGAAAACATCATTTGCAGGAATTACATGCACATATCAACGGATCAGTTAGTGAGGCCACAATCCAGAAATTACTGGCCAAGAAAAAGAATTCGGACCAACAGTTCAGCTTCAAGAAAGGAAGTACTGGCACACTTAAAGAGTAAGATAAAATAGAATCAAAGAGGAATAAGTGTCAGTAAATTTAAAAACATTAAAGTGGAATGAAAACTACACAAATGTACAATTGCCATAGTTTATTATGAACCAATTTAAAAATGAGGCAAGCTATTTACAAACAAGTTTATAATACAAGGACATGAACAGTCTCATTTAACATCTAAGTTTCAGAATTCTATGGTTGATACAACATTGTCAGCAAAATAATTCCATCATTAAATTTAATGTTGACAGATATTCATACTGATTGTCTACGGATTTAACTGATCATGACAAGGAGTACACAGTCCATGTGACGGGGATGCTTACTCCTCCCTGACACCTCATTCCAGCTCTGATATTTTTAGAGGTCTATTTGCACTGTTTCCCAGTCTTCACAAAATACACCATAACAAGACATTTGGACTGACAGTTTAAAACATTTCACAGGACCAAAGGAATTTTCACAGGTCCTAGCTGGACCAAAATTTTTAGATATATTGATTATATTGATATTACTTTATATCTTGATTGAAGTATGTTTTCAAACAATCATGATCGACAAAACATTCTGTTTCTTAGATAAGCCTATCCCATAGACAGGAGCTGCTTGCATCCAAGAGTGATTATAAACATTACATCACATTCTGTATAAAATTTTGTTTTTACAAAGCAAAAGATTTTTTTTCTGTTACAGGTGCTTCGAAAAATTCCGCCTTATCCATCAGCTAACAGACAATACTGAATCGGTTTACCAGGTAATAATTACCTAACATTACCTTGTTAACTCTATACAACCTAGTGAACTGTGACTCAACATATTCTTAATGGTCACGTCATAGAAATAATGATTAACTTTTCCCTGCAAGCACTTTTTAGCATGGTACAAGTTTCTCTAATGTATAGCGTTAATAATTATGACGTAATATTTTAATAAGGATATAACTTTTCTTATTTCATGAGATTTTAGCAAACATAATATTGAAGGGAATTGGCATTTATATATAAAATGTGAATAGAATGTAGTTTTAAAAGTGCATGAAAAATGCGTGATTGCGGGGAAACAGTATATGCATGATTTTTGCATTAGAAATAGGAAGTGGGTAAGTGTTAAAATGCATGACTGCGGGGAAGGGGGTTAATGTAAAAATTAGTGATTTAATTGAACCTCAGTATCTTGAATGCTGATACCAAAATAACATGGATAAGTTTAAGTGATTTGAAAGTCCAACAACTTATTCTTTTAGCTCTTTCCAGAGATATGCTGAATCATTGGATATGTTGAAGTTTTTTCTTTGCCTCATTGAGTTTGAGAAAACAAAATTTGACTGTAATTTACAGACTTTTTCACCTTGTTTTCAGGTGACATGTGATGTAATACATGAATTTCATGATGACAATGTGAAATACCTGGAACTCCGGAGCACACCCAGAGCAGTTCAGGATACAGGCATGTCACGGGAGAGTTATGTAGAGTCTGTATTACGTGCTATACAAGACTGCGGGGATTTAGATATCATAGTGCGGTTTCTCCTGGCGATTGATCGCCGGAATGGAGTAAAAGTTGGATGGGAGACCCTAAGACTTGCTCAGAAATTCCAAAAATCACATGGAGATCTCGTTGTGGGGATCGACTTGAGTGGTGACCCAAGTGTGAGCAAGCTTAGTCCAGTTTTTATATATTTTTTGAATACATTCCTCTTTTTATACTGCAGATACAAAATTTGTTAATGAAATCACTAAACAATTAATACCACCAAATAAAGGTCTTCAAGTATATATTCCTCATTTCTTTAAGAGTACAAGAGTTGTTTGGAAATTATTAATTATTAAGACATTTATTTATTTTTATGTTTTCAGATAATTTTGTTAATAAGTTCAGCTGTTGAATAGAGTAGTATGTGTAACGTTTGTTGTGATAATTACTAGGTTGGTGATGCCAGGGACTACCTACCCGTGTTCAGGGAAGCTCAGAAGTCAGGTCTCAAGCTGGCTTTACACCTGTGTGAGGTAGGAAGCTTTATACCTGTGTGAGCAGGGTTCGACACTAATGGTAGCCCGCTGGCCGGGGACAACTGAATATTCTATTCTACTAAACATGCCTTTAAGCTTTAAACTTGCCCAGCAGGGCCACTGAGAATTTTACCAAATACTCACTCAGAGCAAAAAAAAAAAGGGGAGATCGAACCAAAATGGGAGTCAAAGCAGCTAGGTTACTTCAAATATTTTTTTGTGATGCTAAATTTTATTTTACGAAGCTCTGTTATGTACTGTATGCATGCTTAAAAAGTGGGCTTCATATTTTAGTGGTTTTGTGCAGACAATGGTGTGCTAAATCATGAAACCGCTAAGAATCATTTAAATACAATGTATGGAACAGAAGTGTGTAGTGCTAATTCATGACAATGCCAATAACTAAATACTGAGTGAATGCGTTAAATTTTGGATATGCCAATTTATGTAATTTTTTTATTAATGTTTTTCACAGATTCCTGCCCCCGAGGAGACAATGGAAATGCTTACTCTGCCCCCAGACAGGATCGGACATGGTACCTTTCTACATACTGAGGCAGGGGGAAACCAGCAATTTGAAAACACTGTTCTTAAAAACCGTACTCCTCTAGGTATAACTATATATGTAGACACTATACTCCACTAGGTGTTACTATACATATGGATGCTGTTCTTAAGCAACTGATACATTCATGAATACCGGTAGCTTCTTTTTCCTTATTCTACAATACCAGAATTAAATTTCATAGTTCTTTGATTATCTTAATTATTTCAAGATCTAGCAACCAAGGAAACAATAATATTACATGTAGTGGTAAAGATTTATTATGCTTGTAGAGAAAAAATTACAGGATAAAATAATTTATATCAAGTAATTTATAATTTAGTATTGATTGTTACAGAGCTTTGCTTGACCTCTAATCTGATTGGACAGACCGTCCCAAACCTGGACAACCATCAATTCAAGTTCTGGTATGAGAAGGAGCACCCCTGTGTCATTTGTGTAAGTCACTAAGTCACAAATCCAGTCAGTAAGTCAGTGACCTAGTCAGTAAGGTACAACAAATTATACGTTTAGTATTTAAGTCAGTGTATTTATACAAGTTCATTTGTGTGATATTTAGGAACTACGGTATATATTCTTGTACACTTGTATTTTATTAAATGACTATTAACGCAGCTTGCTAAATGGGGACACCTTTATTTTACCTTATTTAAAACATATATGATTTCATTTTACGTACTGGTTCTTATCAATTTTCTTATAGAAATGTAACCAACATTAGACTCACACTGTTATAATTTATTTCTCCTTTACAGACGGATGATAAAGGTGTCTTTAGTACCTCCATGTCAGAAGAATATCAACTGGCTGCTTCTACTTTTGACCTCAAACAACGTGACCTATGGAATCTATCAGAACAAAGTATAAACTACACTTTCTGTGAGGAGAATGTCAAGGAAAAACTAAGAGATCAATTTAAAGTATACAAATCAAAGATGGAGGAACAGTTTAATATAAAACTGTGACTAGATCTGTAATCAAATAGTCCTTTCACTGTATTCAGATTTAAGACCTAAACTGTATTTGTAGAATCTTGCCAATGTTCTTGAGAATGAAAATGAATGTTAATAATTTTGCTCCTAATTTTCTCAGGGACCCATATACTAAGTAGTATAGAATTCCCTGATTTTATATTTTTTCCATTGATTGATAAAAATTGTGTATCAAATTGCAGAAAAATTATCATTTTTAATATACAGGTAAAGAAGGATGGAATTTTATTATCTACCACCAAATTGACATTGTTTATACCTTTAACAACTTAATTAGCAGATATGAATTTATTTATGCCAAGATGACATATTCATTCAGTGTTTTTAACATCGCATATAACAAAATCAGGAGGATGTTTCAAATAGTGTACCGGTACCTCAAATTTGATTTTTGTTTTAAATTGTGATTAATAACACTTCATAAACTTGCAACTTTCATTAAAATCATGTGCATTTGTTAATTATTTTACCATTTAATTGATCAAAAGTTACAATTGCATTTCTTGTTAACGTTTTAAAAATAAACCTGTTATTTTAGATCAGAACATGTTGTTATTTGTTTCTATGTCAAAAGTTGAAAATCAGACACACTGACCAATTTCAGTAATTCATTAAAGAATTATTGAAAACTTTTTAATAGGGGAAAAATATATCTGGATATTTTACTTGAAAAAGATGTTAATGGTAATCTAATATCCAAGCTCTATGATAAACGTCATAACTTTAACTTTTCAATCGTCAGCTTCCCTTACTTATGCAACAATATATCTTTGTCACCTGCATACGGAGTTTATATATCTCAGTTGATCTGATACGCAAGAGCATGCTCTACGTATGAATAATTTCTAAAACGAGGTAAATTATTGACAAGCAAGTTGATGAAACAAGAATATCAACAGTCTTAATTAAAGTCTTTAATAGTATTTCGTAAGTTCTACGTTCAATACAATGGCCTTGTCAGCAAATACAATTTAATATTCAGTCAAATGCTGACTGACGCTTTTCATACTTATTGATAGTCCATTATTTATACACTGAATTGAAGACTATAAGTTTATTATGTGCTGAATATGTGTGTTTCAAGTTTAATCTTTTTACTTGAAAACTTTCATTCCCAGTATAGTTTAACAATTCCCGTCATTAGAAATTATGAATGTTGAACTAGCAATAAAGTAATAATTTAATCTGAAAACAGTATTTATTCATTTATTACTAGTATTTTATAGAAAAACAGAACTATTCAATTCAACCTATTTAGACGTTTAAATTATCAATTTGAAATTAATGTTTAAGGGATAGCTGTAACCCCGACTAGGAAATCTCCCTTCATCTTGATCAACATATAGGTATTACGGCGGGTATGACCGTATTCCTCCTAACCACCTGACCCCACCTCCGGAGTGTTTGCTCTGCTCCTATTTTGTATTGTTTTATGGACTTTGATATTGAATGCTGATCGTTATCTTCATATCTTTCATTACATAAAGTATATGGTGATAACGAATAGTATTCAAGCTAAAAAACACATCGATAATACAAATTTTGAAGCAGAGCAAGCACGGATCTCCAAAAAATCAGAGATGAGACCAGGTGCCATGGAGGAGTGAGCGTCCCCTGCCGACCGATCACACCCCGCCGTGTGCTCCTTTTCACGATTGGAAAATAACGGGAAATCCGTTGATAATTTAGTGGCCTAACAATTAGTATGAAATACGTAAATCAGCTTTTGATTTGATGATAGACTGTACGGCATTTTGAAGTCAGGTTACTGTTAACGTCTTTATTTTAGTAAATGTCCAATTATAAAGCAAATTTGTTTGACTTTTAACCCTAACCCTAACCCTGACTTCGGTTACTTCTATTTAAGGCTCACTAGGATATATCAGGATATATCATATCGATATAAGATGAAGAGTAAAATGATATCACAGGATTTTCATACATTTGAAATTTAATTGTGCAAAAATACTTAGTAGGTAACAAATATATTTCATGAAGTAAAAAAATTGAATATACTTGATTTGTACTTTGGTATTTTTATTATCGAAGCGTGGTAAACTAACAACAGATCTGGTTGACTTTTCCTATGTTACAGTTATAATCCACTGTCACCTAAATATGGTGCTCCTGTCTCACAGCTGATTTGATGCGTAAGAGGAATATTCTAGGTACTCTGATTTTTAAACCGAATGAAGTTACTGGAAAGAAAGTTGATATCACAGGGTTTTCAAATACTAGTACCCTGTTATCCCAATTAGTAAGTCTCCAAAGTCTAATTAATGTTGTCAATAAGGATTTTTTATCTTTTTTTAAATTTCAACTGCAGAAAACTTTATTATAGATATAGGGGAATTTCCAACAAAGTAATTTTATTGATGACAAACCACAAGATATTTTTAAGTAATACTTTAATTTCGAAAACAGTAATGGGCGACAGGTTTTGCTTGCCCTAGGAATAAAATAAATTGCTGTTGAATTACGAATCTAGGTATATGAACATAAAACATTAACATCGTATGGCAAGTTTAAAAAAGACTCTTCATCTTCATTTATATAATAATAGATTTTATATACCAGAAAAAAACCAAAAAGAAAAATATAACTGAATGAAAAATAATAAAAAAAGAAACTTTCACTCATTTTTAAGCGCTAAGCGCAGCGCAAAGCGCTTTCTGTCAGCGTAAATCTACTTCCGTTCGGGATCCAGCGCCACTATAATCAAGTTAGATAACTCCACTTGTTATTCTAAAAATGTGCAACTGGAAATCCCCGAGTCTATTTATGCTACTTTAGTGCAATGCTGTGTTACGCGCATTTCTAATAATAGGAGGCAATTAGTGAGGTAAATGAATATTCCACAATTAATAGATAAGAGCAGTTCTTATCATGCTCGTCTCTATACATTGTAGTTCATTTAAATCATGTCGACACACATTACTTTTGTACCATGTAGCTAATAATTGCTGCATCTATGGCGCAAACACTTAATTAAAAGCAGTATATTATTTATCATGTACGTGTAATATAGAGATTGAATAAGTACATAATTTAGAATTCAAATTGGATTTTAATAACTAAGTTTTAAATCTCAAACTAGAAGCAAGTTACTAGTGTTCAGTAAAAATAAATAAAATTGAATAACTTTGTACTACTTACATAATATGGTGTGTTCTATTTAACTTATATCCATATACACTATTATTTTTTTCTTCTAGACTCTTACTTCAGGTAATGTAACTAATACAAGCCTTCCTATTAACGCAGGGTCTTGCACCATGCTGAGAGGCATCAGTGAAGTTGATTTTCGCATCTAAGTATCAATTAGTAACATATACTGCAATGCATCCATGGACTGTCTTTTTAACGTCCGTACTTGTGTAAGTGTTGTACCCTATACTTGTATCATATGGGTAAAACATATTATGTAAATAATTCGGAAGGAAAGACAGTTTGTGGCTGTACATATATGTAGGGTATGTGGTGGCTGTATTTTCAACGAATCCACTCATATAGTAAAACTTTATTCTTGGGATATTGTGCTTTAAAACTGTGCGTGTAGTGTGCAGGATATGGCGATAGATGCTAAAACTTAATTTAGCAATGGACAGGAATATGGCTCATAAAATGTTAAGCAAACAGTTTAATAAATGAAATAGGAAACTAAGGAAGAAATAGTTTATGTAAAAATGTGCCTCAGCTGTGTTGGCGATTCTTAATGAAGACTAAATAAAAACAGAATAAATAATGGTGTATACCTTCATGAAGTTTTATTAATACTTGAGATGAATACTGTACATGTATTTTCTTTCTTGGTCTCTTGAATTATTTATTATTCATATAACAGAAAAATTATGAGCAATTATTTTTAGTATTCCTTTTCAACTAGCACAACAATGCTGTAGATATAATTTTCTTCTCAGCATGTTTTGCATGGTAGTGAAGATCATACAAACACAAGTAAAGAGTGGTGAACAGCATCAAGCGTCCGTAAAAATATTGAGGTATTTTAAATTATTTCAACAATAGTCCAAAAAAAGCTTTAGGGGGTTTAATATTTTTTTTATTCCAAAGAAGAATTTAAAGTGATTCTTTTATTGTAAAAAAGTAATATTTACAAATGATTTAAACATATTGTGATATCAACACAAATGTAACCACTGCAAATACGCCATAAATCATGGATTTTAAAATCAGAGATTAAAGGATAGCATCGAAAGATAAATAATAATAATATAATTATTTATTCTCAAATTATTTACCTATTAAATGTATATCTGGCAAAGAGGGAGTTTTTATTCCACGGATATTCATTTCATCTACATATATAGAGTTTTGTCACATGACGATGTTACAACATGATGTCAATCTTTAATTTGAAACACTCGTAAAGTCGGAAGACTTTAGCTTTCAGTGTTGAACACAAATGAGAGGAATTTTAACGACATTTTCAAGTTTTCATTTTTTTTTCAAAATATACAGTTTCAATTAAATATAGAGCTTCATTTAGACTCTAAATTTCATCGGAAAACCCGATAACCATCTCCATTCCAATAAATTGCAATTTAAACGCAAATATTACCTCAAATAGATTCCTGCAAGGCCAAGCTTAAAAAAAATCTTTGTTTGCAATTGCCGACCTATAATTTTTTAGACTGGGTAGGTAGGTAGATATTTTTTTTTTTTTTTGAAAAAAAATTTCAGAATTTTGTAAGATAACAAATAATAGAGCTTTGCCATGCTTTCATAGGCCTACTAAATATGAGTAAGCTCCACTCTTGTTATAAACCACTGATTGAGAAAAGCAAGACAAAAATTGAAAATGAATCAGTTTCAGTATTATAAAAAATGAAAAAAAAATTTAAATTACAAAATGACTAAAAAAAAGTTTGGGTCGGGTACATTTTCAGTGGGTCGGTAGGCAACTGCAAACAAACTAATTTTTATTTTAGGCCCTAGGCGATGGGGGAAAGAAAATATTTTACACGGAGAAATGTTTTCTTGAAATTTTATGCATATAAAATTGATTAATCTTTTGACAGAAGAAGAATATGCAAAATGCCTGAAAAAAAAGGCATGAGACAATGTTGAATTTCATAATCCAACGGGAAGATTTCAGGACTCACATATTTGATTATGTACCAAACAACTGTGCTCGCCCTAGCACTCTCGCACTGTCAACATGTTGATTAAACTTCAATAGAACATGAATTAAAATTCAAAATAATTCTGATGAATTTCAAATCAATATGCTTAGCGCTTCCCAGTACTTTCAGTACTTTGATTATTATTAAGCGTCTTAAACATTTCTCCAGCATTTTTCAATTATCCTTAAATCTTCTATGTTTTTCTTAAAGTTGTTACTCCTTACACTGATTATTACATCTAATTAAAAACAAATAATTATAACATTTAGAAAGAAAACATTTTCTTTCTTGTTTTTATGTCAACAAAATTATTGTTCCAGCAGCTTGCAAATAAAAGAAAAATGGCCATTCGAATATTTTATTTGGAGATTAAACAACAGAAAATATATTTGATATAATCAATGCAACTGAAAGTGATCAAGACATATTTCCATTTAAATATTAGAACTAAAAAAATCATCAAGAGAAATATCTGATTTGACATTACTTTGTGTCATTTAAATTCATTACATCTTTAATCCTTTGTTAAATACTGATTCCGGTTAGATGAAACCCACATTACGCTGGATAGCTTGGTGGTGGCTGCATTGAGTTACCCGATTGATGTTGCATGGGATAACCTTGCTGTTGCGGCATGGGATAACCGGCTTGTTGTGGCATTGGATAACCGGTTTGTTGATGTGTGGCCATTGTGTTTGAATTCACCACCGTCACACCTAAAAATAATTAAGTTAGTTACTTTTTCATGACTACGCCAAAATAAATAAAAACATTTTTTAAATTTGAAATCTCTGTTACATGGTGAAAACATCCAAATATGAATTATTGATTGATATTCTTACTTGTTGATTGACATTGTTACCTGCTGTTTGACATTCTTACGTGTTGGTTGACATTCGTACTTCTTGATTGACATTCTTACCTGTTGATGACATTCTTACCTGTTGATTGACATTCTAATCTGTTGATTGACATTGTTACCTGTTTATGGACATTCTAACTTGTTGATTGATATTCTTACCTCTTGATTGACATTGTTACCTGTTTTTTGACATTGATACCTGTTGATTGACATTCTTACCTGTTGATTGACATTTTTATCTATTGATTAACATTCTTCCCTGTTGATTGACATTCTTACCTTTAGATTGACATTCTAACCTGTTGATTGACATTTTAACTTGTTGATTGACATTCAAACCTGTCAAATGACATTCTAACCTGTTGATTGACATTCTTACCTTTTGAATTGACATTCTAACCTGTTGATTGACAGTGTTTCCTGTTGATTGACATTGGTACCTGTTGATTGACATTGGAACCTTTTGAATGTGATTCATACCTGTTGATTGAAAATCTTACCTGTTGATTGACATTCCTACCCTTTGATCGACATTCGTACCTGTTGATTGCTATACTCAGTAATTACCTGGTGATGTTGACTTCATGTCATTCTTAACTGTTAATTGACATTCCTACCTGGTTGTGTATAGGCATTAATACCTGTTGATTGACATTCGTACCTGTTCATTGATATTTTTACCTGTTAATTGACATTCTTACCTATGAATTGACATTTGTATCTGGTCCTCTTTATTTACATTCTTACCTGTTAATTGACATTTGTACCTGATCTTGTTGATTGACATTCTTACCTGGCCCTGCTGCGCCATGCATCACCACGCCTGTTCTACTGTGACCACAGCACGATTTACAGATACCAATAATGATTCCCACAAATACAGCAATGCAGCCAAGTGCTATCAGGACAGCCACCCACCTTAAAATAAATCAAAGTACTGTTTGTACTGACAGCAACCCACCTAGAAATCCAAAAACACAAGCAGTCGCTTTATCATTTCATTAAAGTAGTAATATTTATCTCATTAGAAATTACAGTGAAACTCGGTTATAACGAAGTCACTATGATCCGTGATATCCGTAATTCGTTATAACCGTATAAGAAAGTCATTGAATTTATATAGCTGGGGATCCAAGATGACATCGCTATATCCGTAAATACGCAATATCCGTGTTCGTACTGAACGAGTTTGGCTGTATAATTTGAAATTGTATTATTTGCCTCATTTGAAACTTATATTTAAAATTGACACCAGATTTTAGATTAGCTTTTACTATCAAAGCTTTTAATTTTTGATAATAACACAAACATGCAAACTTGTAAATTTGTATGTGTATAAATCACAACTTACAAACTTCAGTTATGAAGATGCAGAACAATTTACTTGCAATAAAAAAGAATTTAAGAGCAGTCATTTATCATACCAATTCCGATTCAAATGTTGGCCATCCATGTTGTATGCCGTGGCATAAATGAAAGAGAAACATTTTAACATTGTGTATTCAAAAAAGTTCAAAAAGTAATTTTTGAAACATTACACTCCCGTTCGCTTATCTAAAACGAATTAAAATGAAATATGCGAAAGACATCTTTCTAAAAAGATCTTTTAACTAAGCTGTTATGTTTAATTTTAATGTGATTCAGAACTAAATATACTGTTTATATACTGTAAACATGGAAAGATCTACTCAAAGACAACAAAGCTAGCAGTGCAGTATAAAATCATATTAATGTACAATTGTCCTCATCAAATGTAGTCATTCTAATCTTAATTTGATAATATAGGATTCGGGAATATCATTTAAAAGTAGATTCTTCGGTTGTGTCATTTTTTGGTAGTTTTTATTACAAACTACAATATGAAATAAGGATGGTACAATATATTGAATGACTAGTATTTCTGAGAGGAAGACTATATTTAAAATTGTCTAAATAGTAAATATTGTAGCATAGAAAGAATATTCCATATGGCAAAGGAACACGCACATACAGAGAGAAAGAGAGAGAGAGAGAGAGAGAGAGAGAGAGAGAGAGAGAGAGAGAGAGAGAGAGAGAGAGAGAGAGAGAGAGAGAGAGAGAGAGAGAGAGAGAGAGAGAGAGAGAGTAATTCAGTTCTATTATGGTTAAACCCACTCGTGTTGGGAGAAGTAAGCAGCGCAAAGGTCTTCCCTCTCGCTAGATGGCGCCTGGAGAAAATCGTTACTACAGCAGTCGTATTTTCCCAACTGGACACAGCAGTAGTCGTCACACCACTTTTCCTCGTTGTAGGACAGAAGTATGTCATAGTGAGCTTTACAGCACTCACCCGCCCACACCAGCAAGGGGACACTCACTGTCCAAGAAAGGGAGATCAATAAAGTGCTTATCTATATGCCTATCATATCTGAAAAATATCAACATACTGTAAAATCACGTTTTCGTTAGGTCAAATTTTCGAGGTTTGAGAAAACACTATTGGTTTGTGGGAATTGATTTCATGGTTGAAAAAATATTAAGTAATAATGCATATACATTTTTGAATTTCGTGTTGATAATAAATTTGTGGGTCTCTCTATGCCTCGAAAAAAAGAGAAAAATAACCCCCAGGAATATTTATGTTTTCAAAAGTCCATAAAACAATACAAAACAGGAGCAGAGCAAACACGGACCTTCAAAACATCAGAAGTTAGATCAGGTGCCATGGAGGTGCAAGCATCACCTGCCGACAGGTCACACTAGCCGTATGCTTCTCGTCATGATCGAGTAATAATGGAAAAAATCCATCGTCAATACAGTGTATAAATAATGGACTAACAATTAGTAGGAAAATCGTCAGTCAGCATTTGACTCAACGATAAATTGTATTTGCGGACAAGGTCATTGTATCGACCATAGAATTTACGAAATAATGACTTTAAAGGAGACTGCTGATTTTCTTGTTTCATCAATTTGTTTGTCAAATATTTACTTTGATCTTAGAAATTGTTCATACGTAGAGCATGCTCTTGCGTATCGAATCAACTGGGATATATAAGTTAAAGCCAACACGTGTATCACTGATCTTGGTTGATTACCATTAAGTCTTTTTTAAGTAAAATATCCAAATATGAAACATATGTGTCAGATTCTGTTTTATCTTTTATCTCAAGCTCATCAGGATATATCGCATCGACAGAAGAATGGAAATTACAATTTTTTATTGACAATACGTCGTCGATATATCTTAATGTCGAGTTGAAGGCCACAACAAGTGTTTCTTCTTTTCATGCATAAGATTTTGCAGAATTTCTGCTTTATATGAATACAAAAATAGGTCTGCTAATAACGGGGCGCAGTTGGTACGCATTGGAATTCCACAAGTTTGCTGGAAGACCTGGTCCTCAAAACATTATAGATAATATCAATCAGAAACTCAAACATCTTTTTGATGTCGACTTCAGAGTACAATAATAAAATAATTTAAAGAAAATGCTTGCTTATTTAACGGATCTTTCACTCTTCTAAGTTTATTTTGTCTAATCCGGAGGACCAGTCTCTAAGTCCGCATATGGGATTCAAACCTGTGACGAAGGATAAGTTTTTAGAACAAATTCTATTGTTTTTGCTTCACGCGTGCATTAAATTATATAAGAATGAATTAGGTTTTAGATACAACACTTATCCAGTTCGTATTCATTACAATTTCCTAACATCTACAATTTCTTCGATTCAGCTATAACTTCCGGCTAAATTATCCTTTTATCTACAATCCTTCTTACAAGCTCAAAATATTCTTCTATTTACGGCCCTTTTACCATCGACAAATTCCTCCCAGCTTAAATTTCCTATAATCTACAATCCCTCTTAATAAAATGATCATATTATGATATACAATCCCTATCCTACCTACCCTTTTAAGATTTTACTGCTAGCTTAATATATTACAATCAACCGTAACCGGTTATATTAGATGAGAGATGTTGGTTGTTTATAGTTTATGAAAGTCCATTGCAATGCGAGATTTTTTGTGTCTTACCGATATTTAAAAGAACTCGGTATTATCTTTTCAATTTTTTGATAAAACCAACGACATTATCTTTACTTTATTACATAGATAAAGTAAATACGCAATTTTATATAAAGGAGACATTCAACTGATAAATCAAAACTTTGTTTAGGAAACTTTACATTTAATTCGCCATGAGTTTTTGTGCTTTTCTATATTCTGTTTATTAAACTCGAATGAACTAAAAATGCCACAAAAATGAAATGCCGGTATACATATGGATATAACGAGCAGTATTCAAGCTTAAATGTCCATTAAACAATACAAAATAGGAGCAGAGCAAACACGGACATCAAAAACATCAGAGGTAGAATCAGGTGCCATGGAAGAATGAGCATCCTCT
The DNA here is from genome assembly GCA_003671525.1 of Saccostrea glomerata. NCBI lineage: Eukaryota > Metazoa > Mollusca > Bivalvia > Ostreida > Ostreidae > Saccostrea > Saccostrea glomerata. The sequence continues at coordinate 328,507 of PRKT01000162.1, read as the reverse complement.
GCCAATATGTCACACCCGCCGTGTGCTCCTGAGCCAGTCCTTATGTCGCGGGTTCGAATCCCACTGTGGAACGTGTGGAGATCGGTCCTTCGGATGAGACTGTATATACCGAGTTGTCGTGTTGCAGTAGGTGCTGGCACGACAAAGATTCCCCCTGCTCAATGGCCCTAAGTGCCTAGTATAGGACAAAATTTGCAGCTCTCCATCGGCAAGTGGTGGCTTCTCCATATGAGTGAAATTTTATCGAGAGGGACTTTAATCAATATACAATCAATCAAATGATACTTTTTATCTGTTAATCAATTATATATTTATACACTGTAAAAGATTTAACTCTATACCTCACATAGTTTTTGGAGCTATTGTAAAAATAATTTTTTGAATATGCTGGCCTTTGGTGAAACCTTAATATCTGCAATCGTTTAAAAAAAGCGGAAAACTAAGTGGGACAGACAGACAGACAGTCAGTCAAAAGGAAGGATAGACAGCTAAACGAACGGACAGACTCCTATATTCCCCTCTGGTTTCACTGATAGGGGACTAAAACTTCTGAGGTAAGAGTATTATGTTAACCTTCGTACAATAATCTCCAGTATTTCGTCATGTAGGGATCAACTCATCAATAACCTTTAGTAACTTACGTTATCAATAAAGAATGCAAAACCAGCACTTTAATATCTCCTGCAGTCTATATGTGTAGCAGCTAATGCATACAGAAAATTTATGTTATTTCTTTTTTAAAATTATCAATTCAGGACAAGTTACGGTATAACAAGCACTTCAAATTGTATTATCAAGCATAGAGACAGGTAAAAATATCGAATTTTTGAAAACGGATATGAATTTTTCTGAGAAATCTGCTTTCGGTTTAAAATGCCGCAGAAAACAATGCGCTAGTGAAATTTATTAAAAATTTAATTGTTTATTTATAGAAAGCAAATTGATAAAAAGGATTGATTTTTTAACTCATCTTTTAAACGGAATTTTTTTTTTCCCAAAAAGATATTGCTATCATCGAAAAAAAATGATAAAATTGTAAAAAAAAAAATTTGTTTTTTTATACAGAAGATAAAGTAAATCAATAAAGCAGCAAACTTTTTTTGAACTTCAAATTGACCAAACTGTGCACCCAGTTAAAATTCTACAGTGCTTCTGAATTCTGATATGCATTTTGTGATATAATTTGTTTTTTATAAGTTATTGATCGAAGGTCGGAACGGAAGTTGCATTTAATCTTATTCAATAAATGATTCATCTTTTTAACATTAACAATATCAGAATTCTATACCTTGTAGGGAAAATACAATATCTTTTTTTACATTTATACCTTAATTGTAAAACAATGTTTACGATTAGATGCAATATTTTTAAAGAAATCAAATTTCAGTTTTTCTTCACAATTCATTTTGCATGTTAAATATTTGTGCCTTTTTATCCATTTGTTTCTCCATGTACATAAGCAGTTTAATAGACACAGCTTTTGAATAAATGGAGATCGACATGCATAAATTACAATTCTTATAATATTTATCTTTTTTAAAAAGTCCTTAAATAAAGTTTGCAATCATACATGTGAGAATTTTAATAATGTGTCATTAAGACAATATTTAATAATTATCTGATTTAAAGATTGAATAGAAAAGTACCTAGTAAGATGAAAGTCGTCAAAGTACACAGGTATGCCATGATTTCGGAATGTGTGTCCCCCAAGCCAGGTAAAGCTTGATGTTACCTTGGTGTTAAGGTTACTATCTATCAAGGGAAGTAAATCACAAAAAAAAAAAAAAACATGAAAAAATCTATTTTTATTGTTTATGTATAGAGTCATGAAATGGATTTTATTGATTTATAGTTGCCGATTTCATAATAAAATACGAAAGCATAAAGATCTGGTAAAACAAAAAAAAAATATTGGAGAGACGATAAACAACCAAGACAACAAACATGAAGACCGACTCCATAACTTTGTATTATTTGCATTATTCTTATGCAAACCTTGATAAAAAAAAAAACTTAATCTACAAACGAGATCTACTGGTCGGAAATATTTGAATATGTGTTGGTTGCGTAAAGTGTTCGACATTTTATAGCATGTGAAATTATTATTATTATAAGTGAAATATAAAGGTAAAGAGATGCCATGTCTAAAGAATATCTTCGTGACTTTAAATGCAGAAGCAGGAAAGATAACTTCAATTCGCTGAAAAAAAAACTCTATTGACTAAAAGTCAAGAGAATCAGAGATTCCGCCACTCTCATTATACATACAAATTGGAATGTGTCCGCTAGGAGGCTCAAAGTACTTTAACACAGATATATATATATAATATATATATATATATATATATATATATATATATATATATATATATATATATATATATATATATATATATATATAAAGATAATTAATGTAGATTTATAAAATTCCACATGTCTTTACATATCATTGGCTGCCTAAAAACAGTATTTTGATAACATTTAATAAAATTTTCGATAAATATACAAAATATGAATTTTCCCTTTCAAGGATATTTTATTTTTTAGATACCATAAGTGATAACTCTTTACCAAAGGAAAATATGTTAAAGATGAAATAAAGATTAAATATATATTTATATATCAAGGATTGTAAGTTCCTTACTTATGCAATATACCCGTGTCAACTGCATACGAGGTTTATATCTCTCAGTGGATTCGGTACGGATGAGCATGCCTTACGTTTGGTCAATTTTTATATCGTATAACAATTTCTATGAAGTTGATGAAAGAAATGTTTCAGCAGTCTCGTTTAAAGTAATCATTTATAAGTTTTAATTCTGTAATTCATAAAGTCTGGGTAAAATAAACAGAACTGAACTGAGATTGAATATTGTTCATTATCTCCGAAACTTCATTCTCATGATATTAATTATTTGATAATTTGCTTGTATACTGTATTTTATAGAATGTGAACATTTGACAGATATACAAGAGAACTAAACATAATAGGAAGTGCTTAACTGATTGAATGGAATATCATGATTTTATATAAATCAGAAAGAACCAAAACGACTATTTTACCCTTCCACCGAAATTAGAACATGTACAATGACGATCAGAAATGAAAAAAAACCTTTACGATTCTGTTTTCAAATTGTCTCTTGATTTCGACCAAGAGTGTTGCTATGAGAACAAAAATTGTAAATTTCTTTCAAATTCTTTCGAATTGCTCTTTGTCGTACTTCAATATAAGACTTTCCACGCAAAAGAAGAAAATAAAAAATAAACAATTATCGAGTTCAAAAGTCCATGGAAACAATTCAAATCAGGAGCAGAATAAACACGGGCAATTGATAAATGAAATAGGGAATTAGGTGCCATGACATATATTGAGATGAGGAATAGAATTCAAACTCAAAAGTCCATTTAACATTTCAAAAATGAAATGTTGCAAACACGGACCTCTAAGGTCATAGAGGAAAAAGCAAGCCCTTTAGACCGGTCACCAACACCGTGTGTTCCCTGTCATGATCGGACTAACGTGAAAATTCGTAGACAATTCAGTGTGAATAAAACTCATGAAAAACTGTCAGAATTCAACTTAATGATTATATGCTGAAGATGTAATTTTTATTGACCATAGAACTTCTAAATGTTTTAAAATATCTCCGTTCCATCAACTTGTTGTCAATAGTTTGTCTCGATTTTGAAATTATTCATACACGAATTATGTGGAGATAACGAACAGCATTCGGGCTCATTATACATTACGCATTACAAATTAGGAGCAAAGCAAACACAGACCTCTAAGACTTCAGAGGTGGGATCAGGTACCATGAAGGAGTTAGCACCCCCAGCCGACCAATCACACCTGCCGTACGCTCGTTGTCAAGCTTGTCCGAAAAAAAACGAAAAATTTTGTCGACAGTCAATTTTGTTAATAATGGTTTAACAATTTTATCAAAAAATGTCCGACAGCATTTGACTATATGATAAAATGTATTATCAGCAAATATAATTTATCATTGAGTTCAATTGGTGTAACTGCTAACTATTTTTAACTAAAACTGTTAAAAGGAAAAGGTGTTAATAAAGATACATACCAGTACTATTTGGAATGGGTTCATGTTTATTGAATAATTAAATGCATAGTGTTTTAACACACAAAAAACCCACACACACTACACAGGGCAAAAGAGCACTAGGAAAGGTAAAATTTGAAACTACTGCTTCTTTAAAATATTCATGTATTTATTCTTCAAAATGTTTGGAAATACATGTAAAACTGTAGCAATTGTTTTTTATTGAATAAAATTCTTCATACTACATTGTACTTGAAAGTTATTAATTATATTTTTGAAAATCAATGTTATTGAAATTACAAGTAGTTTACAAAATAATTTTGAATATTTTTCCTTTATTTCTTAATTAAGAAAACCCATTACGTTAATCACTGCATGAACTACAGTAGGCATGTCGTCTGTACAGATTTCTTGATCAGTCGCTGTTTCATCAATGAAACGTATTAAGACGTTCGCATCATTAATACAATAATGAATCTTTTTAATCCTACTTTAAATGATTATTTAAACAGATGTAGATATAAACAATAAAATGTGTTTCTTTCTTTGTTGTTACTGGAATTGACGGTCGCAGCTATTGCAGAAAAAATAACATAGAGACTTTATGTGCTTTTATAGATTTCAAGCAAGCGTTTGACACTGTTTGGAGAAACGGTCTCTGGAGTAAACTTTTAAATTATGGAATTAAAGGCAAATGCTTTACGTATATTACAAATATGTATCAGGGAATTAAATCACTTATAAAGATGAACGGCACAACAAACGATTTTTTCTTTTATAATGTCGGAGTCCGGCAGGGGGAAAATTATCTCCTTTTTTATTTTCCTTATACTTTAATGACCTGGAAAATTATCTTATTGATAGAAATATAATTGGTTTACAAAGTCTTACTTCTTCAATAGAAAATGACTTATGAGTGTATTTAAAACTTCTGCTACTTTTATATGCCGATGATACTGTCATTTTAGCAGAAACTCCTGATGATCTACAAAATGCTTTGAATGAATTTGAAAGCTACTGCTCAGAGTGGAAATTACAAGTAAACATAGAGAAAACCAAAATATTAATTTTTTCTAAAGGTCCCTTAAACAAAAGAGTATTTTATTATAATAAGAGTCTTGAAACTGTCAAAGAATTTAAATATCTTGGTATAATTTTCTCAAGATCTGGCTCTTTTTTAAAAGCCAAGAAACATCTCTGTGACCAAGCCCAAAAAGCAATGTATGGTGTTATTAGAAAAATTAAGACAATTTAATCTTCCTGTAAAATGTCAACTTGACTTGTTCGATAAACGGTTTTACCAGTGTTACTTTATGGTTGTGAAATCTGGGGTTTTGAAAACCTAGATATTGTTAAACGTATTCATTTAAAATTTCTGAAACATATTCTGTACTTAAAAAGTAGTACCCCGAATTATATGGTTTATGGTGAAACAGGACGTTTCTCACTATCTGTTATTATATATTCAAGAATAGTCTCATACTGGTGCAAGTTAGCGAATAGCACAGATAAGAAAATTCCATGTATATTATATCAATATTTAATTGCTAACTCACAATCTGAAATTGGTAAAAATCCTTGGATTTACTGTGTTCATATTTTTGATTCATATGCACTATCTCACATTTGGAATGAACAGTTTTATTATAATCCTAATCAAGACTGGGTTACTTCTGTTATTAAACAAATATTACAAGATCACTTTATTCAAAAATGGTATTCTGATATTAATAGTTCTTCTAAAGGTATTTTGTATAATACTTTTAAAACAAATTTTGGGTGTGAAAATTATTTACCTATTTTACCACTAAAATTTAGAAAAATACTTGTCAAATTCCGTACTACTAATCACCGTCTACCAGTTGAACTGGGAAAATGGGCTGGTATTCCATTAAATGAAAGATTATGTACACTTTGTAATACTAAACATATTGCCGATGAATTTCATTTTATACTTGAATGTATAGCACTGTCAAAAATCAGGAAAAAGTATAGTAATGAGTTCTATTTTACTAGACCAAATAATTTGAAATTTTCTCAACTGATGACAAAACAAGATGCTATGTCACTTAAAAAACTCTGTATGTTCATATAAAAAATATATGATTTAGTCTGTCCTCCGTAATTTCTCCCCTGATTTATTTCATTTTATACATGTATCATACGTGTTTTTTCTCTTTTTATACCCCCCGCTTGAAATGGGGGAGGTATCATTTAGTGAGCTCATCGCTCACAGTACCTCTAGTTTCTTTTTCTCACATTGCCATTTTCTAATTATGTATATCATTTACTTGTACCTCTGACCTGAATATATTTATGCTGTAAATATTTTTTATTGTCCTCATGTACCATGTATTTTAAATGGTTTTGAGAGAATAAATGAACTTGAACTTGTTCATACTGATTTTAATGATACCAATTATTATTATTACATTTTCAGCAATGAAATACTGTAATTTAATTGAGTTCAATAATGCAATTAACAAAAATAGCTTTTGTCTGGCGGGTGTGACCAGTCAGCAGGGGATGCTTACTCCTCCATGGCACCTGGTCCCACCTCTGATGTTTTGGAGGTCCGTGTTTGCTCTTATTTTGTATTGTTTTATGGACTTTGATATCGAACACTGTTCGGGCAATATCAATAATAAATGCAAGTGTAATTGGAATATCAAATATATGTGGAGTACAATGAAGTTTCATAATATATCAATATTTTGAAAATTATGTTAATGTTTTTTCTGCTTTCCAAAATTAGTCTACAACGTTAAAAGAAAGATCTTATCAGCAGCATGCAATTTTTTTTGCAAAACACCTTAAATAAAAAGTGATGTGTGCGAAAGTCATTACTATGCACGATTGAAGGATTTTTCGTTAACCTTCACGATTTCAGATTTTAATTCTCTTACATATTCAGATAGCAGTTTATAGAAATATATATCATATTATTCTGGATAGCCTGGTGTTGACTGCATCAGGCTGTTAGGTTGATGTTGTATGGCAAGACTTGGTTGTTGAGGTGTGGCCAACCCAGAGTTTACCACTGTTAGTACCAAAAAGCAAAAATGTGATTTCAATTATATCCTCTGAAGATGAGAAAAATAATTTATTCTCGTTTCATGAAATACACATAAAACAATGTACATATTAAAGTAGTATTAAATCATATTTTAGAATGTCATTAGTGTGATATACATAAAATTCTGTTTTTACCTGGGGCTGCGCCGCGAATAGCTCCACCGTTTGCTCTGCGCTGACAATAACATACAGATGCACACAATCATTACCACAATGACAACAAGGCATCTGACTGCAATAGTGTAGGTACCCACCTTTTGATAAAAAAAAAATAGAAACAAGATTTTAACTATTATTTTCTAAACATAATTATCGCATACCTACAACATAACAATTTTTTTTCTCCAATGATTGAAAATTGAAAAGAAGGGATATCTTAGAAAATGAAGATATTTATATTTGAATTATCCGTCCATTACTCATACGGATTAAATATTAAATAATTTGGCTGTACACCCACTTATGTTGAGAAAAGTAAGCAGTACAAATGGAATTCCTTTGGTTATATGGCGCCTGAAGAAGGATATTACTGCAGCAGTCGTATTTTCCTAACTTCATGTTTAAATATTCTACCATAAAAAAGACTGTTCAAGATGGCAAAGCAACATACACATACAGACTCATAGTGGGAGCTAGAGATTAATTCTGAATTCTGTTAGGCTTAAACATACTCGTGTTTGGAAAAGTAAGCAGCGCAAAGGTCTTCCCTCTCGCTAGATGGTGCCTGAAGAAGGACATTACTACAGCAGTCGTATTTTCCAAACTGGACACAGCAGTAGTCGTCACACCACTTTTCCTCGTTGTAGGACAGAAGGATGTCGTATTGAAATTAACAGCACTCTTCCGCCCACACCAACAAGGGGACACTCACTGTCCGATGGAAATCGATCACTTATGTATTTATATTCCAGAAATGAAAAAAAACTTTTCCTATTTACAGCTGCTTTTTGCAACATAAATGGAAATCGTAAATTTTACTTACCTTGCCATTGGTCATTTGCAAAATTATTTTGTTAAAAAACAGTCTGATTGTACACACAAGTACTCTGAAGTTGACATTAAAAAGATGCTCGAGTTACTGATTGATAATATCTATGCTGTTTTTGGACATCAGGTTTTCCAACATTCTATTGAAATTCCCATGGGTATCAATTGCGCCCCGTTATTAGTAGACCTACTTTGTATATTCATATGAAGCGATATTTGTGCAAAATCTTATGCGGGAAAAGAAGAAAACACTTCTTATGAATTTCAACTCGACATTTATGTATATGGACGACTTTTTGCAATTAACAATGGTTATTTCCATTCTTAGTCAATACGATATATCCTGGCGAGCTTGGGGTAAGAGATAAACAGCGTCTGAAACTTCTGTTTCATATTTGGATATTTTACTTGAACGGACGTTAATAGTAATCTAACAGCTAAGCTCAGTGAAACGTGATGACTTCAACTTTTCCGTTGTCATATTCCCTTTCTTATGCAGCAATATATCTGCATCACCTGCATATGGAGTTTATATATCTCAGTTGATTCGATACGCAAGAGCTTGCTCTATGTATAAACGTTTTTTTAAAACGATGTTTATTATTGACAAACAAGTTGTTGAAACAAGAATATCAGCAGTCTCGTTTAAAGTTATCATTTAGTAAGTTATACGGTCGATACACTGTCCTTGTTAGCAAATAAAATATATCATTTATTCAAATGCTGACTGGCGTTTTTCATACTAATTGTTAGTCCATTGTTTACACACTGAATTGACGACGGGTTTTTTCGTTATTTCCAAATTATGACAAGGAGCACATGGCGAATGTGACCTGTCGGCAGGGGTTGCTAACTCCTCCATGACACCTGATCCCACCTACAATGTTTAGAAGGTCTGTATTTGCTTTCCTCCTATTTTGTATTGTTTTATGTATTTTTTTTTATCTTGAATGCTGTTCGTATCTTCATATGTTTGACCTTAAAAGCTAAATGTATAATTTGCCTTAATAGTGAATATTTTACAGTTTTTAGGAGGTTTTGAATACTAGAAACGATCTCGTTGCGAGCAACGAAAGGTCTTCCGTCTGATACCTCTGCTTATTTCCGCAGGAAAATGTTCAAAATCAATGGACTATTCGTGAACAGAAATTACTGTTGTTTACTTACATTTTAAAAATTAATGGAAATAATGAATCCTTTACTTGTTCTTGGTATAATATGATGCGAAGAATATTTTAATCTATTCCAAATTGTGTAATTAACTGAAATAAAACCTTTTTTTATCTTTCGTCTAGGGGCAGACACATCACTTTAATTGAACAGTCAGGTAATCGCTGCCATGAGGGACCTGACATGCATTGCTGCTTGATTCCTTATGCTCATAGGCAAGCATTCCCTTTCCTTGGTGTTAACTATGCAATAGACAACAGTTGGATGGTTTTCATTAAATTTATTAAAGACTCGAAAAACATACATGTACAATCTTGTATTATTCATAACTGTGATGGACAAAAGGGAATTGGCATTAATAGACCGCATTGCATAGATCTACAATAAAGAATAGGGTCCGGAAGGACAACCGGCATACCGACTAAAAAGTACCGAGCAAAACCAGGTGCCTGGGATCACAAATTTGGGTACTAGACATTTGGGTCCGGGAGAGTTGCGAGCACATCTGTATACCCTGGTTCCGGTGATTGCTTCTGGTCAGCAGTACTTTAACACCCAAGTACTCCAGTACTAAGCCTCCCCTCCCGTTACAAGAGGTGGAGGGGGTCCCAGGCCTGCAGGCTTGGCAAAGACCCCAACCGTAAAACTTCTTACTTGACTTTTTACTTTACTTTTGTTAAACATTGCCATAAGTTGGATACTTTGTAGACAACCTGTCTACCCAACAAAGTGCCCACCAACTTATCTGCTGGCTGGGCAGGGAAACAACGAGCCAGATATGTTCACAACCCTCCCACTTACCCCCCCCCCCCCCCCCCCCGGACCCGCCACAGACATCGATATGATGTTCCTCCATTACTTCATGTTAGGGGATAATTTCCCCTTCCCTTGAATGAGGGACCACAAACCACTTTTTACATTCTTTAAGAAGGTTCTGTTGCCCAGCTCGGAGAGGTGGGTTCCATCAAATCTGAACAAGTCTGTATTAGCGACAGATATGTTTGCATGAGAAATAACACCCCCACCCAATTCTGTGACAAATTTAGATATATTTTTGTTAATTCTTTTGCGTTTCTTGTCAATCTTTTCACCACTGTTCAATGGGGCTCCATGCCAATAACGCCGTGGTAGAATGTGTGACCACACCAATTTAGTGTTTGGGAGAAGGGCATTATATCGCAGGAAGCTGCACTGAATCTCTTGTATGGCTTTTTTGCTAGTTAAGTTTGGAGTTACCAAGTCATTGGATCCTAAATGAATTACTAAGTAATTAGGGGGTACTTCTTGTTTGATGAGCTGTAGGATTTTTGGATCGAGTTCCTGCCAATGCATCCCCCTGCGTGTTCTCCATAGCAGTGTGGCAGGGAGGTTTAAGCTTTGTCCCCCTGGGCAGTGTTTGGCTGCTTCCCCTGCCCAGTAAGGAATGGAAGATCCTATCATCCATATTTTTTGACCTGCAATGCTTTGGGTTGGTTAGTTCTGGGTTAAATTTAACTATATACACATTCAAATATTCCTCCCCCCATAGGTGGACAAATGTTTTTAATGTGGACCAAGTTACATGATCCTTATGTATTTAAGAAAAGCTACTGATTTCCATCTACCAAACTTCTGAATTTCAGAATCTGGTGTGCCCTGTAATGCCAGGTCTGTTGCCCTACCAATTCGAAAGCTATGCGTGCCAAAATGACCTGCTGGTGTCGGTATAATGTTTTCAATGGCTTTTTGAAGGACGGCATTGAATTGGTATTTAGTTAATGGTTTTGTATCGAGGTGAATTAGGAAACTGTGGTTGACAGGGGTATGGGGCCTACATTCTATAGAATTCAAAGTAGCTCTAACTCTGCACAAGGTAGCCGGTGTAACGTTGATTTTGACCCGGGTTAAAAATTGACCCTGGGGTCATTTTTCAACGTTGAATAGTGAGACCAAAGGTGTTGAATTTAGACCCTAGTCCGTTGAAAACTGAGCCGGGTCGTGGAATTTTGATCATGAAACCGGTTCAAAATTCAACAGCATAAAAACACATATTTATGACTTGGTTTTCATAACTGTGATTTAATCCGTAATCGTCGGTAACAGGAGGAGGGGGTTGGGGTTTGGGATGCTTAACCCCCTTTTCTGCAAAGTTAGACATAATATAGACATTGAACAATGTGACATTGGTTTAGCCCCCCGCTTTCAACAGGCATTTTACAGTGTAGTCAAAGAAAGGAGAGTAAGTGGTAGTGCCCCCCCCCAAGGATTTTCGGCTTTGGACTACTAGTTTGGACAATCGAAAAATTTTCTTTTTCTTGTCATTTTTTTTTCAGATTTGAATTCTTTTTCTTTTTCCATCCCCCCTCTCACCAAGCACTTTCAATTTACTTCCGACACCAATGTAATCAATGCACACTCAATTCAGTAATTCAGGTATATTCTTAGAATAAAATATTCAAAAAAAATATCTTAGATTTCAAAGTTACTAATAGTCTTCTGGCTTAAAATCGCGGTATTTCGTGTAATATTGATTTAAAATGAAGAACAATTGTATTTGTAGATCTGGAATATTTGAAAACATAGTTACACAATATGCAATTTAGTTCAGAAATTTATGTATTCTAATTGCTTTTTAATAAAAAAAAATGTTTGCCTTAGATACTCATCCCTGACTTTCAGCGTTATTTTATTTTTGTTATAAAGTAGCCAAAATATAACATTGATCACCCAAAAATCGGGGAAACACAGGATAGTTTGTGAAGAATTTTTGAAGCGGCCCTTCCATCCAATTAGAGAAACATGGTTTGGTTTTCAACATTGGCTAGATTCCCTTTCCCCTTTTTGTTTGCTTGTTTGTTTGTCTCGTTTCGTTTATTTATTTTGTTTATGGTTTTTTGTCACAATATTTTAGAGGGTTTTGACACCATATCCCCGCCTCCGAGAAAAATTGTAGTTGAAGTTGCAGGGACGGCGTTTTTTAATTGTTGATATCAAAGATGGTGGGAAGTGTAGCTTCTAGTCCATGCCAGACTCTAACTCTAGTTCTCATTCTCAAGGTTATGCTCCGAAAACGATCGATTTTTAGGCCGAAGCAGGCTACTGACAGATAAGTTTGTTACAGGGATTTCATCAACCTTGTTTAAAGGAAGCATAAGTTTACATTTTATGGTCGCTTTATTGATCTTTTGAAATCTTTTCACAAATATTAGCTTTCATTGGATTCATTTTGACCAATGTGTTTCATTCTGATTTTTAGGCTCTTAATTTTGTAAATTTTTATATACTGAATTTGACTAGAAGAGATGTTGTGCCCACCTGATCAATATATATATAGGGATCACTTTCTAGACACCAGATTTCCAGGAATTTTGTTTCATGCCCTATCATAGTTTTGTACTTATTTATGGATGTGGATTTTAGAAAGTATTGTCAAAAAATAAAGTTGTCATGCTTGAAGATAGCTGAATCTTGTACTGATCAAAATATACACGGGATGATGGGTTTATTTCTATTATTTTGGAAAAGGGTAAATATTGAAACCGAAATATAAATATAGAGATATTGATAAATCCCGTAAAACAACTTCCCAGTTCAAAAAATGTTCAAACTCTGAGGTTGGGTCAATATTCAACAGGGTCAATTTTCAACTTGTTGAGGTCATCGGGGATAAGAAAAAAAATATCATGCTGTTGAAAAATGACCCCGGATATAAATTCAACGACTTTTGGTCTCAATTTTCACCGGAGAAAATACACCCTTGGTTCAATATTCAACGTTGAAAAATGAACACCGGGTCAATTTTCAACTGGGGTCAATATTCAACGTTACACCGGCGGCTGGCTATGGATAATGAATCTGGTATTCTTGCCAGCCTGATCGGTTTTCGAATGTGGTATTGTTAACCTTAAATAGGGCTTGTGTTGATGAGCTTGAATGTGTTTGAGTTGTATGCAATGGGATGTATTCGGTGTGTTTGGGTTGACTACAGTGAATTCCCCTACGCGGAGAAATGCAAAGTATGCAAGTGTAAAGGCACATGTAAACAATTTAACCTCGTAGGTAGAGTGACACACAGACTGAAGTGATGTGACGAGCTTTTTCAAAATTGGTACGGTGATTGGGAGGCGACTGTCTGGGGCCGCTCTTGTGTTGCGCTTTAAGCCTTGTAGCGCTTTGTTGATTTGGAAGGACTTGGTAGAGTCTGGTAGGTGGTTACTTTTGTGGAAATAGGATAATGCGCTGATGTAAAGGGACACTGAATTGTGTGACATTTTCTGGATGGATAGGTAGGCTATAAAATGTAGTAATGTGTTACTTTGCAGGGGCCAGGTTTGCTGTAAGCCGTAAATGTTTAAAAATGATTGGAATTTATTCAGTGTAGCCCGGTAAGCTTTGTATGTGTTTTGTGATAGAGAACTGTGGATAAGTCGTTTGGATTCAGCAATTAAATCTCCCATATCTGCTTAGGAAGCTGTGTGGGCCATATCTCTGCACCTGGAGCCAGGTTGCGAAACTTTCCCCACTGTGAACGAGAAAGACTATCAGCTATTCTGTTCAGTTTTGTTGGGATGTGTTGGGCTTTGATTGTGATGTTGTGTTGCAAGGTGAGTAGAACTAGTTTTCTAACAATGTTCATTACCCTACTTGATTTAGACGTCGATGTGTTGATAACTTGTACAACTGCCATGTTATCAATGTGGAAAAGTATGCGTTTGTTTGATAACCATGGGTGCCATACGTATACTGGAAATAGTTCTAAGAATGTCATGTCACGAATAATGTCAGAAAAAACCCAGTGTGTAGGCCATTTTAAGTGAGCCCAGCGGCCAGCAAAGAAGATTCCAAACCCCCCACTGGATCCCCCTGCACTATTTGTAAATAGTTGTAAACTGTTATCTGATGACCAAATACCCGAGGTTATGACTGTGACCCCATTAAAATGTTCAAAAATGTTGCCACACTGCAAGGTCTGCTTTCATGCCTTGGTTAACTCTTATCATGTGGTAAGGCTTTTTGACGCCAATAGTGGCATCGATTAGACGCCTGCAAAAGGCTCTACCGGGTGCTACTGTTTTGCAGGCAAAATTGAGGAGCCCGATCAGTGATTGTAAGATTTTTAGGGAGACCTTTTTAGTTAACATGATTGTTTGAATGCTTTGTCGTAGAGAAACTAACTTGTCTTGGGGAAGTCGCATTACCATGTGAATTGTGTCAAACTCATTTCCTAGAAAAATTATAGTTGTGCTGGGCTCAGTGGTTTTGTTGAGAGCTACTGGTATTCCAATATGGCTACATGTATTTTTGAATCGGTCGAGTGTAGATAGGCACTGGCTAGAATTTGGTGGTCCCGCAAAGAGGGAATCGTCTAAATAGTGTAGAATATGGGGGTTGCGTGATGTAGATTTAATGATCCAATGTAATGCAGTTGCAAACTTCTCCCAGATTGCACAGCTAAAGGATGCCCCGAATGGCATCATTTTGTCGAAAAAGTATTTACCCTAGAACTTAAACCCAAGTAGACTGAAATCATCTATGGCCACAGGGATGAGCCGGAATGCAGATGAGCCGGAATGCAGATTTTATATCGGATTTAGTTAATAAAGTGCCTGCCCCCAGTGTCGCGATGATAGCCGCTGCGTCGTCCACTGATGCATAGTGTACTGAACATGCAGCCGGATCTATAAAAGAATTGATTGATTGACGATCCGGGAAGGACAGGTGATGGATGAGTCTAAAATCTCCATATTTTTCGGGACAAGTCCCAATGGTGAGATTTGAAGGGATGGGAATGGTGGATATTCAAATGGTACCCCCACCCTGCAAAGCCGGAGTTCTTTATGTATTTTGTGTTCCACTATACTGGGGTTTGCTATAGCACTTTTTAAATTTTTTGCTTCCCTGTAAATTCTTGGGCCATTGTACTGGAGTCGAAAACCATGTAGAAAACCATTTATAAGAAACGATTTAGCACTGTAGCCTTGTAGATATGCAGATAAAATGTGGACATCAATTGGAGTTTTCCCTAAACTGTTGATATCCATGTTAGAATTTTGCGTTTCTATTCCTGCATTTGATTGAGGGATGTGATCCGCCACATGAATTGCATGAGTGGACAAAACTGCAATTTGGGTAAAATTTACATGACTTGCCTGCATTAAAATCATAGCAGTAACGATTTGATGTTAAATTTGCATTTTTCTTAGCCATAGTAATGTTGGACTGTTTGTTACGAGGGTAGAAATTTTGTGTGGGGGATATGGGCTTTTCTTGGGCCTGTGTAACATAGTTGTTTGTAACATGTATCAACCAGAGTTTAGAGTTTATGATACCCTAAGATGAGTTTGGGTCCGATACTTACTAAAGTGTTCATCATAGGTGAACCAACCGTTCCCAGATCTATCAGCGGCCATTCTTATATCCCTCATGTATTTCAAAAATTCTTGGGCTCTTGTTCTGTATTTTTCTAACATTATACTAGTGAAAATGAGGAAGGCTGACGTCCATTTGTCAATTGACAAAAAGGTGCGGGTTTTATTCTTAACAAGGCACATTGTGCCATTACGTATTTGTATTTGGCCTTGTGTGTCTAATTGATCCGAAATTTCCAGCGCAGATTTTAATAATATCGACAGATCGAGGAATTTTCCCTCCCAAATCTTTTGTTTTATTTTTAGGGGGACGTGGGCGCTGATAGGGTCTATAATGTTTGGGGTCTGGGTCGGTTGGTAGTCAGCAATACTGAATGGGGGGCCGTCAAATTCGTCATTGAGTGTGTTAAGAGATAAATTATTCGCTGTGGGAAGGCTTAAAAAATTCGACTCACTCGTGTTGCTCGAGGTCTCCGCCTCGTCTGGGCCCTCTGAGAGATCTGCCGTGTGGGGGTCCGCCACCGTTACTGTGGCTGGTTGTGTAGGTGTGGCTGGCCTCCTCCCCGGGTTTCCCCTTTGCGATGGTCTGGTGTCTGGGTCATCGTGCGAGGTCCGATTGTTGGGTCGCCTCCGAATCCCTCGCCCTCTGCCTGGTGACACGAAGTTACGATCCCGATCCTTCCTGGACCTCGTAGTCACTTTTCCTCTTACTGGCGGCATTCTCTGACGGTCGGAGTATGCAGATTGTTTCGCTTTCTTTGGATAATAAATTGCAATGGCGATTTACTTTGCCGCGCTCTTTTTCTGAGTGGCGGAAGCGGAAGTGATACCAACTTATTAACTCGTACCAAGATGACTTTTGGATTTTTGCCAATTCGTTCCATTATTAGTTTTAACAACATTGTATGTGCTTCCGTCAATTAAATGAGATTAATTTGGTATAAGGGCAAATTAATCTGCCTTAACTGCATACAACAGAATGTGTGATGTTTTTTTTTAGACAGAAAGCTTTATCTGATATTTATGCAGATCACAAAAAAATGCTAATTAAGCATTCAGTTGATTATTTTTGTTTGCAAGGTTATTTAAAGAAATCTATTAATGTAAAGTACAGAAAAGCAATTACATGTTTTAGACTTTCAGCACATAATTTAAAGATAGAAACTGGAAGGTATGACAACCAAATAAGGAGTAGTAGGAAATGTGATTTATGTAATTTAATGATATTGAAGATGAATTTCATTTCTTATTCATTTGTCCAGTTTTTCATAATTTAAGAGACAAGTTCATCAAACATTACTACTCCCGAAGACCAAGTGTTTTTAAACTAATACAACTATTTTGTAGTACAAATACCAAAGACGTAAATCAGTTCGGAAAATTTATATATATCATGCTAATAAATTACGATCGGAATGTTTAAAACAATTAGCTAAATAATAGAATGTATGAATCACAAGTTTTTAAGTGTATAAGATGTTATTGTACTATGTATGTCATTGATAAATATATATTGTACCTTAATGGTTATGGGATGTACGTCCCACGGAATAAAGAACTGAACTGATACAACTACCCTACAATAAGAAGTCTTAAAGTGTGCAGTGTTTAGAGCTTTCTTAACAGTTAACGAATAATTCTAACAAACAATCACAAAAACCCGTGTTATCGTCCATATAATACATGAATAAACATACATCTCATACATAAAAAAATGCTGCATTTTACTTTTAGGAACACTTGGTTTCCTGTGGAATTATAAAGTACTTAATCTCTCTTATTGGAGTGTATCTTATAAAAACATAAATTTACTGAGTATTGATAATATTCCAGAAAGGTACATTTGGTTATGATTTTTCCCCTCAAAAACATTGTAAAATCATTGAATTGGGAAATGCTAGTATTGTCCCAATTCCATTTAAGCTATATTTAGATATATCTTAAAGATGAAAAAACCCTCCTAAAATGGTTTACTGATTTCCTTAAGGCTTTAAAGCCCCCAAAACAATCGAATCAGTACCGATCTAGAGGAATTTAAATCTGTCTATTTCAAAATTAGATAACTCGTGATTGGAATAATCAGGTGACTTTTTGTCATATTCCAAATCTTTCAGAGTTCTTTTAACTGTATATATATATTCCTTGATATTTTTGCACTAGTGCATTTATTCTGTGAGTTTACCTGACGACTTTTCCCCCTGTCGACGATAGGTTCCGGAAAACTGGAGTGAGAAAGGTAAATTACATATTTTGCATTTGTTGTCTTGTTCCCACCTGGCTGTATGTACGTTGATTATTGCTATCAATATAACTTTATTATAAAACATAAAACTGATTAGTGGTGTCATTTTATGAATGGCTTAATCTAGTGAAAGAAATTGAATTATACATATGTATATATACTAGGGTACTCCATCATTTAAAATTGTACTGTACATGTAGCTCAAACCATAAAACAGCCTTCTGGAGACCAATGACAAGTTGTCGTTATGATAGACAAAACATATTGGGGATATCATATACAAAGTGTTGATTTATATGATATTTTATTTATTTTAATATATGTCTTCTAAGACCAGAGTTCCCATTTGAGCCATATTAATTTTCGCACTTTTGGAAAAGAAAAGAATCGCATTTTTTCTTATTTATGTATATGTTTATTTACATGTCAAATATAAACATTACCTAGAGCTACTGTCATACAGTTGACTTGGAATTGTATTTCATGAATTAATGTTAATGAATGAGAGTTGAACTCACGAACAAATATGAAAAAAAAAAATTAAACTATAAAGTTACTTATAAGGAAAAGTAATCATTTAAAAATTTTGGTATAAATCAAAAAAGATATTGCTTACTGAACTAATTCCTACTTATTTCAAACTTTGCTTAACACAATAATTTGGACCATGGGTACATGTATGCATCAACTTGTAACACAAATTCGGAATCATTCAATATAACTAACAAGATACTTTGTAGTCTCCAAAGCAATTTTTCCTGGTTACACAGTTTTTGTGCAAGATACCGTTTATTATTGTCATTACCAGCTTTTCTCTGTATTTTTGTCAATCATCAGTCGTGTTTTCCCACTTCCGATTATAAAAAAGGCCCATAACTATTGATTGTTTTAATATACTTGTATTAATATTTAATTTATCAACTGATTCTCTCTTTGGCACGGTGCATTATATCATATAACCTATCAAGCTATGCTATTTCATGAAATTTAACTACTCCAGACTAAAGTATGTGGTCATCTGTGAAATCCTGAGTTTACTCCAAATCACTGCATGTATTGAATAAACAAAGCAGCTAGGGGTACATAGCTATCTTGTATTTTGTCTCTCTTGAATTTCGGTTTGCCACTTTTGAAAACAAATCTCTATTAACTAAAAAGTCGCATCCCGGTGTTCTATAGCAAAATCCTCTCTTGCAGATATTCTCGGGGAAGTTTTTCTATATGATGAAACCTCCCCCGGAAAGTTTGTAATTAAGCAAATCTTCATCTTACGGAAGAAATGCTATAATGCTAATCTTACCATCGGGAATGATTGCTATATGTAAATGAAAGCCTTCCATCTTTATTGTATTTATCTGCATTATATAGTAGAACCCCACCCCAGGTTTGACTGTACCCGGGTTTATTTTTTGTTGGTACTCAGTAATCTAAAGTTTTGATAAAAGATTCAATTCAGTCATATATACATTACCTTCTTATTTCTGCAATTCTTTGTTTTATCAGCCATTTTCTTGTTATTAAACTAGAGAGTTTCAAGGAATGCATGTGTCCTGCTTTGTAGCTTCATGAAAGATGTTTTAAGATAATATCCAAAAGACCCATAACTTTTACTTTTAACGCCAAAGACTTCGCAAAGGAACAGTCACTAGCCGCGTAAAATGCCTCAGTTTTTGGACGCGGCACAGGGAACGAGAATTTAACCATTAGGGCCCATTTTGTAACTGTGATGTTAGTCCATATATTCGAGGGGTGATCAAAAAGTTACTATCTCTATATACCGAAGTCAGGGTTAGGGTTAGGGTTAAAAGTCAAACAAATTTGCTTTATAATTGGACATTTACTAAAATAAAGACGTTAACAGTAACCTGACTTCAAAACTCTTTTTCGTCAATTCCCTAGCTGTAGCTATAACTTCCCTTACTTATGCAGTTATATACCATCATCTGATTACATGTACTTACATACGGGGTTTATATCTCTCAGAAGAGCCTGCTCTATGAACAATTTCTTTTAAAAGAAGTTATTGAAAACAAGTCACTATTTTGTAAGTTCTATGGTCGATACAGTGACCTTGTCGACAAAATACAGTCTATCATCAAATCAAAATTTGATTTACGTATTTCATACCAATTGTTAGGTCATTGTTGAACACTGAATTATCAACGGATTTCCCGTTATTTTCCAATCATGAAAAGGAGCACACGGCTGGTGTAATTGGTCGGCAGGGGACGCTCAATCCTTCAAGGCACCTGGTCTCACCTCTGATTTTTTGGAGATCCGTGCTTGCTTTGCTTCAAAATTTGTAATATCAATGTGTTTTTTAGCTTGATCGAATAATATTCGTTATCACCATATACTTCATGTAATGAAGGATATGAAGATAACGATAAGCATTCAATATCAAAGTCCATAAAACAATACAAAATAGGAGCAGAGCAAACACTCCGGAGGTGGGGTCAGGTGGTTAGGAGGAGTGAGGTCATACCCGCCGTAAGACAAGGGTTGATCAAGTAGAATGGAGATTTCCTAGTCTGGGTTACAGATATCCCTCAAACATTAGTTTGATAATTTAAACATCTAAACATCTAAATCATTTGAATTGAATAGTTTGTTTTTCTATTAAATACTAGTAATAAATGAATAAATATTGTTTTCTGATTAAATTATTACTTTATTGCTATTTCAACATCATAATTTCTAATGACAGGAATTGTTAAACTATATTGGGAATAAAAGTTTTCAAGTAAAAAGATTAAACTTGAAACACACACATTCAGCACATAATGAGCTTATATGAAATGAAATCGGGAAATGACCGAAAAATCCGTCTTCAATTCAGTGTATGAATAATGGAATATCAATATGTATGAAAAGCGTCATTCAGCATTTGACTGAATATTAAATTGTATTTGCTGACAAAGCCATTGTATTGAACGTAAAACTTACGAAATACTATTAAAGACTTTAACCCTCTGGCTGCGACGTCAGTGACTGTACAGAAATTATAACGTCACTGCGAGATTAAAACGACGTCACAATTTCTTTGACATTATTTTGCGCGATTTTCAATATTTCGGATTAACGTTAAGTGCGCGTCTTTTAAAGGAATGTGTACAAGTGGAATTAATTCATATGCGATATATCAACAAATTTATGAATAAGTTTTTTATTTATACAATTTGCGTAAATTCTAATTATTATATTAAGATTTTTTTTCTTCAATTTATTGTTTTATGTCATCCCAATCAAATAAAATTGATAAACGATTGCGAGAAATGAATATACATCAAAATCAGACGCAAATCAAAAACAGTTTGATGTACAATGATTATCATTTTTTCTAAACGTTTGAAAAGTAATTGTAAGTATAATTAAATAAAAATGAAAATAGTATAGACAAATAATAGTATTTCATATTCTTGATTTTACATGTATTCTCCATCTGCATGCATTGCAATTTCTAACGTTGCGCGGTCTGAAAAATAATAGAAATTCAAATATTTGATTCTGTCTCTCAGCGCAAAGATTTATAATAGAAATTCAAATATTTGATTCTGTCTCTCGGTTTCTCGATTTATCGCTTTCTTCAAAAATTGAATAAAAACCAAAATTAGATTATCCCTCCTCCCCCCCAAAAAGTTTTTATTTTTAAAGAAAATTTTTCTGATATAACAATTTTGACCAATGAATTCAAATTAAAATGTATCGAAAACAATTCTATAAATTCTTTTAAAAGTTGTTTTAATATTTCATTTATTCTAGTAGACATTTAAAAATGTTGACTTTAAATGATTCAACACCTGATTGCCGATAGGCCTGATTAATCCAAGAATTATGAAGAAGATTTACCAACATGTTCCTTATTTAATGTCGATATTTACGTAAAATTTACTTTCCGGTCTAATATTTAGTTTGGCAAAATTAGAAGAAAAAAAAATACCTGACTCATACTGGTACAAAGCCTTGTGCTTATAAGTTTGTTACACGTTTGCATAAAGACATTGGCTAAAGGACGTTTTGAAACAAAACATCTTTGGTTAAATAGGGAAAACTTTTAAAATTAAAAATCTTTAGCTTTAGTGCAGACCATCCGAAACAATTAATTCATTTGTCTTTTTTACATGAATTAGAAAAAAGTACACATGTTTTCAGTTTATTAGAAGCAAAATTCAACAGTCAATATTTTATGAGGATTTCCTTACTTTTCTGGGGTGAAAAAAAAATACCTGACTCATACTGGTACAAAGTCTTGTGCTTATAAGTTTGTTATACGTTTGGATAAAAACATTGGCTAAAGGACGTTTTGAAACAAAACATCTGTGGTGAAATAGGGAAAACTTTTAAAATTAAAAATCTTTAGCTTTAGTGCAGACCATCCGAAACAATTAATCCATTTGTCTTTTTTACATGAATTAGAAAAAAGTACACATGTTTTCAGTTTATTAAAAGCAAAATTCAACAGTCAATATTTTATTAGGATTTCCTTACTTTTCTGGGGTTAATTTTTTTTTTCCGGACAAGTCGACACGGCTAATCATTGACCTAAGGGACTCCATTTTCTACATCTTATCATTTTGATTTTTTAAAATAAAAATTAATTTGCAGTTGAGTATAAATGATGATGTAGAAAACACACAAGAAGTGTTCTATGTTATGAGAGAAATTGACGGGATTAGGATAATTCAAAACTTAATTTAATACCTGAAGAATTGAAAAGATATGTAATCTTCGCCATAATCATAATGAATGGAATATGTTTAAAAAGCGTAGAAAACTGCTATTCGTAGTGTTTTGTAAAGAGAATTCATTTGACAAGCGCATTTTTATTCTTCCTGCAAAATATCGTATTGTTTCTAACTTAGAGTCTAATAAATGTTTTGATCACGTTTTTTTTCGATAATTTCAAGCAGGCATAACAGAAAAAAAAATATGCATTGGATAAAGACCCAGTTTAAAATTTATATTAAACCGTGTTATTGTTGCAGATGAAAGTTCCCTAAGTATATTGATATTTTACAGAATATATCACAACATGTATGTTTACACGATGTTCAAATCGTGTGTTCAGGGTTTTACTATTAAAATTTGAGATCATGTAAATAAATTGTAAAACGATAACCAGGTGTTTTCACTGAAGCAACATTTCATTGAGGAATCATGGATTAATTATTAACTTAATTCCACTGGATTAAAATATTGTGTGCCGTTTACCGCTCGACGGCGCTACATTCTAAACATTGAAAAGATTGTTAGTCTTTCCGTTTATAAATTACGAGATACATAATATATTTACTTCCATAAAATGAATATGTAATATTATAAACGTTTTTCATAATTAATATATAAAGTTGTTTATCATTTAATATCGAAAAAACGACAGATCCCTTTTTTCAGAACATCGAATATTACTTCTCGGATAAAAACGTACTCTGCACAGTTCAAACGTGTTTTATGTTCTAAAATAGAAAATTAATACATTCATATAGGTGATGCGTGTGTCTAAGTTATATTTAGAGTACGAGTTTCCTACTGTATCGGAGATACAGGGCGGGGCTTGAGGCGAGAGCGATAGCTCGAGCCGGGCCCCGCCCTGTATCTCCGATACAATAGGAAACGAGTATTCTAAATGACTTGTGACATGACCTTTCTAATGACCTCACTAATTTACATACGTATTTGGGTACATATCTCTCAACCAATCAGATGATAGAGGTGGACGTGCAGGTATTTATCATTTTAAAATAATTATTTAGGGGATGCATTATATAATTTGTTTTCCAAAAAAATAATTTTAGATTTGATTGCGCAGGGTTTTTTTCCCTCTATTCAGCTGTTGCAGACATTTTTTTTTAAATTCAAGCAACGATTTAATGCAAAACATCTTAATATATAAGAATCATGTGGGAATGTTTTTGAAAAAAAAAATACTTATCGGGGAAAACGTATTCTGAGAAAAATGTCCGACAATGTCCTCCACCTGTTGTAATATAAAAAATTGAAATAAACAGATGAAGGGAAAGCGGGGGAGGGGGTATTTTACCTTCACGTTTTTGATAAAATGTAGAGTAGCCTAAGGGGATCCCGGCACTCACTGGTCCCCCCAATCAAGTCAACCCTCCTGTGAGTTTTTTTTTTCTTTTTCGCTTTCGTAAATGATTTTTGCTAAACTTCTATACATACGCTTTTTGATTTATCAACAAGTAACGATAGCACCACATAGTGTCTTGGTTGGTTATAAAACTATACCCCCCCCGGAAATATACGAGTTTCCACTCATTTTTTTTTGGGGGGGGGGGGGGTTCAAAGTAATCATTTGTGAACTGTCCCACTCCCTCCTATCTAAAATGTTTAAATCCGACACTAATAACTTTATGTTGTTAAATTTTATTCTTAATTCACCTCAAATTTTGAGTAAATACTAGCAGTGTTTTTATGGGAATTGAACGATTCTTGTGTCTGTATACAGATTCAGCTTTCCATCTTCTCTAAAAATAAACCGTACTGTATCATTGATATTTTGCAGATACAGTACAGTTTCTGCTCATTTGCATAAGAAACGCCCACAAAAAAGTGTTCTGTATCGCAGTTACAGTACGCTTGACTTCAAAGGAAAACTCGCCGGGTCATGTCACAACTTCAATTTATATTTTATGCAGCCAACATTTACTTGAGGAATTGATCAAGTTTAAAATGGTATCGATTTGATTGGTTTTTATCCGACTACAAGTTTTCAAAATATTCGCGACTATCGCCTCCATCAATTAGACGCATGCCTTTTCACACATATCGACGCTGTTTGATGATCAACTCATTTTCATACTTTACTTTATATATTTCCCGGGCGACAATTGATGGTAACATCAATGTTTTCTTGTTACTAAGTATGTAATAAAAAAATGATGTCAAGGGGTAGTCTATATTATAAAATACCGGTAAGTTATACAGTATGATGACAAAGGGCCACCTATGCTTTAAAATACCAGTTTGTTATAAAGTATTATGACAAGGATTGAAAAGTACGGGGAAATAGGAAATAACTGATAATAAACTGTGGCCAGTTGTTGCCCAGCATTTTCCACAGAATGACTCTATGTTTCAAGACGACAATGCGCCAGTGCATCGCGCAAGGATTGTGCTAAATTACAAAACTGAAAATAATATTCGAAGAATGTTGTGGCCTGCTCAATCTCCGGATGCTAAAATAAATGAAAACTGTTGGTCTTTGTTGAAAAATCAGCTTAGGAAATATGCTAACAGAATTCCCAACAGAAAACAGAAATCCGGAGAATATGGACCACCATCCCCAATCATTATATACGTAACCTTTACAGATCACTTCCACAACGAATGATCAAGATTATTAGATCAAAGGGGTATGCCACAAAATATAAGGTAAGTTTCATTTATACCAATCTATTTATAATGCAGAAATCGGTTTTTTTTATTTACCGGATCCGTATATTGCCTATAACGTATCGACGCCATTTTGTTTATAATATTATGATCCGCCACTACATAGAGGATATCATAATTTAATTCTTTCTTTCTATGAGTAGGGTTTCCCTAGTTTTATGAATGCTAAACACACATCGACAATATCTTGTTTAAAAGTTTTTATAAACATGATTTTTCAATGGAATTATGAGAGTTTTCTTTACAAAATTTTTTTCAAAAGTATGGAATCTCTAAATATAAATTCAAAGCATGAAGTCCCAACCCAAAACCTTAACGAAATTAGTCATTCAAAAAGACTCCCTGTTTCCACATCTATTTTGGCGCAGCGGTACCTGTTTGTTCATAAAGGATGATTCTCTACAAGGCCATTTTTCGGCCAAGCATAAAATCACTTAAAAATGAGATTTTATGTAATCAATTATTGAAAACATTGAAGGGCTTTTGTTTGTGATTGAATAAAAATTTTGTTGGTATTAATAAAAAGATTCTAAATTAACAAAAAATAAAGACTCGATTAACATACAGGATTAGAATATAAATGCAAGTACATGTTGATTAATCATATGAGTAGTGATTAAATAAAACTAAGAACGACTGTATTAAAAATATATACTGGTACGTAAAATGAGTTAACATCGTAAGAATTGCCTTGATTTCATTTCATTTCGCATGTATAAAAATACATTTAATTAAATAAAAAATGCTTTTTGAAATTTAACACACAAATGTACATATGAACGTCAAGTCTCTGCATCCCTTTTAACGGCACACCATAAAAACGGGTAAGATTTTCAACAGCTTATTTCACTATATATGCATATCAAAAGTAGTAGTATACGAGGGGTGATCAAAAATATTTGGTTTTAATGTTGATTATATTTTAAACTAATCCTCCCCTATTTTAATACACATCATCCACCGTTCTGTGCATGCGCGAATCACGTGATATTGGCGGTCACGTGACCCTCTCCGTAGCGTTCTGTCACAAAAGTTGAAAGATTTTTATGAGTTTTATATTTCTTTCCTAAGGGCCACCTATGCTTTAAAATACCAGTTTGTTATAAAGTATTATGACAAGGAGGAACTTTTTTTATAATAAGTTAGAAATAAAGTAAACTGTTTTCCTTCATAAAAAAACCTCCCCAGATCTACTTATTTTTAATATGATGTAAAAAAAAAATCTCATGAAGAAAAAAATACCACGCATTTCCATATCTGTTTGCAGATCAATGATTGCTCTTCCGGTAACAGATTGTCCAGGTGTGTATACGCCGAGTTTATCGTCCAAGTCTATTTGGAAGGACCTCAACTTCTCCATCTTGTAGTTTAAAAAGCTGTACGTTTTAGCAGAATTTTCTTGTAAATAATTGCTGAACAACTGAAATTCTAAAGTAGCGAGAATTAAATAGATGTTTAATTTCATACGCTCTTATCAACTTTCGTTTTTTTTCCCAAACTTAAATATACCATTCTTGTTCATTTAAAAGTCATTGAAAGATTTTCATCAAAATTTTCCTACCTGGACAATATTATTTATGGCATTTATATTAATACTATTTATGATGAAACCTACAGCGGCGGATCATAATATTATAAACAAAATGGTGTCCCCATTGCAGTTAAAAAGAAATGGACACTTTTATTTCCCTGTAACTCCTCTCAGTATGCATGTTGAAATAAAAAGGGCAAATGACTGGGTAAAATAGCGTATCATGTTTTTGATGCAATTATATACGTTATTCTGTATGTAAACAGAGAATGGGAAAGGTGAAAGATTTATCACCAAGCTTAAAAGAGTTTCAGAGTGGAATAAAACAATCAGGAATTGCAAAGTGTCTAGGACTAAACCGATGTACAGTTTGTGATGTGGTTAAAGCGATATCATTATCAGGAACGGGGTTCGGTGGAGAATAAGCCTAGAACGGCCAGAAAGAAAAGACTTAGTGTACAGGACGAACGATCAATTTTGAGGTTAGTAAAAACACATCGTGTCGAACCTCTGAAAGAAATCACTGCCAGATTTAACCAGTTTCGGGGAAATACTGTTTCAGAGGTAACCGTGAAAAATGTTTGTTTCGAAATAAATACCACAGACGAGTCGTAAGAAAACACATACGAATCCGAGATGTAAACATAAAGAAACGAGTCGAGTGGGCTAGGGGGATCCTGTAAAGAATTCCGTTGATCATATCATAACACTACCATCACTAAATATCAGTCTTCCAGGTGTAATTTTCTGCAAAACATTAATAACTAAGAACATACACTGACATTTCTCAATCTGTCAGGATTGCAACAAATTATGGTATGTAACTAAATGAAAACATTTGCAACAGCGCTGCTGTGACCATACTCTGTTGGCCTGAGACCTTTGAAGATTGTTTGTTGGCGGAGTCAGAACAACGCCATGAATATGTCTGCTGACTAAAATTCCAGCATCTTGTAGTCGATCAAAAGGCGGTCTGTTCAGATAATCTGTATCTCTCCAAATACAGTTAAGTTTTACAGGGATCGAATATAAACATTATTCAAAAACACTGAGGTTCTATTGTCCTTACGTTCTGTAGATTATCTGTTAACAATAACGTAAAGAAATTTGTATTCAAATGATTCATTTTTCGGCCAAATTAAATTGTATGACAACACTATTGTATATATTTTAGCTTAGAACTTCTACTATGCGTTTCTTTTTTTTTTCCTGTTTTCATTTTTTTTCTTTCAATCATTATTTTTTTCAATTATAATTTTTTTAATAATATATATATAAGATTAGTTTATACATATTATTTTTTCAACATTATTTATCCATTAAGATGCTAATAATAAAAAGAAGTCAACTAAATGCATTATTGAAGTCCGTTTTTACCTTTCCCAAATACACATATTGTTACATCAAAATATTTTTGGTGGCCCTTGTAGGTACCGTACTCATCTTCGGTCCAAGATACATGAGCTTTTCCGTCAAACGTTATTCTAACTTCTAGAAAATGTATGAAAAAAACATGTTTTAGTGTAATGGAAAAGTTAAGTATCGTGATATTTTGAGTTTATCTGTTCTCCTTTTATATATTCTAATTATTTATAAATATGTCTCCACTTGTTTATAAATATGACAATAATTCTTCACATTTTATTTTACTTAAAACTGCTGAAAAATTTTACCAAAATATTGAGAAAAGCATGCATCATCGGGGAAATTTTCTACCAATGAAAGATCATTAATTTCATCAAAGAGAGGTTATTTAAACAATAAAATGCTTTCTTTCTTTGTTATTACCGGAATTAACGGAAGCAGCTGTTGCAGAAAAAATACATAACCCGCGTAAGCGGGTTATGTAAATTTTTTCTGCAATAGCTGGAACCGTTAATTCCAGTAATAACAAACAAAGAAAGACATTTTATTGTTTATATTTATATCTGTTTAAATTATCATTTAAAGTGGGATTAAAAAGATTAATTATTTTTTAATGATGCGAACGTCTTTATACGTTTCATTGATGGAACAGCCACTGATCAAGAAATCTGTACAGGTGACATGCCTAATGTAGTTCATGCAGTGATTAGCGCAATGGATTTTCTTAAGAAATAAAGGAGAAAATATTGAGTGGATGTAATTATAACCTGATAATGTTGAAAATTTCGTTGAATTACTGAATTATCACTCTGCATGTTTAGACATACATGTAAGTATATTTCCGTTGTTTTCGAATCAATGCATGAATGGGATCAAAAACGTATGTATGAAAAAAATATTATTTAAAACGTGTGTATTACAGATCTTTAACTATTCTTTTATATTAAATAAGGAATTTTCCTGTTTACCAATAAAAGATACTTTCATGTTTTCAACAGTTTAATTGAGGAAACAAGAAACGGAGATATGATTGAGTAGATTTTTTAATTAAGACTTTAGGTTATATAACCATGTAAACAAAGTCAAATCCGGATAAAATTATTATTTTGAGAAAAATTGCATCAATCCATGGAAATGCAATTAAGAGGGAAAATCTTCTACATAGCAGTCATTCCTGAGAGAAATATCACTCTGCATGTTTAGACATACATGTAAGTATATTTCCGTTCTTTTCGAATCAATGCATGAATGGGATCAAAAATGTATATCAAGGTGAAAATTTTATCGAAATGTCACATGAAATTTTTACTTTTTCTCTATTTATCTGGTTCCTGTGAAATGGGAAATGAAAATAATTTCCCGATAGTGAGTTCTGATTTGCTTAAAAAGAACTTGAAAATTGGCTAGATCAGACATTTGGTACAAAATTGTACATATCTTACCACGTTTTTTAAAAATTTTTCTATCTCTGGGTCTTCTTTCCATAATTTTGAAAAATTATTTGTGTGCAATTTAATTCAAAGAGAGGAACAATCATTTTTAAAAAATGGAGAGAAGACCCAGAGACCATAAAAAATGAACTTTTCCCGAAAAACCCAATTGTGTAAATTTGGTGCTTCTTTGTCCTTTTATAATATCCAATATATATGTAACGGTGATAGCTCAGTAAGATGGGTTAACTGTTCAGTACACTTTGAATGAAAAATTTTCGGTGCGAGCCTCGCATTTGGCGTTAATTTTTTTTTTAACGCAAACAGTCGATTCTTTTGTCAGTTTCATCGTATGTACTGAATTATCATACTTTTGAATTAGATAAGATTTTGGTCCTGTTTCCCCGTGAGCGAAATCAATTCCAATCTTCTATTCTACTTTAAATTTGATATACATGTACACTTATCATAATTTGTTTTTATCTTCTGCGTGTTTATTTATTTATTTTTTGTGAAGCTAAACCTTATTTCCTTATTTTGTTATTGTATATAAATGTTACAATCTGACAAGGTATTTCAAAATACATGAAAGAAAAATCCTATGGCTGTGTTTGTAAAATTTGTTTAATTTATTTGCATGTAAAATAATTCTTTACTAACATTTGTAGACCTAATTTGTTTTCAAAGACCTAAAAAAATGGTTCTATTAGATTTTAAAGAAAAGGGTAATAAACATGCAAGAAACATTCTGACTTTATGTGAACACGCATATTAAGTATTTAAAATATATGATAAATAGAATACTACATACTAAAATCCATACCATATGTCATACAAGCCCTCAGGCCCCATATCAGCCATCGGGTCTTCGGCCCCAGGGCTGATATGGGGCCACTCGGGCTGACATATGACATATAGTAGTATTCTCTATTTATTATGTTTATTACAAACTTAATAATAAAATACAGCACACATCAACTTGAGAAAAATACATGTAATTCGGGCCCGAGGGCTGATGTGACATATGATATAGAATTAAGCATGTAGTATTCTATTTATCATATATTCAAAATACTTAATATGCGAGTTCTCATATGGTCATTGAAGAATTTTTCGTGCCTATTTATGACCTTTTTGTTGAAAATCTAATAGAACCAATTTTAGGTCACTGAAAAAAAAATTAAGACCACAAAAATCATTAAAGAATTACTTTATATTGATATTTAAATAAAATCAATTAACAACTTTATACAAACGTTACTTCCGTAAATGTTTGGCCCTCCGGTCCGATACGTGATATGGATTTTCGGACCGGTCCGTGATATGGGGTATTGTGACGTCACCCGTATCATACCGTGCAGAATCGGCGTATTTACTACTAAGTATATGATAAAAATCCGAATCAAATCAGCCCTGTAGGATCCGTATCAGCCCTAGAAGCAGTTAGAATAATTTAACTGTGTCTCGGGACAAGCCCTCACCACAAACCGGGTCCGTAGGTCCAAGGCCGTAACTAGGCTCAATTTTTGAGTGAGGCAAGGCCATCAGGCATTCCTAGTCCCAGACGGGGCAAGGGTAATGCCAGATGGCCAGTGATGGGGGTTTCCAGGTGGAGGGGGGGGGGGGGGGGGGGGTCCTGAAACCTTAGTATTAGAAAGTAAATATTTAAAGTGTTTATGTTTTGAATTGTCGCCCGCATGGCACAGTGGTTAGAGCGTATGCTCTAGAGTCGCAGACTAAGGAGTTGATCCTTACATCGCGGGTTCGAATGCCACTGCGGGATGTAGAGACAGGTCCTTCGGATGAGAAGTAAAAACCGAGGTCCTAATTATAAGTCACAGAAAGTGATGGCACAAAAAAGATCTCTCACTGTTCAATCATCTTCAGTGATCCTGCAATACCAGTACAAATCTAAAACTTGCAGCCCTCCACCGGCAAGTACAATGTAGTGGTGTCTCAATATGAATGAGAAATTTTGAATTATATATTTTACATGCGTTCTAAATAATGTAATGGGTAGCGTATTTGACCATGCCTACTATAGTCGAATCAGAGGGGATATTGGAAAGTGGACTCTTCCAATGGGCTGTTCACCCCTCTGAGTAAATAGAATGATCCGTAGGTATATAAAGGAGACGCTAGCAGCAACCAGGCATTATTCTGACGGAATCAGACTGAATCAGTTGTAAAGAAAAGAAGAAGTTTTGAAGAAAATTCCTGCCTCTTTGTGTATATATCAAAATTATTTTGTTTCAAGGAGGCACTTTTTCAGAACAATGGGGATTCCCTATTTAAAAAAAAGGAAAATCTTATATATTTTGCCGTAAGACTAATTTTCACATCATTTAAGTCAAATTGAGAGTCAATACACCCCTTTCAAATTCCAATTTGACTTAAATGATGTGAAAATTAGTCTTACGGCAAAATATATAAGATTTTCCTTTTTTTTAAATAGGGAATCCCCATTGTTCTGAAAAAGTGCCTCCTTGAAACAAAATAATTTTGATATATACACAAAGAGGCAGGAATTTTCTTCAAAACTGCCATTTCCGATTTTTGTTTCAAAGAGGCACATTTTTGAAAAACGCAAAAATTGAATAAAAATCATTTTCCAAACGAAATGCAAAATGTGTACTCTAAATAGCACTGCAAAATCAACGTGTCCGAAATGGTCTAGTGTATATGCTGGTGGACTTCCAACTAGGACGTTTTCCAGAGAATGGGTTCGAATCCTGGTATGGATCATTTTTGCCATATTTTTTTTTTTATATGTAATGGTAGTGCAATGAAATTATATATATATTGAAAGAGAGGAGGGGGGAGGAGGAGGGAGAATGTCAAGAAGTTAATCAATTACTTAGTACTAATCTATAAATTAGAAATGAAGGATTAAATTGTTTTCTTTGATATGCTGTGACTTAAAACTAATGCTTTATTTAGTTTTGTCTTGGAAAATAAAATTACTGTATTGTTTGAATTATTTATTTTTTACATACAGTAGTTATTGCAATTTTGGTCTCATAGTTAGTAGCCAATATTAAATTTGAAACAAATAAAATGTCTTGGATATAGCACCAACAGTGTGATTATGGGAGTAGTTTTATTTCATGAAAAATATTTTCGCACGATGTCTACAGTACATCTTTCAAAATGCTGCTTTAGCCATTGTGCTTTTTGTTGTTCCAGCCTCCTCCATGC
>PRKT01000162.1:222239-288131 GCA_003671525.1 Saccostrea glomerata | reverse complement strand
CAAATCATGATCCCCTGGGGGGGGGGGGGGGGGGGGGGGGGGGGGGGGTAACTGCAGTGTCTTTCTTATTAGTCGCAAGCTTGTATATAGCCCTTGTTCTCAAACATTTGTTAATTTCGAACTCTGTGAATCAAATTTCCATATGCAACATATAAAACACTTGCCTTTACTTTTTACACTTAGATCTAGAGCTTCTGTTATAAAGTATAGAAAAAACGATACTTGTAAATTGCTTACAGTATCATATAGGTCTTACAGTCCAAGTGTTTGTATAAATTTAGGTTTTAATTGTATTTCAAAATTTGTTATCCAGCAAAACAAGGAGACTAAACGAAATTTAATTAAAAAATACATAATAACCAAATAATTATAATATTAATAATGATGAAGATAAGAAAACAAAACCCAGGAAAATACATGTAATACATTTAAACCATTTTTAGTGTTGAGGATTGATTCCATCCTGAAAATTATAGTACGCATATTTTTGCCCCGGATTTGATTGGCAGTCATGAAAAAATACGCATGTTATCCTGAGTTGCTAATAACGTGCGCACATACATCTGCTGAACAAATTTATTTATGATAACTTTATTTTTTGCATACCATAACTTTTACGCTATCTTATTCTGACTGACTTTTAGCAGTGTAATGACACTTACAATATAAATTATTCCTTTCATTTGGTATTGAATTTAATTTGTCCTAAGACATTACATGTAATATCACATCAGAATTCAGACTGAAATTAATTATAAAACATGTACGAGGTTTACATACAATAGCATGCATGCACTTTGTATAAATCTAGACTTGATTCGTACAGAATTGGAGTCATTTGCAGAGAATTAAGCGGGAAACAACGCAACGCTGCCTTTGTGACGTAACAGACGTCATAATCAAATGTGCACAAAACAACCGCTTGAATCGTCGAAATTGTGTACCAAAATTGATGACAAAAGCAAACCCGCGACCTACCTTAAAAGCACAGGATCCACAATGTTTTGTGACACAGGGATTTTGTGAATGATCACTCATTTGGGACAGATTCTTATAGACATCACCCGAATTAAACCCCGAAAACGTCGCAATACAATATTGAAGTAGAAAATAATTACATTTTATTTCTACAAGCTATAGAACTGTATAAAAAAACAACCCGTTGTTAAATTTTAAATCAATTTTGCAAAATGAGCTAAACAGAGTATTCCACTTAAAAATAGGTCAAAAAATAAAATTCCTTGTCATCAAAATACCTGGTGCAATGCGATAAAGATTTCCCGACCTCTCAAATACAAAGAAATCTAGATGACATTGTCAAGCATAGCATGAAAGATTGCACAAAGAAATTACTCTTGGCTCTTGTGCATTTATTGATTTTTGTCACGTGTTACAGAAAAGGGCATAAAAGTCCTTCGTTTCCATGCATACTTTATTTGCTTTTAACTTTTGAGGATGTAAGCCTTTCAAAATAAGATATTAGTTTAGTGATGTAGAGATCTGATCGAAAGACATATAGTAAGACCCTGACGACAATTAATGGAAACCTGTACAGGAATACCTAGGTGTTCTTCTGGTATAGATTCTTTTAATGTCTGAAGAATTTCATAATTTTCAAAGTAAGTTACATATGTATGAAGTGATTAATTTGTTCAATTATTTAGGGGATATACTACAAATTCTTCAGAATACTTCAATTAAGCTTACTTCTATGAAGTGTGTTAAACATTGAAAATCTGGATGAAAGATTTCATTTATATATCCTTTATGAGAAATATATAGAGGATATCTATATTGTGTGATTTGATATTGGCTTTATCCAACGAGTTGAAATGGTGTATATGTTTGCGAGGCTTGCCGAGCGAATATACACCATTTCAACTCGTTGGATAAAGCCAATATCAAATCACACAATCATAGATGTTCTACTTATCTCATACGACTTTCGTTTTAACAAAACTTTGAGACTTCCCCTCCGAAACTACTTGAATGATTGCTAATTTAAATTGATGACGTATAACTTGATGACGTAGCACCTTTGATGTTGACATGCCTCGAAAGAAAGTAGATCGTGTTCAGAATTTAGAATTTTTGTTATCTGCATCTTTGAAAACATTATGTGACAATTGATAGAGCTATACATCAAACGAACTTGTGACTGAAAGTTGTAAGGACCATGGGACCATGAAAATTAACTCTTTGTACGATGGCAGTAAACTTTTAACGTGTTAGGCCACAGGGGCTTGTCACGAAATATCTATCTTCTTTTAATAAAGTTACCCCTACTATAAAAATACACAAGGGAGGAATCTAAAAAAAGGAAATTCGCTACTACAAATTTTGACCGGACTTTCTGTCTAGTTTCTGGGCAACTTTCGTTGCTGACCAAGTAGGAGTGAGTGGAGTATAGATTCAATTTTAATGTTCTTCAGTCAAATTCTAATCAACGCGTACCGTTAGTCATATAACTAACCTCTTTTCTCGATATTTGGATCTGACGATTAAAAAATAATAATTTGTACACAGTTTATTAAGACAAATGACTGCCTATAAATTCAATCAATGATTGGATTGATCGTTTAAGTGAAGGAATATAGATGGTTAAAAATGATACTTGTTATGTTGCTCAGTGAAAGGTATTCTGAAAAGAGATGTGTTTTAATTAAGCAATTTGCTATCAAAGACCTCCAATTTACACTTTGAAAAATAGTTGAACATTTCTACAATAATATGATTTATTAAATATCTAACATACTGTTTACTTTAGATTTTAAATATACTAGATATTGTAAGCTTTCTCAGCACCCTGTCAAATGCCAATCAACTTACAGTGTTTCCATCTCGTGTAAATTCAGTTAATTAAATTTTATCATGACTACTCATGACATCCGTCCACATATTAAAAAAAAGGGGGGGGGGCATCCTCGGTCAAACGGACAAACACAATTCATGGCGTAGTAATACCGGACAACAATGCGCACATATAAGTATTACGCTAAATATTCAAGTTTCAAAACATTTCGTCAAATAAAACAATTAAATGACAATACTGCAATAAAATAACATTTAAGTATCAATTATAAGCATTTGATGACACGGACAGTGTTATTTTGATCGTATCAATTGTAAAACAAGAATGTTTAGGTCACTTGACTATTTTCTTCGGAAGAAAGATGACAGGCCCCCAATCTACAACATATGTGATAATGCTGAAATAAGTAAGTAAATTACAGTCGTAATAGAGTAGATAATGATGAAAAACTGACATACAACATCTTAGTATCACTGTCCCTTACTGGCTGTTCAACAATATCTCACTAGATCGTATAGTAACACAAAAACAACATTTGTTTACATAACAATGTCGAAGTGCAATGTGTATTGCATCAATAATTCAAGTAAACGATAAGATAATAAAATAACATGAACAATAAAACATTTCTCATGAATTTACAACTGGATGCTACTTTACATCACTAAATCACTCCTTCATCAGCCTGTGATTAATATGCAATATTCTAAAGTCCAACCCCCATGCATAACAATACGATAAAAAGGAGGCACCCATTCTCTATCCACTTTGAAAAAACGTCTCTCCCGAGACAGAAGATTTGGGTTTTGATGGTCGCCATGCTTATTTTTGGAAAGGATATTCTTATCCACCTATTCTGTTGCCGAGATTTGACCATTTCTGATAAATGAACTGTTCTTTTTAAAAAAAGATAACTTACATTGAAAGATATATAAAACTCAGAAAAATCTTTAAGCTTTTGTGACAGAACGTGATTCGTGCATGAGCAGAACGGTGGCATCTGTGCATTAAAATCGGAGTGGGCTAATTTGAAATATAATTAACACTGAAACCAAATATTGTTTCTTTTATGGAAGTTAATCAATTAATTCACGAACTTTTTGATCACCACTCGTACAATTTAGAATTGCACTTGAAGGAATTAGAGTTCGTTTGAAGGAATTAGAAATTCGTTTGAATGATTTTTAAAACCGTTTGAATTACTTAGAAATTTTTAATCGAACCCGAAGTAGCAAGAAATGGCTTACTTTTGCAATAATCAACAAAGATTTTGAGGGTTTAATTATTGGAGACGTCATTTTCTCTCTCTATCTCTCTCTCTCTCTCTCTCTCTCTTAAATAAAAATTACTTCCGTTCAAACAGAAGACCTACTCGTTGCTTTGCTCTAGTTTATCTTTATTATTGTTTGTTTGCTTTAGTTTTAATTTTTTTGTTTGGTTGCATTTTTTAAAAAAAATGTTTTAAATGTGTTGCCATTTTCAACATTTGCAGTTTTGTGCCTCAACGATAATACACGCGAACATAACCTTTATCACCAAACTTAACGAAAACGTTTAACGAAAAAATACAGCAAGTCATTAAATAATTAATAAGCATAAATTTGCCCCCCAAAATTGAGAATTTCAAAATCGTTTAATTTTTTTTTAAAAATTGTAGTAACAAATTTCTAAATCGTTTAACGATTTTAAAAATCGTACAAACGAATTTCTTAAATAGTTCAAACAATTCTAGAAATCTTTTAAACAAATTTCTAAATTGTATATACCATTTCATTTACCGGGGTATATGTTGTGCAAAATTAAAATGGTGCTTTAACGCTGTGTTAAAGATCCGTTTTGCAACAAATGAAAGAAAATGAAGACAGCAAACACCCGATATTTGAAATAATAAAAATTTGCTTAAATACATGCAAAAGTTTAAACAATCCAGTCATGGTTGCAATGACATTTTCGGAGAAATTTAAAAACTAATTCCGTAGTCCTCACCGCAATATGCTTTTCCTGCAATAAGCTGTAACGAACAGTGATCATGTTAACAATATTACCAATATAAGTTGTGAGCAAAATGAACAAGGACCTAAGAAAATTAGAGGTGGGACCAGGTGCCAAGGATGAGTGAGTATCCCCTGTCGACCGGTCACGTCCACTCTCTGATCCTTTCATGATCGGGTAAAGAAAATCTATCTAAGCAAAAATTTTAACCCAACAATTATACTAAAGAAAACAGTCATTTTTTTTCAATTTTGAGGCTTTTCGTATTATTGCAATTAAATTTACATGTATCACAGCCAAACCATTTGCATTGCTCTCTTTTGACATTTGTAGAACTGAAGAATGGTCAGAAGACACAGATATTGCCTGTTAGTATTTTGCTGCGTTGTTATTCTTCTGTGGATTTTCAATTTCCATAGCACATATGATTTTCTTTCACACCGTTTCAAAAATTCACCGAAGCTTGATGACAACACAACAAAATCCGTACATAAATATCTAGATGTTCTTCTGGAATAGAATTTATATTTTGAGGAATCGCATATTTACAATAGTAAGTAATATATTCATTCAATCATATAAGGGTTATAATTCTTCTACTCCTTTGCAATTGCCAAACAATCCCAAACTACAGAATTTCTAGATAATCCACAAACCCTCCTGAAGTTTCAAGATCTAAGAATTGAATTTTATGTACACACAATCGGACTTAACACTCATTTCAGTCATGATAAATAAGATATACTAGTACTGATAATAAAAAAGTAAAACTTCGGAAAAAAATTTGATTTGTAAATGATACATACTAGATTTGTCATAATTTTTTTTTGTAATATAATTTAGTTCAGAAATTAAAATTTCAATCAAAAATGTTACTGCGTTTCGAACAGCCATCGTAATAAAATAAAAGACAAAACATTTATACCCTATAATCATAACATCATGAGAATTGTGCTTAAAGTCAGACTAACATTACAATAAAATTGCTTTCTGTATCGTTTGTTTCATACGGAAGCCCGTTGGTGCCACCTACGAAAAATATTTTATCTGGCGGCCGCCACTTGTATATCTGGCGGCCGCCACATAATTATGTGGCGGTCGCCACTTATTATTTGGCGGCAGCCAATTAATATATGGCGGCCGCCACATAGTTTTTATGGCAGCCGCTATATAATATCTGGCGGCCGCCACATATTTTTCTGGCGGCCGCTATATAATATCTGGCGGCCACCACATAATTTATCTGGCGGCCGCTATATAACATCTGGCGGCCGCCACTTATTATTTGGTGGCTGCCACATGATTTATCTGGCGGCCGCCACTTATTTAATTGGCGGCCGCCAAATATTTATCTGGCGGCCGCGACTTATATATCTGGCGGCCGCTACATAATATTTGGCGGCCGCCACATAATTTATATGGCGGCCGCCAGATAACACCTGGCTTCCTGAATCGCGCGCATGTTTTAATGTGTGGTTTAAGAGGTGGATACAGTGTAAAAATTATAATAGCAACATCAATCAACCAAACTTGTAAGAGATTTATTATGAACCAACACTCCAATCCACACTTCTAATAGATATGTTTTTGCATAGAGCAAATTAATATTTGATTTGAATTATGCAAGTATTTGTAGAGTGTTTCGATTATTAAGAAGCCTCATCAGGGGTCACGGACATAAATCATGGTGTTTGCTGTAAGCTATGATTGGTTGAGAATTAAATGAAGTTTTGCATTTTGGATTTCCAAGAATGGTGTTCCAATATTTCAGAATTCGTTTTTTATCATTTACTTTTTTATCAATAAGCAGCGGTTGTGTCAACATCCATCTTCTTAACCCAATAACACTCACCTTTTGCAAAATAATTTATGTGGCGGCCGCCATATAAATTATGTGGCGGCCGCCAAATAATAAATGGCGGCCGCCAGATACATAGTGGCGGTCGCCAAATGATAAGTAGCGGCTGCCAGATATATATGTGGCGGCCGCCAATTAATAAGTGGCGGCCGCCAGATTAAATATTTTTCATACGTGGCACCAACGGGCTTCCGTAGTTTCAACTATTGGAAGTCAATAAAAACCAGGGGGTCCTTATATTTGACTTTTTTGTTTTGATTTCGAAGCCCTATTAAAAGAGTCTGCATGAGTCTTAATGATGCATAACGCGTTCGTGTCTACATAGATGTAAAAGAGTAGGTAGCAAGTCTGTAGTTGTTGTTATTTATGGTTAAGGCTTATGGCTAAGGGTTGGGTAAGAGTCAGAGTTAGAGTTATAACCTTGTTAAATTAGAGTTATAATCGTTTTAGGGTTGAGTAAGATATAGGTATAGGATAAGACTTATTGTTAGGGTTAATTCTATTTGAATTAGGATAAGACTTATGGTTAGGGTTAATTCTATTTGGAATAGGATAAGACTTATGGTTAACCGTCTAAGGGTTTGATAAGAGTTACGGTGAGAGTTAGGGTTAGGGTAAGGTATAGGTTTGGGATAATATTCAAGGTAAGGGTAAGAATTAACTCTATTTTGGTTAGGATAAGACTTATGGTTAGGGTTAACTTTATTTGGGTTAGGATGAGACTTATGGTTAGGGTCAACTTTATTTGGGTTAGGATAAGACTTAAGGTTAGGGTTAAATTTATTTCGGTTAGGATAAGACATATGGTTAGGGTTAACTTTATTTGGGTTAGGATAAGACTTATGGTTAACCGTCTTAGGGTATGATAAGAGTTACGGTGAGAGTTAGGGTTAGGGTAAGGTATAGGTTTAGGATAAGACTTACGGTTAGGGTTACTTCTATTTGGGTTACGATAAGACTTATGGTTAGGGTCAACTTTATTTGGGTTAGGATAAGACTTATGGTTAGGGTTAACTCTATTTGGGTTAGGATAAGACTTATTGTTAGGGTTAACTCTATTTGGGTTAGGATAAGACTGATGGTTAGGGTTAACTTTATTTGGGTTAGGATAAGACTAATGGTTAAGGTTAACTCTATTTGGGTTAGGATAAGACTTATGGTTAGGGTTAACTTTATTTGGGTTAGGATTAGACTTATTGTTAGGGTTAACTCTATTTGGGTTAGGATGAGACTTATGGTTAGGGTTAACTTTATTTGGGTTAGGATAAGACTTATGGTTAGGGTTAACTTTATTTGGGTTCGGATACGACTTATTGTTAGGGTTAACTCTATTTGGGTTAGGATGAGACTTATGGTTAGGGTTAACTTTATTTGGGTTAGGATAAGACTTATGGTGAGGGTAAACTCTATTTGGGTTAGGATAAGACTTATGGTTAGGGTTAACTTTATTTGGGTTAGGATAAGACTTATGGTTAGGGTTCACTCTATTTGTGTTAGGATAAGACTTATGGTTAGGGTTAACTTTATTTGGGTTAGGATAAGACTTTTGGTTAGGGTTAACTTTATTTGGGTTCGGATAAGACTTTTGGTTAGGGTTAACTTTATTTGGGTTCGGATACGACTTATTGTTAGGGTTAACTCTATTTGGGTTAGGATGAGACTTATGGTTAGGGTTAACTTTATTTGGGTTAGGATAAGACTTATGGTGAGGGTAAACTCTATTTGGGTTAGGATAAGACTTATGGTTAGGGTTAACTTTATTTGGGTTAGGATAAGACTTTTGGTTAGGGTTAACTCTATTTGTGTTAGGATAAGACTTATTGTTAGGGTTAACTCTATTTGGGTTAGGATAAGACTTATGGTTAACCGTCTTAGGGTTGGATAAGAGTTACGGTGAGAGTTAGGGTAAGGGTAAGGTATAGGTTTAGGATAAGACTTATGTTTAGGGTTAACTCTATTTGGAATAAGATAAATTTTATGGTTAGGGCTAACTCTATTTGGATTAGGATAAGACTTATAGTTTGGGTTAACTCTATTTGGATTAGGATAAGACTTATGGTTAACCGTCTTAGGGTTGGGTAAGAGTTAGGGTTAGAGTTATAACCTTGTTAGGGTAAGGTATAGGTTTAGGATAAGTCGTATTATTAGGGTTAAATCTATTTGGGTTAGTTTTAGACTGATGAGTATGGTGAACCGTCTACTGTTAGGCTAAGAGTTAGGGTTAAGGTAAGATTTATAATCAAGATTAACTATGTTTGGGATAGAATGGGAAATAAGGTTTGAATTAACCGAAGGTAGGGACAATATTTAGGTTTAGTTTCATCCCTACACAGTATAATAAGAGACATAAATTGAATCAATTTAGCGCGCATTATATTTTGCATCTGAAAAAACTCTGTTTTTCAATAAACGATTTTACCAATGACAACACCAGTACATGAATATGTAACATCAATGACAGAAAAAAATAGTTTGTACTCTTCAAGTATATCTAGATGTAAATGTATAGAGTAATTTGCTTTTAATGTTTTTTTCTTTTTACGTTTAAATGTGTATTTGTTGAGTTATGTCAGTGGTTAAACTAAATTTTAATCATTGGTGCTACAGCTGAGTCATTGAAATAGGCAACCTAAGACTTTTTATTGTCTATTATATAACTTGATAGTGCCCAATTTATTTTTTACGAACGTAAAATGTGTGAATTTGATTTAGATACCCACAACTGTACCTTCACTGCATATTTGAGCATGTGGCTCATGTCAAAGTCAAATCTGATAGAAAACTTAATATCTATGACTGGATATTGATACTCAGCATGTTTAAATATTTCTCATATAGTGTTTCTAGCTTATATTAATGTGCATTATTCTCTTTTTTTTCTTTTCACTGTACTTAAGTCTTTTAGAAGACGACAAAAATGATGAAAAAATATTTTTTTTCTTTTTTCACGAGAAACTAAATCTTATGAGATATAGTTTTTCTACAATTTCCATATGAAACATTAAACTGCCTTTGAAATTGATCCATAAACAAATGAATTAGCTAGTCCAAATATTTATTACTGTTGTTTGGTAGATTTTAAGAAGTGAAGAAGCGATGTTTTCGCCAATACTCGTATATTGACAATCAATTTCACATTTTATCATAAAGAATGCGACTGCAATACTTTATAATTTATAAAATTGTATAATTGGTGACTGATCAAATCAAACCCTGTTACATGTACCTTTTACATATGTAGTATGTTAAGGGCTGTTATGGATTTGCGTTACTTATTCATATATTTCTATCAAATATCGGCGAATACACATCAAGGTTGAAAATGATGACTATAAATGCAATAATTTAGGATATTAACCTTGCATTTGCAGCGTTTTAATGAATCATCTATATATTTCATTAACGGTTCTTTGGAGCCAAAGTCAGAACCATCTGAAAACTTTTTCCTGTGTTCTCGAAAAATTATTTGTACATACTTTGTACATCTATATTTATAAATTAACAAATTTTGCAAATAAACTCTGGAACAGCTGCACAAGAGTTCTACACAAGGTATTAGGTGATGTCCGTAAACTATATTCAGATTTCACTCGCGAAGTAATTATCGTAACTTTAATTGAATTAATTTAATCTATTTTCATTTTCGATTTACAGCTTCGAAATAGCACAGAGGAGATTAAAGTGGTGGTGGATCTAAGTAACTGGCATTTAAAAAAAACTGACAACAAGCAAGCGCTTATTTATTTCATAAAACCTCATCAATGATTTATTCAATCAAAACTTGATTTAAGTGATATAAAAGAAATAAGTTGTGGTCTTTGATTAAAAATCAAAATGTGCAAATCCATTCAGTTTATGTCCAATCTCGCTATTTGTTGAAAGTTCTAGAAAGTCATATGGCATCGAACCCGATGTTTAAAAAAAATCGATACGATTGTTAATCATGAATGGGCATTGAAATAAATGTAAAGAAACTGGTTACTCAATGAGTTTGTGAATATATCTTAGTAAGTTGTGCTATTTTTTTGAAATAAGTAAATGTCGATTAATGGCCATGGTTATTGATTTAGAAATAAAATGGTACAGTTTGATTTTTAAATAATCTATTTAAATGCTTTTAAAACTGCGTTGCTTAATGAATACATTTCAGTTGATATTGTACATAGTCTTTTATTTTAAAAACTTTTATACCTTTTAGGCCTGAATGTACAGTTGGGATGAAAACTGAGCTTTTTCAATATTTCAAAATGCATCAAATTTACATGCATTCTATTATCCGTGATGTAAATGGAAACAGATCATCTGAAGTATAATAAGCAAGAATATAGCTCAAAATGTATTTAAGAATACATTCAAAGAGAAAATGCCAATGAGAACCTGTAGTACATGATGTATAAAATAGTACAACAGAATAAAGTTGCTTTATAGCATGTAAGAAGAAGAGGCCTTTAATGAAATAGATATTTGTAGAAGTAAAAAAAAAATAACCCAAAATATTAGGAAATGTATTTCTTATAATTATCTATTTCTGTTCCTCAATTAATTGCGGGACTTTGAAGTTTTCGTCATGCTATATTCCTGTGTAATAAACTGTCAATAGAAGCTGAAAGATAGTTTTTGGAAAAGTTCTGTTAGCAGTAAAAAATCAAAGGAGAGCCGGGCTCATTACAGAGTAGAATGGATTTCTTACATGAATCATGTTTACATTCTGATGAAAAAATTATTTTAAAACTATCAATATAAATGATAAGACACTGACAGTGAGTTTTTCAAACCTAATACCACGGTCCTATTTTGTCAGAATCAGAATTAATCTGGTACCGCAGCTGAATGTAAACAAACAGGCCAGTCTGGTTCCCTCTCCTGCTTTACCTCGTATGTGTAGAGAACTACGGTAACACTGATTATCAAAAATCCTTACGCTAATGAACTTTGTTCTTTGACTTATGAAGTTTTCAAAGTCATTAATACTAATGTTTATTTTATATAGGTAAAACTTCGTTTTATTTTTGTTGCTTTATTTAGCGTTTGTATTATCTCAAAAGCGGTTGAGAGTAAGAACTATATTTTTGCACGTAACTTTAAAATGGCGACTATGGGGTCAACATCCTGCCTTGAACAGGATCACATAAGCCGGCAATTGCTCTTTGAGCAATAAGCCCGGCTAAAAA
Organism: Saccostrea glomerata; assembly: GCA_003671525.1. Taxonomy (NCBI): domain Eukaryota; kingdom Metazoa; phylum Mollusca; class Bivalvia; order Ostreida; family Ostreidae; genus Saccostrea; species Saccostrea glomerata. Next base: position 276,298 of record PRKT01000162.1, on the reverse strand, counting down.
TGAATTTCCCCCGCGCCTGCGCAGGATTTCAGCTAGTTTTTTTTAAAGAATTAACGCACATGTTTTAATTGCAGGTTAAAGTCTGAGACAGACGTCAGTATGCGGAGATTTTACAAAAAAAGTAAGAATTATTGAGGGATCAAGATCTACCTATTTCAAAACAATTATAATGAATAATTCTCATTTAGACTGAGTAGCAGTTAGTGTACATATACTGTGAAATATGACTGATATATTTACTTGAATTTCTCTCAAGCAACAGCAAAATCAAAACTGTATGCATGTGAAAATGGTATAATGATAACTATTGACCTTTATGTAATAAGAAAATAAGAAATAATTATGTCTTTTCTAGGATATGTACCTCTTGTGGTATTATGGACCGGGTATCTCTACTTTATTTATCACATATATAACTCGAAAATATGGCAACCATATATGAAGTTTGGACGAGCATCTCATTTAATCCCAATCGTGAAAAGAGAGCTATTTATCTATAACAACCCCACAGATATTGTATGTGTTAATTTCAAAGGGCGACTTGGAAATCTCATGGTTCAATATGTGTTCTTATACGTAATGGCAAAGATTAAAAAGCTATACCCTATCGTCCCTGATAACTCTGAACTATTTCAATTATTTAACATACAAAATACAACATTTACTGCAATAAAACAACCTAAAATTACGTGCTCAAAATTGCCACTACACAGGGAAAGATGGGGGCTGTCATATGATGAGAAGCTGCTCAGTGTCCCTCCTTCCAAAGGAGTGAGATTTGATGGCTACTTTCAGTCATGGAAATACTGGATAAAATATGAAGAGGAAATTCGGGATATTCTAACGTTCAAAGAACCAATACGGAAAAAAGCTGGTACACAAATGAGAGATATTCTAAATCAAATGAATTTTGTTTTAAATGAGGATAACATTATAGTTAGCATTCATATCCGGAGGGGTGATTATGCAACAGAGGAGCATTATGAATACGGCAAACTTACACCAAATGAAACCTACTATAAGAATGCCATGAACTATTTCAAAACAAGACATCGAAACGTACTGTTTATTGTTGGTTCTAATGATATAAAGTGGTCTAAAAGGGCTCTAGCAAATGAAACAAATGTTTACTACTCAACAGGGAATTCGCCAGCAGAAGACATGGCTTTGCTTTCTCTGGCTAATCATACCATCATGTCAGTTGGAACTTTTGGCTGGTGGATTGGATGGATGGCGCGAGGAACCAGTATATTTTATAAGAACATCTTCAGACCCGGATCTGGTTTTGCCAAAGAATTCCGAAATAATTCCATTGATGATTTTATTTATCCTGGGTGGACTCCAATGGAATAAAATAAACATATCATCATGTGAATTAATAAGGACAGGGTCATGATGCAATGTTCCAAGCATTTGGGATCAATTTATATCTATGTATGTCATAGTTGCAATATTTTATTCACCAACTTCCATTCCATTGTATATATATTTTAACTAAGTGCATGTACTAATTGTCTTACAATTAGATTGACGTATATTTAACTTTTATTAAAACATGATTGTGACGTAAATTTTATGTTTGTGTTCTCAAATCTATAGCTTAGTGTTGAGCTAACTCCCCTAAGAATCCATTAAGTCACCTGTAAGTGTCCATTCTTTTTGGAAAACTGTCAATTCTTTTTAAGAATGGATAGTTTTTTCCAAAATAATGGAATTTAAAACAAACAGAATAGAGTGTTACAGGTAAACCTTGGCAAGTGCTCAAGAGAGAAATAAAAACAAATACATTAAATACCATTTAATCGTACATGTAATAACAAAAAAAACCCTTGGAGATTAAATTAATCCAGAACACAGTGTCTGCATCGGATCAATTCGATTTTACACATTTAAATCCATGAATAATGCACATTATATTAATGCTCAAAGCTATTTTTTTTTAACATAATTTTATTGAGACTTTGGACGCATCATTCCTGCGAGAAGAATCCATTTTAAGCTTAAAGCTTGAAGTCGGCTAATATTAAATCAATTACTCAGAAAACAGTTTGCACCATGAAAACTACACTGTTTCAGTGAATATTTCGGTAGAAAATAATTAAGATTGAAACATTTCCAGATTTGATTTGAAATACATTTTTAGCTTGGCTGATGGCTATCCAACACTCGGAACACAATTTGCATTTCACCATTACACTGCTGCAATTAATATATCCTCAAAAACTGATTTATATTCAAAACTTTTCCACTAATAAAAGTAACTTTCACAATATGAAAAGCCTTTCCGTAGCTTGTTCTTGTTACTTGAAAACTAGTGAAGACACGAGAACTTGAATTGAGTGAAAATGTCATTTATTGACCAAATAAATGACGAAAGTGAACAAAAACACATAAATATACAATATTACATACAATCATGTAAATTATAGCTGGGATAAGGCCAAATAATGATTAGTTTCAACTTAGATATGATATATTGCGACTTAGTGCTTATCCCAGCTATTGTTATATAATGATTACCAAGTTTGTGTAACAAGAAGGTGGCGTAAACAAAGAGGCCACACGGCATGGTAAATGCTTGATGTTATACAATGAGAAAAAATTCCATACAACAAAAATTCAAATATTGGTATTACATGGGAGGAGGATGGGAGGTGGCGGTAAATTGATTCCAACCTCATGTTTGCGTAAAATTAAATTAATTGAGCACTCGATCCCGATCAAGCCGAACCCGATCCAAACATGAGTTCGATCCCGATCCAGTCGACCCCACTCTTTTTACATTAAAAATCAATAACAACTGCAATTTTAATCTAAATTTGTCAAAAACAATGTAAAAAAGATTGTATATAAATCATTTTATGAGACATAAAATTGTATTTATATCCACAACTTTTCCACTAATAAAAGTAACTTTCACAATATGAAAAGCCTTTCCGTAGCTTGTTCTTGTTACTTGAAAACTAGTGAAGACACGAGAACTTGAGTTGAGTGAAAATGTCATTTATTGACCAGATAAATGACGAAAGTGAACAAAAACACATAAATATACAATATTACATACAATCATGTAAATTATAGCTGGGATAAGGCCAAATAATGATTAGTTTCAACTTAGATATGATATATTGCGACTTAGTGCTTATCCCAGCTATTGTTATATAATGATTACCAAGTTTGTGTAACAAGAAGGTGGCGTAAACAAAGACGCCACACGGCATGTAAATGCTTGATGTTATACAATGAGGAAAAATTCCATACAACAAAAATTCAAATATTGGTATTACATGGGAGGAGGAGGGGAGGTGGCGGTAAATTGATTCCAACCTCATGTTTGCGTAAAATTAAATTAATTGAGCACTCGATCCCGATCAAGCCGAACCCGATCCAAACATGAGTTCGATCCCGATCCAGTCGACCCCACTCTTTTTACATTAAAAATCAATAACAACTGCAAATTTAATCTAAATTTGTCAAAAACAATGTAAAAAAGATTGTATATAAATCATTTTATGAGACATAAAATTGTATTTATATCCACAACTTTTCCACTAATAAAAGTAACTTTCACAATATGAAAAGCCTTTCCGTAGCTTGTTCTTGTTACTTGAAAACTAGTGAAGACACGAGAACTTGAATTGAGTGAAAATGTCATTTATTGACCAAATAAATGACGAAAGTGAACAAAAACACATAAATATACAATATTACATACAATCATGTAAATTATAGCTGGGATAAGGCCAAATAATGATTAGTTTCAACTTAGATATGATATATTGCGACTTAGTGCTTATCCCAGCTATTGTTATATAATGATTACCAAGTTTGTGTAACAAGAAGGTGGCGTAAACAAAGAGGCCACACAGCATGCAAAATGCTTGCATGAAGCATGCAGCGCCACCCAAGGAAAGGCATTTCATAAATTATAAACTGCTCAATATTAAATGTAGCAAACATGTGTTCTTTAACAGATAATAACATTGTAAACTGAATACCATGTAACTGTATTGACTAAATAAGCATAAATATTACTGTAATAACCCACATAAGCACAAAGTTATATCTGAATAAGTAACAAAATATAAAGGACAAAGGTTACTAAACCTGTGAATAACATAAGGTTAACGAGACTAAAAAGGAGACCATATGCTACCTCATAAACAACATGAGCTCATTTTTACAATTAATATTTTATGAACATCCATATGCTGAACTTATGCACAAAATTCAGAACAAAATCCTGCTGAGTTCCAACTAACATACAGTTTTTATAAGCAGCTGTTTGCTGACCTGATACACAAATTTTTGAACTTCTAAGCTCATGACATGATACAATTTTGTAAACGGACATATGCTGACCTGATACACAATTCTCAAGACCAAATTTAAAGCTGAATTCCAACTAACATACATAAATTTTATGAGCAGATGGGTGCTGTCCTCAAGTATGTTCGCTCGCAAATTTAAGGCCAATATGAAGAGTAAAATGTGCATCTAACTAGCACTTATTTTTCAAAGCGAACACTTTGCAAGATCACTGACCAAAGTACTATTTAATTTAAGCAGCTAAATGCTGACCTCGGAAGGTTTAAATTTGTTTTTTTATTTTTTTTATAGGATGCCTTAAAATTTTACAATTTATCACAGCAACCATTAGCTGGCCTAATAGACCTGATTTATGTGTTTAATTACTGAAATGCATGTTAAAAGTTTATCAGATTCTAATTAACTTCTGGAAAAAAAAAAAAACAAAAAACAAAAACAACCATATGCTGACTTCTCTCTTTGGATAGTCGATGGCAGTACATATATTATAAGGGGAAACATTTAGTTTGGAATTGATTTATACGTTTAATCACTGAAATGGATGTAAAAAGTTTATCAGATCCTATTTCAATTCTGAAGAAAAAACAACCATATGCTGACTTCTCTCTTTCAATAGTCGAAGGCAGTACATGTTAAAGGGGAACATTTAGTTTGGAACTGATTTATATGTTAAATCACTGAAATTTGATGTAAAAAGTTTATCAGATCCTAATTAAATTCTGGAGAGAAACAACCAAATGTTAATCTGTAATACATTTTCATTAATGTCACATTGCACAACTTATTTTTCACAAAATGTCTTCATTTACTGATAATACATTATATCGCCAAATTATCTATATATATTTATAAGTATTTGTATGTTTTGAGAATGAAATGATTTAAAAATCAGAATATAATAGCACTTTTAATAGTGCTCACCAAATGACATGGTAAATCTGTACATACATGCACTTGAAAGAGCACGAAATGAGTAAAATGACAAATATATTTAATATAGCCAATTTTCAATTATTTATGATGAATTGCTTTTAAAATGAATGCATTAAAAGTGTAAACATTTTGATATGGTCATTATGTATGTGCATGTATTTGTGTGTGTGTAAACCCTAAAATGAATAAAATACTAGATTGCCTTATTTTATTAAGCTTGCCGAGAATAAGACACCAGGAAGGACATAAGGAACTTGGGGGAGCATTTAGTGAACATCTGAAATGGTTCCCATTACAATTAAAACTAGTTGACTGAGGATTTAATGCTTAACATTATTTTCTATCTGAATTGAAATATTTTTCTATTTTAAATTTAGAAGTAAACTTTTGAGGTCAATGCAATGATCATTAAAGATTTTATTTATTTATTTATTTTTTTTAGTTGTCTACTGATAATGGGACAGAATCTAGTTGTTACTGTTAAATGTATCTGCCACCGAACACCTGAAAAACAATGCAACTGTTATAAGGAAAAGCAATGCAACTGTTATAAAGGTGTTTACCAAATAGGAACTATTCAAATCAGTAGAAGATGTAATAGAAGTCTGCGGTGCATTGGTGCAGCCTTTGAAGCGATCTTGTTTGTAGAAGCATTGCTGAGAGTCAAGGCTGTTGCTGTTGTCTAAGATTTGCTGCTGCCAGCTGATTTTTTGGAGCAGCCACTTGAGTCGATGATCAATTGGAATCCATCGAATTACCCAAACTGAATCCAAAGAGAGCAATTGAGCCGGTTAACTGCGTAACTTCACCTTTTTGGGAGGCTTCGGACCCATCACATTTCCTCTTTTTTGGTGTCCTTTTATTCTACAATAAGTCTAAGCAGTTGTAATTGCCATAGGTGATAATATAATAGAATTAATAATTTTCTTTGCCACCAAGTTATAAACACATGGTAGATAGGAGCAAACATGCTTACATATTTCATCTTCATCATTTGTTATTGAACTCTTCACAATGCATGTTGCCAATCTATTATATATACAAGTGTCGGCTCAGCTTAAAACAGGTCAGTACATCATGGTCATCATAAAATTCATCAACCGTGACATAAAAGTGATAGGCAACCCTTTTTTTTTTTAAATAAATAAAAAGATCTTCCAACCTTCATTAGATACATGGAAGATTAAGAAAAACAAACTGGAGCCTTCACATAGTCACATGCAAAAAGACATTGATAGGCAAACCACTTATAAATAAATAAACAGATCCTCCCAACCTTCATTAGATATTGGGAAGATTAAGAAAAACAAATTCCTTTTTTGAAATAAAGAAACAGATCGTCCCAACCTTCATCAGATATTGGGCGATTAAGAAAAACAAACGGTAGCCTACACATAACATGATGGAATCAATTGACGATTCCCATAATCATACTGGAATCAATTCACGATTCCCAACATCAGTTGGAATCAATTCACGATTCCCATACTGACCAGTACTGACACTGACAAAAACAGCTGGAGCCTTCACATACATAAAACATTGATAGGCAGCCATATTTTAATAAATAAACAAATCGTCCCAACCTTCATTGGCCATTGGGAAGATTAAGAAAAACAAATTGGAGCCTTCACATAATATGATGGAATCCATTGGCGATTCCCAAAATTTTGGTAAGTGCTGACATTGACAGCAAATTATTAATTCATGTAACATAATGTGCAGAGACATGTCGAGGTTTATGTTGAAATTAAATAAGCACTAATATAATGTCATATTTTGTGTAACATGTGACATGACATATTGCGGCATTAGCCAGAATCTTTATCACATGCATTCAGTGTTTTCCCTATCTATAAATGACAAAATTGTCGCTTTAGAATAACAATTTGTTGTAAGATCCACAGAGATTTTGTGATCTCTAATCCTTTACTTTGAAATAAATGGAAAACACTGATGCATAACAATCAATCATCATATGTGCAATGTACTACTTATCATTATTCTCCCATCCAGTCAGATGGGAGGCATGGAGGGCAGCAATTTTTATGTTCTGAAGGTACTTCATGAACCGGTGGTCGCAGCTGTTGTCTTCAGGTGAACCCCATCACTTGCCGAGTATTTCATGTCTGGGTTCCAGAAACTGCAGTGGTGCCAAATTAAATTATTGCTGGTGAACTGATGATATTGATTGTGTAAAAGTTTATTATTGTCAATCACTGTTGCCTATTTGGATGGATGTCCGCTGACCAACTTGAAAGTCGAGAAATATTCTCTTGAACTGGCTAGCTCGCGGGTCTTGAGACCGCCCCTGGCTCATATAAACAATTTAAATGTATGTTTCTGTAGCCGTGAATTATCGAAATCTGGTTCATTCAGTTAAAAAACACAAAGCAACTCTTCAAAGAAGGATTGACCTATCTGCACTACAGTGCGCGGTTTGGGATATCAGGTTTTTACCTCCATGCTGACTAATCCGAAATCGATTAAGACAATTGCACAATCCATCAAACCGTTCAAACTAATAACGCATCTGAGGTGATGTCACAGGAGTAGAAATATAGCTTAAAATCAGAGAAATTTGAATATCTCTCTAAATTGATTCCAACCTCATGTTTGCGTCAAATCAAATTAATTGAGCACTCGATCCCGATCAAGCTGAACCCGATCCAAACATGAGTTCGATCCCGATCTAGTCGACCCCACTCTTTTTACATAAAAAATCAATAACAACTGCAATTTAATCTAAATTTGTCAAAAACAATGTAAAAAAGATTGTATATAAATCATTTTATGAGACATAAAATTGTATTTAAAGTGAAAAATATCCGGTTTGAATTCGAAATATCTGTATTTGTTGTCGAAGTTTTGAGGGGATCATAGTTTGGATATTTTCTTTTACGCTTACTACTAGTATCCTCTGTTTCCAGGTCAAAATATCACTGCATGTTTTGTGCATCTTTTGGTTTCAATTCGATTTCGATTCTTTCATACATTCTCTCCATCGAATGGTAACATGTTTGCCTTTTCAATGCTGAATATAAACTGATTTTGATGAGTTGCATTCTTATATTAATACTACAATCCCCTGAAATCCACCTGTAACTGTCCATTCTTTAGACAAAAACCTTTTGTTATCGCATATGAAAACATAATGGCTATTCAACAAATTGCTGTGCACCCCAAGCTTATCTACAACTGTCCATTTTGTAAACAATGAATTTATTGTACGTGTGCTACCTGTTTTGCACATTTATTTTTAAATCTCAGAACAAAGACAATCATGTTTTAAGCAGGAGAAAGGCCTCAAACTGTCCATTCTGTGAGAGAAAGAACTAATCTTGGGCCCACGACCCTCGATTAGTTCTTTCTCTCACAAAATGGTCAGTTTAAGGCCTTTCTCCTTTACATAACAATTTTCAATGAATGTTAATAATCTCTCGTAAATGAACATTTATACATTATAAGATGATAAATATTTTACCCGGTATAGCTATGTATATCACAGTGTGCAGAAAAATAAGTTACCTTAAGTAAGCCAGTTATATTTGGGTTATGAATTTCTTGAAATCGAATTGCTAATAATTAAAATTATGAATAGGACAAAAGTGACGCTACGTATTTTGTTTTTAATTTTATGATACACATGGGGCTTTTTTCACCTTCAAACGTTTCACTTGCAGAATTTGATTTTTGAACAAACTTCGATTCTTTTCATATACTTTGTCAGTCAAATACTAAATAGCATTTTTGTACTCGTTGTTAAGCCATTATTCCCAGTCATGAGAAGGAGAACATGACGGGTGTGACCGGCAGGGGATCCTAACTTCATGGTACCTGATCCCATTTCTGATGTTTTACAGGTTCGTTTCTCGTTCCATGCTAAAGACAACATTCTTAGTTCGAATAGTTCCTGCTATTTAATCGTAAACTTGGGCATTATATTTCTCTTTTTAACCCAAAAACAAAACCAAAGAAGCTTAACAAGAATCAAAATGTTGAGTCTTTTACCAAATATTAAAATGTACATGTAGGACCTCGTACTAAATTAGAGGTGCAAATATTTTGGCTGCTCCCTTACTAACATTCGTCGTCAGTATCGTCATGAACGCCTTGATATATCCTTTTTATCAAAATAATTTCATTCTTCTATACGTCTATAGTACGTGTGAGTTCACCCCGATACTAATAAAGAATTATTCCCTTTCAGGTCAAAGAATGAAATCAGTTGCTTGAATATTTTCTTTTTAAGTTTGAATTACATTCAGTAATACATTGAAAGCATTTTTCTTGACATTATTAGAAATAATTATTATCAAAAATAATATTGTAAATGAAAGACTTTAGACAGAATATACAATTATTTGTAGCTGTACGTCGGTGGGTGTATCAAATAAACGAATATACACGTAGAACCAATCTGAATCAATAAATACATAAAAAACAACAGACTAATTAAAACTTAGATTCAAATACATTAATTTTATTATCTTACCGGTATAAATCAACCTGTACAAAACAATTTTAAAATAGTTTCAAATTCAATTCATTTTTTGAAAAAAAAATTGTAATTGACATGATATATATATACATTGTATGCATTCGAATGATTACATAATGAAATTCAAGTAAGTTGTATCCTTTCCTGTGAAAAGAAAAAGAAATAAATTTTAAGTACAGGTCTGTGTAAAAAGTATTTGAAATAGGCTTGTAGGTGATATACACATGTATAAAGTTCTCGAACTTTGGTTACTTTTCTCTTACAATATGAACCATATTTGTTAAATGTAAGAAATTTTTTAGCTCATGGTTACAGAGGGGACATGGGATTAGAACTTTTTTCTAGCAACCACAAAATAATTTAAAGCTTGGACATACCAACAAATCTCTTATCGTTCAGCCCGGAATTAAATGTAAACACTCTTTTAAATCGGAAGCCGCCATGATTGAATTTTATTGCATTTCAGTCGTGACACCTACTTTTTTAATGACTTCAGTAGTTAATTGCGTTTATACTACGACTGCCATGAACCTCGTATGCCTCGAAGGAAAGCATTGTTATGAAACGTTGCGTGGAGCTATTTTTAGCACTGGGGTGCGTGGAGAAGTAAACAAAAATTGGTGCAAAATGCAATATCTAGAAGGAATAGAACGTTTAGAAAAAAAGGGACACTAGTCCAAATGTTCCTTTGTGTGTTAACTTAAAGAAATAATACCCATTCATCAGTTTTAGTCATATTTAAATAAACATTTCATACAACAGGCAACAATGTGAAATTCTTAGAATTATTAATTTCTGAATGATATTGCCATGGTTACTGTATCAACAAATTTTCTTTAAATTCTTTCAGAAGGTTACTACAGTTCTGGGCAAATTTTGGTATATTAATGAAGTAAGAAACAGGAAAATTATTTTCAATTCTAATTATCACTATTATTATTATTTGTATTATTATTAATAATATTACCATCATTATTATAATTATTATTATTAAAGTGTTTGTTATTCCATTGTTTTGTGTTGCAGTGGTTAAGTTTGAAAATTATAAAACCAATCATTGATTAATGAAGATTAGGAAGTCTTACTCTAACACGCATGCGTGTTTTCGGTCATATTTTGCCTTCGCGCAGCTTCCTCCATGGTTAAATTTTCGAATGTGGAGAACCCTGAGCGACACTGTGTTTTGGGATGAGTTTTTAAAGGCTTGTTTTTTTTTTGCAGCCTATCTAAATAAATTGAACACAAGGTGTACATTACTTGGTATATCCTCGAATCGATGCGGTGGTCTTATTTCTAGACATGGATATGTTTACTCCTGAATCATAATAAAGTACGACTGAAACATATACCGGTATTATATACCTTTATGTTTATGGCCTGTAAATTCTTCATATTTGTTTTCCTCTTTATTTGGTTGTAATCTCTCATACGTTGCACTTGAAATTAAGAAAAGGTGCTTGTTTAACTCAGGGTATTGAAATTTTTTTCCAATTTTAATTTTATAAAAACGATTTAAAAAATACTTAAGTATGGAATACGCACATTGGGTTTTCCTTGTTATCTCCTAAAATCAAACAAAATTTTTACTTTAAAGAAGGCACTGATAAATTTTTATTACTTGATATTTCAATATGTTCTTTGAAACATTGTCTTTCTTACGGTCTTCCATTCGCAATACTTCGTAACTTCTTTCTTGAATCTGGTCGACATGCTTTACTTCTTCATAACTGACGAATTGATACTAATGTATGACCTATTCCTGTTATCATGGTATATTTTTAAATATTAGAACACCCTTTTAAAGTGATATATAATAGATCAAAATTTGCATTACACAAAAAATCAAGTAATCCAGCCATATCAATGAGAAATAAGTACACTCAAAGTTATTTTTCTAAACATTTTTTTAAAAATAAATATATATCAGTTTATACTTACCTTTCATTTGTTTGTAGACCTAAATTTCAGACTTACAACGTTGAAAAAGAAACATAAGAAAAGGCAGTCTGATTAAAATCAAACTTCACTAGCTCCTTTTTATTTTGTTTGTCACCCTTCACACGACAAACAAAATGAAAAGGAGCTATAGCGAAGGTTTGATTTTAATCAGACTGAAGAAAAGGATTATTAAACATCAATTTCGTGAAGTCAGCATTAATTTGAGTATGAATAAATGAATATAACAATATATAAAAAGTTACTTGATATAAGAATTTAACTATAAACACCTGCTATTTTTTCTTCTACATTCTTGCTGTAAAAAAGAATAGATAAATACTGTTAATATAAGAAACTAAGAATAAAACTATGTTGTCATTTTTATGTTGCGTGTAAAAAAACATAACATAAAGTTTAACAGAAATCCATACATCTTTCTTAATTCTTGAAAACTCTCCCCTGTATATTGTCGATCTCTTAGTGTCATTTTTTAATTTATCTGCTTATTTGTATTTATTTATTTGAATTAAAATGTAACAATTGCAAAAAAGCCCGTTCTCCCATCAAATCTCCAAAATCATACATAATCTCAAAGCTTGAAATAGGTAGTAGAATTTATTCCCTTTAACATAAGGTGTATTTACAAATATACTTTTTTTCAATTCATTGGAAACTTTAAAAAAGAAATTAAAGATAAAATTGATATTTTTGAGCATACCTTGATTTGGAATACCGATCTACATATAAGAGAAAATTTCAATGCTGATTTTTCAGAATGTAATCATGATTTAAAAAAATTCATTTGTAACTCATTACGTATAACGTATAATTATAAAAATACAAAACTACCTGTGAATTTCAATTTGTATTTTCTGTTGAGGAATATGAAGAGAAAAACAGCTACAAAGAACATACTACCAAATGTTCCACCAGTAATGGCGCCAATAAGGAATTTAAGAAATAGATATCATCCCAAAAGAATTTTATTAATATTTTATAAATCCAAAAAATAAAACGTGTGTTTCAATTATGCTTCCTAAGTTAATAAAAGATTAGGCTCCGAATCAATAATTTTATAAATATTTTTATATAAGTTCAGAATTTTGGAATTTATATCCAAAATTTCAAGTTGCCCATCGAACTAAGTAATGAAACAAAAAAATTACTTTACCAAATGACTTATGCTCTTTAAGGATGTGACCCTGTATAATTTTTGCTAAATTCTATCAATTAACACCTTTTTCTGATAAATAAAAACGGAAATAAAAATGTTCTTTTTAAAATATTTTAAATACAAGTATAATAATTATGCTTACTTGATTTAAAACAAAAAATTTGATTTTGTTTTTAGTGATGCAGACCATGCAGCGCGACACTGTTATACCGGGGTATTCACCTGGTTTCAAAACTAATGCTGATGCCAAAAAGATAGATCTCGAGTAAATGCTTTGGCAATTTGCTTTCTCGCTTTAAAAAGAAAATTTTAAATCAGAAAATTGACGGGTTTGTAACTCGATATTTCACATTAAATGTTATAATTATTGTCAATACGTCTGAACCGGCATGATCAGAGAACTAATTTTTATATTTACAGATTGCTTATTCTCTTTTCTTTTCTGATCTTTTACAAATTAATTTCAAGCAATTTTTGAGTGCTTGTATTTGAGGACAAAATACATAATTTCTGGGGGAAATGTAAAAGCATACTCGCCTACGAATAACATCGACAACCATGAGCGATCTTCCATAGGCATTTTCAAACTCGAGAACGTAAATCCCAAAATCGCTTTCTTTGATATGTGCTTGGTTGTATACAATAGTCAAGTTATTCACAGCATTTTTGATTAACCTACTGGTCATTTTATTGTTGAAAGTTTTGTTTTCATTGATAGACAAATAAAGTAATTTTCATTGATAGACAAATAAGATAATTTTCAATAGAATTCTGATAAAATCATTCAACATTGGCTTTTCGAGTCTTCTTCCAACATAAGGAATTTACGACAATTCCCTGGCCGTTTTCCGCCACAATGTTGACAGAGAAACTTATATATATATATATATATATATATAGAAAGCACAGAGAAATTCACTTTTACAAGGATACTCACTTCCGCCCCAGCCCGGGGTTGAACTCTCGACCTACCTATATATAGGTAACAATATGTAAATTTATTTAAATCCACATGTCTATACATATCATTTGCTGCCTAACAACAGTATTTTAATAATTTTTTGTAAATTCTTTGTTAAATGTACAAAATATGAATATTCCTTAACAATACTATCAAACTGCGTAGCTAGACATTTAAGTTATTGTTTCATGGATATTTTATTTTATAGATACCATAAATCATAATACTTTACCGAAGGAATATATGCAAAAGATTAAAAAATTTAAATATATATATCTAGGAATGTTAGTTCCCTACGTCTGCAACAATATACCTGTATCACATGCATGTGGGCTTTATTTCTCTACAACGTTAAAAGAAAGAATTTTTGCAAAATACCTAAAATAAATAGTAGTGTGTACGAAAGTCATTACTATGCGCGATTGAAAGAATACATTTTATCAAACTTCAAACAATATCAATCCCATTACATATTCAGATAACCGTTTAAAGAATTATATCATATTATGCTGGATAGCTTGGTGTTGACTGCATGAGACCGTTAGGCTGTTGTTGTATGGGATAACCTGGTTGTTGTATGGGATAACTGGGTTGTTGAGGTGTGGTCAATCCAGAGTTCAAGTTCACTACTGTTAGTCCTACAGAGCACAAATGTGATTACAATTATATTCTTAGAAGCTGAGGAAACTAATTTATTTCTCGTTTCATGATATACATGTGAAACAATGTTTATATTGAAATATACTCAGTAATAGATTATCTTTTAGAATGTCATTTCTGTGTTAAACATATAATCCTCTGTTTTTTTTTACCTGGGGTTGCGCCGCGAATAACTCCACCGTTTGCTCTGCGCTGACAACAACACGCTTTACAGATGCACACAATGACTACAACAATGACAACAAGACATCCAAGTCCAATGAGTGTTGGTACCCACCTTTTGAATAAAGAAAAGCAGAAATAAGATTTTAACAATTGGTCTCTATATATAATTATCGCAAACCCATAACATGCATAACGTAATAAAAGATTTTAATCTAAAAAGAAGGGATATTTTGGAAAATAAAGATATTTATATTTGAATTATCCATCCTTGCTCATTCAAATTAAATATTCAATACTAGTTATTTGGCTATACACTCACTTATGTTGAGAAAAGTAAGCAGCGCAAATAGAATTCCTTTGGTTAGATGGAGCCTGAAGAAGGATATTACTGCAGCAGTCGTATTTTCCCAACTGGATACAGCAGTAGTCCTCACACCACTTTTCCTCGTTGTAGGAAAATAGAACGTCGTAATGAGCTTTACAGCACTCTCCTGCCCACACCAGCAAAGGGCCACTCACTGTTCGTTTCGGTAGATTTCATTTCGTTTCGGCAGATTTCGTTTCGTTTCAGTTCGTTTCGTTTCGTTTCGTTTCTATTTCGTTTCGCACTTTACAGGTACCCTGTATGTTCTTAGTTATTAATGTTTTGCAGAAAATTACACCTGGAAGACTGATATTTAGTGATGGTAGTGTTATGATATGATCAACGGAATTCTTTACAGGCAGGTCTGATTTAGCTCATATTGAAAGGACTTTGATGGCACAACGGTACGTTGGCGAGGTCCTACCTCCACATGTTTTCCAATAATGCAGCATCCTGGAGCCGTATTGAAACATGACAACGCAGGGCTACATTCAGCTTGTCTGAAAAGTTCATTCTTACAAAACTACATTGTAAAAATAATTCTTGCAAAGCCACAACATCCAATTCTGTCTTGACCATCTTAAACCCCACTGAGGATAGGGACGATTGGATAGGTATATCCAACTAAGACAACTAACTGCAACCCCAGATTCTGCAAAAGGCGGTCCAGGTTCTACAGTTAGTGTGTGATAACATCCGTAGGCTGTTCTCAGACACTCAACTGCATCCATTGGAAGAGTTGTCAGGCTGTCATTTGTGTCCGGGGTTGGGGGCATACTAGATACATGTATTGTTCTTTGATGACATAGAACTGTCTTTGATCTTGATATTTACTACTGATTATTTCATTTTGATTTAAGACATACCTTGTATTGTTAACAAAACTTGTTTGTTATCAATATATCATTCTCTTAAGTAACTGTATTACAATGTGACACTAAAATTTTACTTTGCGTTTCTTTTTTCGACCGGTATATATATTTTAAGTTTTTTGCATTTTTACTATAATATTAAACAATTCCAAAACTATTGAAGGTTTGGTGGGAGGTGATGTACACCGTTTGCCCCCGGCACAACATGTGTTCCCTTTCACGTTCGTGTTACCTCCTCAGTTGCCGTCTTCCTTCGAGGGAGAACACGGGTACGTTCGGTACCAAGTAGAAGGAATAATAGACCGACCCCGGAAATCCAATCTACGCAGTGTTAGGCCTTTCACTGTCTTAACAACATTAGACCTGAATCTAGAACCATCAGTTGCTGTGAGTAATTGATAATGTCTCAAATCAAAGTACCAGTACTTTCTATGCATGCATTAATTGTCATGTATGTGGAAATTTATGCTCTCTTTTTCAGAACGGTATAGAAATTCAGAACTCGAAAGACCTTTGCTGTCTATGTTGTAAATCAGGGCCTATCGTGGGAACGTTGAAACTTAATCGAACTGGATATGTTCCTGGGGAATCAATTTATTTCGAAGCAAGTGCTCAGAATAATACCAGCCGTATTTGTAGCATGTATGCTGATCTACAAATGGTACGCGGCCTTGAATTATATTGCTTTTTTGTTATTTTATAAAATAAAACTTTATCTATTCCGGCCAGTAATTCAATTAAATCTACAGCTGGTAAATTTGGAATTCCCTATGAAATACAAATCAGAAGATAACCAAGCCAGTGTATTAATTTTTGTTGTCGTCTCTCTACATAAAGATTAGGCCCAAAAAATTAATCAATAGTTTCTCAGGCACCGCCGCATCAGTTAAAAAACGGCCGCATTGATCAATTTTATTGACATATTGAAAAGGAAAATAACCCAATTTTCTATTTTTCCAAGTTGTAAAAGAAAATCGAGTTATTGCCCTTTTCATAAATGCTAAGATAGACGTTTTTATTAGAAAAACAATATCTTTCTTCTAAATCTACAGTATTTTATAAGTTAACTTTTATTTAAATGTTTGGAATAACATTATATAAAGTTGAATATATATTATAACTAATTTCAGAGAACAAAACTTAAGAACTAGTAGATATTATCATTTTATTGAACAAATGACTTTAAAAAAAAGGTGTAGACTAAACTCTGCTTTAAAAAAAAAAAAGCCTGCCTGCCGCATTGAATTTTGATTTTTTTGGCCTGAGAAACAATTGATTAATTTTTTTTTGGCCTTACTTAGTATCCTGTACGTTTATGGAAAAGTTACACGTGTTAATATACAAATTTCAATCACCAAAAAGTTGAGTTTCAGTAAAATCTTCACTGTTAAAATAAAAGGTATTGATTATTTAATAGGTCACAAACTACACTGCCTACATGCATGGAAGAAAAAGCACAATGACTTTACCGAAGGTAATCAACCGTATTAAGCACCAAGATTTGCCTCCTGGTCAGTCAGAGGTTTGGAGTGGAGATAGGTTTGTGATCCCGCCTCTGGCACCTTCTTACCTGGGAGGGTGCTCTCTCATCAAGGTCAAATATTTGGTAACGGTAAGAAAACTGGAGTAATTACTGTAAAGAGATGATATGATGAATCTTGACTTGTGATACAGTATTCATCTGTAAATTATCACTGTAAAATGAGGATGAAATGGTACAGGATAAAATTCAGATTTTCTTCTGTAGCTTTCAATAAACCCCTCTGGACCGTCGTTCAACTTACAAATCCCAGCTGAAGTTATTATAGGAACAATTCCATTGCAATCTGTGGTACAGCAATATCAACAGGCAAATTCAACAACTCAGCCATCCGCTCCGCCATTAATGCGTATGTTTTATCAATTTTACAAGTACTGGTACCTTACATATGTTCACAACTCTTGAACACTGCTTGTTCACTGCTGTTGTGATACCCTAAAAGTACACTAAACCTCAGGTTACAGGAAAGTAGCATCGCTTCTGGAAAGAAGGGACAGAAAAAAATTGACAACTTACCTGTAAAAAAAAATTGGACGTAAGGGTGGTGGTTTATCATTTTCGACAAGAAATTTTTTAAAACATCTCTACAAAAAAAACCTTTTATGCTGCAACAAAAAAAGAGTGGGAGGGGGAATCTTTCGATGAACATAATCATACTAACTTAACAGTCAAAAGACATGTTTCAAAAAAGTGGGGAAGGGGTGGTGGTGGGGGCAGCAACCACCCCCACCCCCGATACTACATTCCTTGGTTATAGGTAGTTAGAAAAGAACTAATATACGGTGTCTTTTATTTACAAGTATTTACAACTCTAGTCATCAAAAAGGGCACCGCAAAGCGGAGCATGCCCTCGGAAAAGAACACATCCCGATATAAGCTCTTGTAAAATAGATATAATTACATGTAAATGTATTCTAAAGCATTGTTTATGGAGTTAAAATAATTTATACTGCAGCTAATCCTAGCTTCACTGAGTCGATCTGGGGCCCTACCAACATCGGGAGGGACGAGGGTGGAGAGAACGGACAGATATACGGACAACAGGAATTTACTCCCAGATACTCATTCTACAAGCGGTAGTTGTTTACACGTGTACATGAACACTGAAGTTTTCCTCTGCGTTGAAGAGAAAGAAAATAAGTACATATTGAGAATTCAAATCCATTTAGTTTTTGGTTGTCTTTGTGTTATATTTTTAATTTTTCTTGATTGTGTGCCATATACATATGTGTAAATAAATCCGTTTACAGATAATAAAATAAATGTTCAATCATAGCCTGAATACAATAACATCACAGAAAATCATACTATGTTCTTATAGTAGTGTGAAAATACTGACTAAAAGTATACGCAGTATTGACATGATATAGCAGACTACACTGTCCAAAAGTAAAAGTGTTTATATACTATCGACTGTGTCATACGTACTTTACAATGTTTTATTATATATTTCTATGTAAAACTTTGGTCGGCCATTTTGGTCCTGCCCTACCCCCGGGGGTCATGATTTGAACAAATTTGAATCTACACTATCTTAACATGCTTCCATATAATTATGGCTTTGTCATTCTTGAGAAGAAGATTTTTAAAGAATTTTCCTATATATTTCTATGTAAAACTTTGGTCGGCCATTTTGGCCCCGCACTACCCTCGGGGGTCATGATTTGAACAAACTTGAATCTACACTACCTGAGGATGTTTCCCCATAAGTTTCATCTTTCCTGGCACAGTGGTTCTTGAGAAGAAGATTTTTAAAATATGCCACTAAATTTTCATTAATTCCAAATTATCTCCCCTTGAATGAGGGCGTGGCCCTTCATTTGAACAAACTTGAATCCCCTTCACCAAAGGATACTTTGTGGCAAGTTTGGTTGAAATTGGTTCAGAGGTTTTTGAGAAGAAGTCGAAAATGTGAAAAGTTTACAGACAGACAGGCAGACAAACAGCTGGACAGACGGACGCCGGACAAAATGTGATCAGAAAAACTGACTTGAGCCTTCGGCTCAGGTGAGCTAAAAACCTTTTATGCTGCAAAAAAAAAAGAGGGGGAGGGGGAATCTTTCAATGAACATAATCATACTAACTTAACAGTCAAAAGACATGTTTCAAAAAAAGTGGGGAAGGGGTGGGGGCAGCAACCACCATCACCCCCGATACTACATCCCTTGGTTATAGGTAGCTAGAAAAGAACTAATATACTGTGTCTTTTATTTACAAGTATTTACATCTCTAGTCATCAAAAAGGGCACAGCAAAGCGGAACATGCCCTCGGAAAAGAACACATCCCGATATATGCTCTTGTAAAATAGATATAATTACATGTAAATGTATTCTAAAGCATTGTTTATTGAGTTAAAATAATTTATACTGCAGCTAATCCTAGCTTCACTGAGTCGATCTGGGGCCCTACCAACATCGGGAGGGACGAGGGTGGAGAGAACGGACAGATATACGGACAACAGGAATTTACTCCCAGATACTCATTCTACAAGCGGTAGTTGTTTACACATGTACATGAACACTGAGGTTTTCCTCTGCGTTGAAGAGAAAGAAAATAAGTACATATTGAGAAGTCAAATCCATTTAGTTTTTGGTTGTCTTTCTGTTATATTTCTAATTTTTCTTGATTGTGTGCCATATACATATGTGTAAATAAATCCGTTTACAGATGATAAAATAAATGTTCAATCATAGTCTGGTTACAATAACATCACAGAAAATCATACTATGTTCTTAGTAGTGTGAAAATACAGACTAAAAGTATACGCAGTATTGACATGATATAGCAGACTACACTGTCCAAAAGTAAAAGTGTTTATATACTATCGACTGTGTCATACGTACTCATGTACTTTACAATGTTTTACAACAACAAAAAATAATTGCTATCTTTAGCATGAAATACTATATGGAATATCATTTAGAAAATATATATAGGTATTATTCATCTTGCTTCCTGTGTGTACAGTCGGTATATATTTTTATAGAATGATTGTTTTAGAATTTTTGTTCAAACTTTTCATGTATGAAACACATTGTAATGTTACTGTTTGTTAGAAAAATGATTTAAATAGTTAAAAAAAATAAATACAAAAATTCTAAGGCTGTTTTCGGGGAGAGGGAGGTTGGAGGAATTTTAAGGGTGCAAATGAAATTGCAAGGCTTAAGTAGAATTTGTTGTAAACGTCTATGTCCCGTGAAGGTTGTTAAATCTTCATTACTGATTATTGCAGCCCGGAGGACCGGGCTGCTCTATACATATAAGTTTAAGTATTGGTGTATGGGGATTGGGGTGGGAGTAGTTATTTAAAATTTAAGGTTTTCTACACATTGAAAAGATTGTTAATCAGAATGTTCTTTGCGTTTATAAATTACGAGATACATAATATATTTACTTCCATAAAGTGAATCTGTAAAAATATATACGTTTTTCATATTTAATATATAAAGTTGCTTATCATTTACTTTCGAAAAAACGACAGGTCCCTTTTTTTAGAACATCGAATTTTACTTCTCGGATAAAAACGTACTCTGCACAGTTCGTGTTTTATATTCTAATATTGAAAAATAATACATTTTTAAATATAGGTGATGCGTGTGTCTAAATTCAATTTATATTTTATGCAGCCAACATTTACTTGAGGAATTGATCAAGTTTAAAATGATATCGTTTTTGATTGATTTTTATCCGACTACAAGTTTTCACAATATTCGCGACTATCGTCTCCATCAAATAGACGCATTCCTTTTCACACATATCGAAGCGGTTTGATGATCAAGACTCATTTTCATTGTTTACTTTATATATTTCCCGGGCGACAATTGATGGTTACATCAATGTTTTCTTGTTATATAATGTTATGATGGTTTTACATATATTCAAGGAAAAAAAGGGTTACCGATACGATATAGAAAACAATCATAAAAAACGTTAATTTACGATGAATCATTATGATTTTATTCAGCAAGTGCGATGATGACGGTTATCTAGTATAGGGTATCTTTTATCATCTACAAGCACTAATAAATATGAAATCCTTTGCCCAAAACTAGTTACAAATATAGCTTTGAAACTTTTAAAACTTCTGCTTGATAAAGTCACTGCAAAGTAAAAGAATCGCTAAAAACATAAGCATAACTTCCAGTGTTTTCTTAGCACTCTAAATGACTGGTCCATGTAGTGACGTCATAGTGGCCAAAGGCCCGAAACTGCTCGATTCAGAATAATTCGTAATTCGTAGCGAATAAGTTGAAAAAGATAAGCACCAGTATGGTGATAGCGAAATAAGACTTCAAGAATAAGGAAGGTTACGATGGAAACGCCAAAGTAATCTTGTCTATCATACAGTTTACTTGTTAGTCGACTCTTCAGTATATAGTCAGTAAAACATCCAAACGTGACAGGCACTGTGGTGTTGTTTTTTTTAAGTGCACTAGTATGGGCAGCGGAAAGGGCAAAAATTACCATAATGAGAAAACAAACAATTTTTGAAATTTCTATGACCATAAAAACTAAACAAATGATATACCATGCATAATCAACAGACCTTTTTGCAGAATAAATACACATTAAAGCAAATATATCCGCTTCCCATACACTAGGTTACATGTATATCGATTTGATATAAATTTAGGTAACTATTAATTCGTCGGTATATCTGAACGTTGAATTTAAGGCCACAGTGAGTGATTTTTTTTTCTACTTTGAAGGTTTTGAAAATTTTGCTTTATAGGAATATAAAAACAATTCGACAAATAGAGCAAACGGAATGCCAACAGAAAGTTTAACAAAATAGTGTTGTTGATGACCAATCACAAGTTACGAATTTTGTAATATTTTAATTTCGAAAATATTTTTTATCTCCCCGACAACAGGAATGGGCTACAGTTTAACTTAGCTTAGTTATAGGAGATAATGAATTACTGTAAAAGTATGTATTTAAAGCATTAGCATCGTATAGGATTTATAAAAAAAAAAAGGACTCTTAATATTCATTTATAATAATCATAGTTTTTACAGGAAGACGCCCCTCCCAGAAAAAAGAAACTATATAAAAGAAACTCAATTTTATTATGAAGCCTCTTGCAGTTCTACAGTTCTCTAGTATTTTTTCATTATAAAAGGCTCAAATCATCATTTTTGTTTAATTCGTTACTTCTTACACTTTTTTCTATATCTAATTCGAAACAAAACATGTACATTGCTAAAGAAAAGACGCATTTTTTTCTTAACTTGCTTTTATGTTAAACAAATTTTAAGAATGGCATCCAATCTTAGGAAAGTGCACACCGGGAATATACAATTACATTTAAATCGTTGTTCATGTAGCTTGCAAATAAAAGAAAAGCCATTTGAATATTTTGTTTTAAGAAATTGATAGAAATTGAATTGCAGAAAAGATACTTGATATAAACAATATAAGACAAAGTGTGTTAAGAAATATTTCAATGTAAATTTTAGAATGTCATCATGAGAAATCAGCTTTGACATTGATTTGTGTCATTTGAATTCGCATCAAATTGAATCCTACGATAAATTCTGATTCCGGGTTGATGGAGTGACCACTCATTATGCTGGGTAGCTTGGTGGGGGATGCATCGAGTAGCCTGGTTGATGTTGCATGGGATAACCTGGCTGTTGCGGCACGGGATAACCTGGCTGTTGCGGCACGGGATAGCCGGCTTGTTGATGTGTGGCCATTGCAGTGTTTGAATTCACCACCGTCACACCTAAAAGTAGGTAGTTAGATAAAACTCTATCCTACGACTATGGCGAAAATAAATTAAATTTTTTTTGTATAAGAAGCACCTTTTACATGGTGAATACAGGTCTCCAAATGTGAATTAATTGTTTTTAGACATTCTTAGCTTGCGCTGTTGATTGACATTCTTACTTGGCACTGTTCATTGACATTCTTACCTGGTACTGTTGATTGTCATTTTTACCTTGTGCTATTGTTTGACATATTTACCTGTTGATTGACATTCTTACCCGGTGCTTTTGATTAATATCTTTACCTGGTGCTGTTTATTGACATTCTTACCTCTTGATCGTCATTCTTACCTGGTGATGATGTTTGACATTCCTGCATGGTGATGTTGTTTAACATTATTACCTTGCGCTGTTGATTGACATTTTTACCTAACGCTGTTGATTAATATTCTTACCTGGTGTTGTTGTTTGACATTCTTACCCGTTGATTGACATTTTTACCTATTGATGGACATTCTCAACCTGTTTTTGTTACTCTTACCTCTTGATTGATATTCTTACCTGGCGCATTTGTTTGACATTCTTATCTGTTGATTGATATTCTTACCTGGCGCTGTTGATTGACATTTTTACCTGTTGATTGACATTCTTACCTGTTGCTGTTGTTTGACATTCTTACCTGTTGATTGACATTCTTACCTGTTTATTGATATTCTTACCTGGCGCTGTTGATTGACATTTTTACGTGATGCTGTTGTTTGACATTTTTGCTTGGTGCTGTTGACTAACTTTCTTACCTGTTGATTGACATTTTTACCTGGTGTTGTTGTTTGACATTCTTACCTGTTGCTGTTAATTGACATTCTTACCTGTTCATTGACATTCTTACCTATTGATTGGCATTCTTACCTGTTGATTGACATTCTTACCTGTTGCTGTTGTTTGACATTCTTACCTGTTGAGTGTCATTCTTACCTAGCGCTATTGATTAACATTCTTACCTGGTCCCGCTGCGCCATGCATCACCACGCCTGCTCTACTCTGACCACAACACGATTTACAGATACAAATAATGACCCCCACAACCACAGCAATGCAGCCAAGTCCTATCAAGACAGGGACCCACCTATAAATCCAAAAATAGAAGCAGCCACTTAAATATTTCCTTAATGTAGCATTATTTACCTGATTAGAAACCATTATTTGAAAAGACACAAGATTTTTAATGAGCCTTTACTTTCAAAGCTTTTCATTCCCTATTAAGGTAAATATAAGAACTTGAAAAAAAAATTAATTACCAGCTGTTTTATAGAACATGTTTAAATTTCTTTTCATATAATACAGTTCATAGTTAAAAATCCTGGATTATTAGCATTTATACAGACATTACTTCTGTATTCTCATTTAGTAACATTTAGGTCATCAAAGTGGCCCTTTTTCATCCTTTTTAAAGTTAGTTGTTTTAAGCTTGACTTGACCAAAGCCCTTTTTTGCTAGTACATGTAGTTAGATATTCTTAATTTCACATACAATTCTACGTGGAAAAAAAGCCGAGTTTTCTTTCTTGGACAATCATTTTAAAGCTCCTGTATCATAAACGTGCAAGCTGTATTGTATGTATATAAAACATAACCTAAAAACTTCAGATATGCTGCAGCAAAACAGTTTCTCTTTGAGCAATATGGCACCATTTTTTAAAAAAGTTTTTATTACCAACTACATTATGAAATAAGGATTATACAATGTATATTGAATGACTAGTCCTTCTGAGAGGAAGACTTCATTTTAAATTATCTAGATATTGTAGCATAAAATGAATATTCCTGATTGCAAAGAAACACAAAAACATAGAGAGAGTGAGAGAGAGTAATTCAGTTCTATTATGGTTAAACCCACTCGTGTTGGGAGAAGTAAGCAGCGCAAAGGTCTTTCCTCTCACTAGATGGCGCCTGAAGAAGGACATTACTACAGCAGTCGTATTTTCCCAACTGGACACAGCAGTAGTTATCACACCACTTTTCCTTGTTGTAGGTCAGAAGTATGTCGTAATGAGCTTTACAGCACTCTCCCGCCCACACCAGCAAGGGGGCACTCACTGTTCAAAAAATGATGGTCAATAAAGTGCTATATTCAGTAGGGCTATCAAACTTTAATAAAATATCAAAATAACTCTCACATAGGAGCACTAAGTATTCTAATTACGGAGTACATTAAAAGCTAGTTGTTGCATTTTATAACTTTTGATGTACAGTTAACCCTAATTTTTATCTGATTTCCATATCTAATATGTCAAGGGATTGTAATGTTTTAAAATAAAACTTCGTAGGAAGTGAATCAAATTTATTTTCTTTCTTAGAATTTGATATCATAAAAAAACAAAATTTGTTTGTTTTTTTGTTTGTGTAACGTCCTTTTTAATTATATTGAAACGCAACCACTTGCCGAAGGTTGACTGAAAATTAAGACCTATATTTGACATTCAGGGCCATTGAACATTTTTTTTAATTGTACCAACACTTACTGTGACACGGGATCTCGGTTTATTCGATCTCAACCGAAGGTCTCCATGTCCACCGGTGTGATTCGGACCTGCGATGGAGGATTAACTCCTTAATCTACGACTTTAGAACTGCGTCACGCTGGCGTTAAACTATAACTTCCGTCTTAACTAAAACACTTCTTACCCTCTAAAATCCCTTTTAACAACTACAACAGTTCTTGTCTAAACTTCGAATGCTTTATACCACCTACAACTCTTAATGTTTCTACCACCCACAACTTCCTCCCAGTTGAAAAATCCTATAATCTTCAACCCGTTGTACCATCTATATCTTTCTATCAGCTAAAATTTCCTGTCATTTGCAATCTTTCCTATTAACTACAACTTCCTATCACCCACAACCAATCCCACCGTCTACAATTTCTTCTTAAATTCCCACCCAACTTAATCATCCTACAATTCTTCCCACCAGCTCAGAATATTCCAGCATTTACGACCCTTCTACCATCTTCTTCTCAGCTAAAACTTCCTATAATCTGCAATCCTTCGTATCATCTGCAATTTACTATCATCTACAACCCCTCCTGCTTTTTGCGGATTTTTTCCAAGCTTTAAAACATATTACAACCCGCCTTACTAGGTTAAATTAGGTGAAATGCGTTAGTTGTTTATAATACCTTGAAGTCCATTACAATGTGAAATTCTCTGTCATGTTATGTCTCATTTAAAAGAGAGAGAGACAGAAGTTATCTTTTTTCTCCTTTTTTTGTTATTGTAAATCCAACGACTAAATCTTTAGTTAATAATATGAAAAATAATTCATCTTCGTCAAATGCTTTTCAAAACTGAAATTCAAAAGGTACACATAGAGAGAGGGAAACACTAGGTGGATTCGTGTGCAGTGAACGTGACAAGTTAAATCTTTATTACCTCGATTCTCCAAAAGTGGGATCAGATTCTATGGAGGTGGACACTTTAACAGAAGTCGTTGCACCGTGTCATTGACTGCAGAGCATTGTATTTCTCTTAATTTTCTAAAATTTAAAGTTAACGTGGACCGCAACAAGTACCTGTGTATCTTGAAGATTTCATGACCCTTAATGGAAATTTAAGAAATGTATTGTAAGATCTGATTTAAATTATTATCTATCATTTTATAATTTTAAAACAAGGAATATATATATTTTGTTTTAACGTCCCATTCGAGATTTTTTTCTACTTATATAGAGATGTCACTACTGAGTATATATATTCTGATAAAAAGCTTTAAATTTAAAGCTTATCTCGACACTTAAGAACATTGACCAATGAGCATGATGAGGGTTTGTGCCATCTGTTACCATGGCACAGAACCTTAAAGGTCTTATTCTCAAGATCAGGTAACGGAACAGTCACTTCCTTTGATTTTGTATATGGTCTTATGTTTTGAAGCGGTGGGGCGAATGAGAATCGAACCCGTGTTCAAAAATACAAAGAGAAAGCATTACCAATGAGCCACCATGAGCGGTTACCAATCGTAGTATATAAACACTTTTAAAAATTGACTTGATAGATAATTCTGAAATAAGGATTCAACATAAAACAATATTTAAATTCAGTATAGCTTAGAATAAAAACAGAGAAGAGTGGAAACCAGCACATCAATTAGTCATCTAGTAAATGTGTGTAAAAAGACCTGAACTGAACTTTTCTTAATTGATAAGAGATTCTTTGTTAACTACTAAAACTAACTTGCAAATTTATATATATTTTTTTCAAAATTACCAATACAGGCCAAATTTTAACAAGCACGTCAAGTTTCATGGTAAACACAGAATTTTTGAAAACGGATACGAACGTTTCTGGGAAATCTTCTTTCGGTTTAAAAGCCTCAGAAAACAATGCACTATTGAGATTTATTTAGAATAAATATTAAAATAAAGAAAGTAAATTGATAAAAAGGATGATTGGCTTTTAAACAGATATATTCAATAATATAAATTCCCCAAGAAGATATTGCTATCATGCAAAAGAAAAATATGGTAAAGTTGCTTGTAATTCTGTAATGCATCTGAATGATTTGCATTTCGCGATAAAATCTGTTTCTATGAGCTTTTGGTTTAAGGACGACAAACGGAAGTTACATTAAAACCAAATTCAATGAATGATTAATCTTTGTTGATTATGTTTAAACAAAAACAGAAATCTATATTTTGTGAAAAAATACATCAAATTTTATAACCATATTTTAGGTGTAAAATAATTTCTACGTAGATGAATCAAGGAACTCAAATTTCAATTTTTCAATGACAATGACATTTGTTTGTGAAATTTTTGTGTCCCTTTTCTCCATTTTTGTTTTCTCCATGCGCATAAGATATTTAATACATGCAGTTCTTGAATATAAAGTGATAAATAAAATACACCTTTAAGTCTGAAAAAATCATTTAATTACGCTTGCAATCTTGTATGATACAATCTTTTTGTGGAATAAATTAGCCAAGTATTAGATATTTCAATTAAAGATGGAATATAATAATACCTAGAAAGAGGAAGGTCGTACAGGCATACAGGCATTCCATGACTGGGGAATATATATCCTTTCGGCCAGGTAACGCTGGTTACCTGACTGTAAAGGTAACTCTCCATTAAGGGAAGTAAATCAGGAACAGAAAAATTATGAAATACGAGGGTTGATCCAAAAGTAATGTCACAAGTTCGATAAAATTGCTCCTAGTGGAGGTAAATTAACAAAATTATACATGATGGAAGCTATATTTATTTCAAATCAGTCTTCAAAAATTCAAATTAAAATGATTTATCCTTCTTAAAATATCAAATTATTATCAAAGTGCGATTATGGTAGTCGCCGCACCTAAATAACGTCATATGACGGATATGCGCCGTCACACACTTTTAAAAATGCTTCCACATCGTTTCATTAAAAAAATGATATTCACAAACAGATTCACATATTTTACTTTCATTAAGATTTATTGGCACCAATTGTACGCTCTATCTATAATTAAGTCCTTCATCAATTTTGAACAGTACCATAAGACAAAGTTGAAAGTTTCTCATATCACTCAAACTGCGTGACACGAATCTCTTTTTTGACAACGTCGACGCCATTTAACGTTTCCACCCGACCTCCTATCTTTCGGTCTTTCTGTCCTCAGCTGATCACTTAATTACCCATGACCTGCCCAAAATCTCTGAAACTATCTATGAACAAGTCTCTTGTTAACATCCTTTCCTCGCGAGTCTGATTTACTATCGTAACTGTCTCTATATACTGACGATTTCCCGATTTTGAAGGAAAAACGCATTACAATTCGTTTCGGCGTTTTATTCAATTTCGACATTTCCTTTTTGCAATACATCAGGTATAAACAACAACGACGAAAAAAAACCCAATGCCGCCATTGAATTTTTAACTAAAGACTAGAACTTGTCGTAAATTTTGTATTTTAAAATATTGGGCGATTAGACGCTTTTGAGATGTTTTTTTTAAATGTTTCTGTCTTCTTTTATTTTAACAATATACACTTAAAACGTGACGTTTAGTTATGACGCGGCGACACCCCCTATGTTTAATGTTTTAAACGTCTATAAAATGGATTCAAATAAACATTATTAACGGAAATTTTCAATTTTGATTAGATTTATGTTTATGCATCTTTTGGTGCATTATATTTGATAATATGACACCAAATATTAAAGATATGGACACAGTGACATTACTTTTGGATCAACCCTCGTATCTAATTTTTTTTGTTTGTTTTTATGGTCATGGAAAAGGATTTTATTGATTTAGTTGATTTCATACTAAAATACGAAAACATAAAATATACATGAATCTGGAAAAATATGGGAGAGATCATAAACAAGCATTTTGACAACAAACATGTAGACCGACTCCATGTTTTTTGTATTATTTGCACTATTCTTATGCAGATCTTAAAAAAAGATATCGTAGTTTACAAACGAGATCTACTGGTCGGATATATTTGTACATGTGTAGCAGGCGTAGAACATTTGACATTTTATAGCACGTGGAGTAATCACTACTATTACGAATGAGTTCTAAAGGTGAATTGTAAAGGCTTGTCAAAAGAATATTTTCATGTGGAGTCAGAAGCATGAAAGATTACTTAAATTCACCGAGGAAACATACTTTATTGACAAAGCGTTAAGAAGATCAGATACAAGTTCTTTAACATAGATAGTCTTCGACAATACAACAGTATGTAAATTTTTCAAAATAAACATGTGTATGTAATTATATATATATGATCTTTTGCAAACCTAAGGTTTTTTATGAAATTAAAAATAATTTCTCATTCAAATGTACAAAATATAAACTTTTTTTATTCAAAAATGTTTAGCTAGAAATTTCAAACTGCGACGGAGGATCAACTCAAAATTTTACTCCTCGACTTTAAAACAAACGCTCTAACCGTTGCATCACGCGTGCGTGAAACGTAAGGATGACTTACTTCTCAACTACATCTTCCTTCCATCTGAAACCTTCTATAATCTACAACCCGTCGTACCATCTACAACTTCCTACCAGCTAAAATTTCTTACCATATACAACCCATCGTGCATCTACAACCCGTCGTACATGATATATGTGAGGATAACGAACAGTATTCAAGTTCAAAAGTCCATTGAACATTACAAATTAGTAGCAGAGTAAATACGGACCTCTTAAACATCAGAGGTGGGATCAGGTACCATGGAGGAGTGAGCATCCCCTGCTGACCGCTCACACCCGCCATGTTCTCCTCGTCATGATCGGGAAATAACGGGAAAATCTGCGCTGACAATTCAGTGTGTAAATAATGGCCTAAAATTAGTATGAAACACGTAAGAGAAGTTGACGATTAAAAAGTTAAAGTCATCACATTTTTCATAAAGATTTGTTGTTAGATTACCATTAACCTCTTTTTCTAGTAAAATATCCAAACATGAAACCGATGTGTCAGACTTTGTGGTATCTTATATTTAAAGCTCACCGGGACACCTCATGTCGACATAAGAATGGAAATAACCATTGTTGATAGACAATACGTCGTCGATGTTTCTAAATGTCGAGTTGAAGGCCACAGCAACTGTTTTTTTTTCTTTTAACGTAAAAGATTTTGAACAAATTCTGTTTCATATGAAGACAGAAATAGGTTGAAATTCCAGTAGATTGCTGGAAGACTTGGTCTCCAAAAATTAGATAGATATTGTCAATCAAACTCAAGCATCCTCTTAATATCAACTTCAGAGTACTTATTTGTACAATCAGATTGGTTTTTAACAAAGAACTTTTGTAAACGACCAACGAAAAGGTAAGTAAATTTACAAGTTCCATTTTTATTGAAAAAGTAGCTATCAATGATGTCAGAAAACATGGTCTTTAATTTATTGTGGGAAATATAATAAAGTTGATAAGTTTTTATGTTGTTGATTTTTGGTAAATTCTGTGATTTCAAATGCTTCAAAAGTTCCTTGGAATTTTTAGTATCCACATCTGATTTCCACCACTTCTCGAATTTATTGTTGCACAGGACACCTGAAGTTTCTCCTTCACTACTGTTAATATCTTAGTGAGAAGTTAAGAAAAAGTTTGGTAGAACATTTACTGGAACCCTCTATGCATCTTTGTTTGTAAGGATTTTTATGAAGTTTCGGAATCCAATGTAGATATGGTAATTCAGATAGATTTTGGTTGTAGGGAATATTAAAAATATTCAAAACTGATATATGATTTTGAAGAATTTCCTCCTTAGAAAGGGAGCTATGGGTATAAGTTTGATTACCACTTGTAGAATTAAGGCCAGACGACACGTTCCTCAAATTTATGTTTTGTATCTCTTGGTATTATATCAAAGACATTCAAATTTGTCATTCTCTTCTGATTTCTATATTGTTTTTAAAATGATTTTAAATATAAGTATACAAAATAATTGTGATATAGGCAATTCAGAAGATTAGTAATAAGGGTTATATAAGAATTATATAAGAAATATGACCTGTTGTATCTTGTCCAAATGCCTGGTAAGGTACCCTAATTTTTTGTGAGGAGACTTGTTTTAGTACCTAGACTTCAATGACAAAGTCTTAGGAAAAGTTATATATTTTTGAGGAACGTGTCGTCTGACCTTAAATCCATATTACTCTAAACTACAAGAGCGCTCGCTCCGTGACCGTGAGGTCGTGAGTTCGAATCTCGGCCGCGACTGACCTAGGTCGATAAAAAAACGGGAAGCAACTTTTCCTTCACCATGCGTTCGGCACTTGAAGTGAAAGTTGCGGGTTCTTCGGATGAGATCTTAAAAACCGAGGTCCCGTGTCACGGCAAGCGTTGGTTAAAGATTCCTCGCTACTCAATGGCCCTGAGTGCCGAGTAAATTTCAAAATTTGGAGCCCTTCACAGGTATATGGTGACGTCTCTACATGAGTGAAAAATTCTCGAATGGGACGTAAAACAGCATACAATCAATCAATCTAAGCTACAATTTATATAACAACATACAATCAATCAATCTAAGCTACAATTTATATAATGAATCTTACAAACAAAGACAATGTTGTTACCTGCTTTGTCAGCAGGAACAAGTACATACTGATCGAGTAATATATCTAATTTTTTTTCACTTCTGAATTATTGAACACAGAAGGATAGATCTAAAACCCGTAGTACCATCTACAACCTCCTCCCAGCTAAAGCTTCCTATCATCTATAAATCTTCGTAAAATCTGATAATCATCCACAACCCCTAGAACATCTACACCCCGTCGTACCACCAACAATTCCTTATCAGATATGTACAACCCATCGTGCCATAGACAACTCGTCCTACTAACTACAACTTCCTACCAGCTAAATTTCCTGTCATTTGCAATCTTTCCTAATAACGACAACTTCTTATCATCTACAACATATCCTTACGTCTATAATTTCTTCAACTTAAACCCCCACCCAGCTTAATCATCCCGTTAACTACAATCAATCCCACTAGCTCACGAATCCTACTATTTACAACCCTTCTACCATTTCTACGGATTTTTCGTAAAGCTAATCATATTACAATCAACCTTATCAGGTAATATTAGATGAGAAGTGTTTGTTGTTCATCTAGAAGTCCATTACAATGTGAGATTCTCTGTTATCTTATGTCTTATTAAAAAGGTAGAGAAGTTATCTTTTCAATTTCTAGTTGTTGTAAATTCAACGACTTAATATTTACTTAATTATATAAATAAAGTAATTGCTGTTTTTCATATCGACTAGATAGTCAACTTATAACTCAATATTTAATTTTCGCCATGATTTTTTGTTTTGTTTCTTTATTCTGTTTATTAAACTGAAATGAACTACAATTTCCACAAAATTTAGGATATTCTACTATTTAAAATTAAAATCAAGCAAATTAAACATTGAGAGGGAAACAATAGGTGGGTTCACCCAATGAAGGTGACAAGAGAAATAACTTTATTTTCTGGATCCCTCGGATCAGATTCGATGGAGGTGCCCACTTCATTCGAAAACGTTGCACCGTGTCCTCGACTGCATACCACAGTATTTCTCTTAAATTTCTAAATTTTAAAAATAACGTTGACCGCAACAAGTACCTTTTATATATCTAAGGTTTTATGACACTTAACGGAAATTCAGAAATGTACAGTATGATTTGATTTCATTTTATTTTTTTTTTTTCATCACTTTACACCACGGGATATACATATTTTGTTTCAATGCCCCATTCAAGAATGTTTTTCTCACTTATATACAGATGTTACAATATATACTGATGAATAGCTGCAAATTTAAACCTTATCATGACACTTAGGGCCATTAAACAGTGAGGGGTCGCGCCAACGGTTACCGTGGCACAGGACCTTTAAGGTAACACCCTCAAAATCCTGACAAAGGAACAGTCACTTCCTATGTTTTTATATGGTCTTAGGTTTTGAAGCAGTGAGGCGAACGAGAATCAAACCCGGGTCTGCCAAATACAAAGAGAACGTCCTACCAATAGGCAACAATGAGCGGTTACCAATTTATGGTAGTATGTAAAAACTTTTGAAAGCTTACTTAATAGATAATTCTGAAGTAAGGGTAGTATGTTAGCGTTCATATAATAACCTCCGATAGAGATAATTTTGTTAGTAAGGAATCAACATACAAACAACCTTTAAATTCAGTACAGCTTATTGTGCTAATAGACAGGTACGAAGGACCAGTACAGCTTATAATAATAATAGACAGGTGTGAAGGACCAGTACAGCTTATAATAATAAAAACAGGTAGGAAGGACCAGTGCAGCTTATAATGATAAAAGCCAGGTAGAAAGGACCAGTGCAGCTTATAATGATAATAGACAGGTGTGAAGGACCAGTACAGCTTATAATAATAAAAACAAGTAGGAAGGACCAGTGCAGCTTATAATGATAAAAGCCAGGTAGAAAGGACCAGTGCAGCTAATAATGATACTAGACATGTATGAAGGACCAGTACAGCTTATAATGATAAAAAATTATCATCTTTACAAAATTACCAATACAGCATAAGTTTTAACAAACAAATTTCATTATCAGTATAGATATAGGTAAAAATATTGAATTTTTTGAAAATGGATACAAACGTTTCTGAGAAATCTTCTTTCGGTTTAAAAGCCTCAGAAAAAGAAAGCGCTTTTGAGATTTATTTAGACTTTAAAATCAAAATAAAGAAAGTAAATTGATAAAAAGGATTATGACATTTAAATAGATAATTTACATGATATAAATTCCCCAAGAAGATATTGCTATCATGCAAAAGAAAAGTATGATAAAGTTGCTTTTATACAGGTTAAACACACTTCTTTTTCTTAAACGATAATATTGCAAAATCTACGCATAAAAAATCCATTTAATCAAATTTTGCACCCGGTTGCAATTCTGTAATACATCTGAATGATTTGTATTTCGTGATAAAATCTGTTTCTATGAGCTTTTGGTTTAAGGACGACAAACGGAAGATACATTAAAACCGAATTCAATGAATGATTCATCTTTTTTGATTATGTTTAAACAAAAACAGAAATCTATGTTTTGTGAGAAAATACATCAAATTTTATAACCATATTTTAGGTGTAAAATAATTTCTACGTAGATGAATCAAGGAACTCAAATTTCAATTTTTCATTGACAATGACATTTGTGAAATTTTTGTGTCCCTTTTATCCATTTTTGTTTTCTCCATGCGCATAAGCAATACATGCAGTTCTTGAATACAAAGTGATATATAAAACACACCTTTAAGTCTGAAAAAATCATATAATTAAGCTTGCAATCATGTATGATACAATCTTTTTGTGGAATAAATTAGCCAAGTATTAAATATTTCAATTAAAGATGGAATATAATAATACCTAGAAAGAGGAAGGTCGTCCAGGCATTCAGGCATTCCATGACTGGGGAATATATATCCTTCCGGCCAGGTAACGCTGGTTACCTGACTGTAAAGGTAACTCTCCATTAAGGGAAGTAAATCAGGAACAGAAAAATTATGAAATATCTAATTTTTTTTGTTTGTTTTTATGGTCATGGAAAAGGATTTTATTGATTTAGTTGATTTCATACTAAAATACGAAAACATAAAATATACATGAATCTGGAAAAATATGGGAGAGATCATTAACAAGCATTTTTACAACAAACATGTAGACCGACTCCATGTTTTTGTATTATTTGCACTATTCTTATGCAAATCTTAAAGAAAGATATCGTAGTCTACAAACGAGATCTACTGGTCGGATATATTTGTACATGTGTAGCAGGCGTAGAACATTTGACATTTTATAGCACTTGGAGTAATTACTACTATTACGAATGAGTTCTAAAAGTGAATTGTAAAGGCTTGTCAAAAGAATATTTTCATGTGAAGTCAGAAGCAGGAAAGATTACTTAAATTCACCGAGGAAACATACTTTATTGACGAAGCGTTAAGAAGATCAGATACAGGTTCTTTAACATAGATAGTCATCGACAATACAACAGTATGTAAATTTTTCAAAATAAACATGTGTATGTAATTATATATATATGATCTTCTGCAAACCTAAGGTATTTTATGAAATTAAAAATAATTTCTCATTCAAATGTACAAAATATAAACTTTTCTTATTCAAAAATGTTAAGCTAGAAATTTCAAACTGCGACGGAGGATCAACTCAAAATTTTACTCTTCGACTTTAGTTTTTTTTTACCTGGGGTTGCGCCGCGAATAACTCCACCGTTTGCTCTGCGCTGACAACAACACGCTTTACAGATGCACACAATGACTACAACAATGACAACAAGACATCCAAGTCCAATGAGTGTTGGTACCCACCTTTTGAATAAAGAAAAGCAGAAATAAGATTTTAACAATTGGTCTCTATATATAATTATCGCAAACCCATAACATGCATAACGTAATAAAAGATTTTAATCTAAAAAGAAGGGATATTTTGGAAAATAAAGATATTTATATTTGAATTATCCATCCTTGCTCATTCAAATTAAATATTCAATACTAGTTATTTGGCTATACACTCACTTATGTTGAGAAAAGTAAGCAGCGCAAATAGAATTCCTTTGGTTAGATGGAGCCTGAAGAAGGATATTACTGCAGCAGTCGTATTTTCCCAACTGGATACAGCAGTAGTCCTCACACCACTTTTCCTCGTTGTAGGAAAATAGAACGTCGTAATGAGCTTTACAGCACTCTCCTGCCCACACCAGCAAAGGGCCACTCACTGTTCAATAAAAGTCGATGTTATGTATTTATATTCCATAAATGAAAAAAAAACTTTTCATGTTTACTTAAATAGGTAAAGTTAGAATTTGTCTCAACCATTAGTGTGAATATTTTACAGTTCTGGAGATGTTTAAAATAAGATTCGAAAAATCTTATTGAAAAAAAGCTCTCTTTCGATTCTGTAATTCATGTGTTTGCTGTTCATTTAATGTTCCAATCGTAAGTCCTTTGTTTGATACTGATTATGGGAAATTTCGTCTATCAGATTAATACTTATGGTGGATGTTAACCTTCTACAGGGCGATCATTTACAGTTCTTTGTCGTCTATTTTCAAGATATGAAAAGGTCGTACAAAGCTAGTAAAAAATGAAATACAGAGCCCATTATATTCTATTTTAATAGAATACGGGGATGTTTCAAGGGCCTTGATCATGAAATGAAATATATGGAAATAACGAACAATATTCAAACTCAAAAGTTCATTAAACAATACAAAATAGGAGCAGAGCAAACATGGACCTTCGAAACATCAGAGGTCTGATAAGGTGCCATGGAATAGTGAGCATCCCCTACCGACTGGGCACACCCGCCATGTGCTCTTCGCGATGATCGGAAATTCCAATGTAAATTCAGTGTGTAAATAACGGACTAACAGTTATTACCAAAAACATCAGTTAGCATTTGACTCAATGATAAAGTCTATTTGCCAACAAGGTCATTGTATTGATTAAAGAACTTTAAAAAATGATGACCGTAAACGAATTATATGGAGATAACAAACGGTATTGAAGCTGAAAAGTCCATTTAACAATTCGAATTTTGTAGCAGGGCAAACACAGTCCTCCAGAAATGAGAGGCGGGATCAGATGCCATGGAAGAGTGAGCATTCATTGTCGTGTGCTCCTCGTCATGACCGGGAAATAACCGTAAACGGGAAATAATCCGTCGACAATTCAGTGTATATGATGTATACAGCTGTATAATTATAATAGCCTTACAATTAGTATTAACAACATTAGTATTTGACTTAATGATTAATTGCATTTGCTGACATGGTCATTGTATTAACCTCAAAACTTACGAAATGATGACTTTAAACGAGATTGCTGATATTCTTGTTTTAACAACTTGTTTGTCAATAACTTACCTGGTTTTAGAAATTGAGCATATATAGAGCATGATTTTCCGCATCGAATCAACTCAGATATAAACCCAAAAAGCAGGTGATGAAGTTATATTGCTGGATAAGTAAGGAAGTTGACGAAGGAAAAGTTAGTCATCACGTTTATCATGAAGCTTATCTATTAGATTACCATTAAATTATTTTCTAGTAAAATTATCCATACACCGGTATATATATAACAGATGTGTCAGACTGTGGTATCTTATATATACCGCTTTTGAATTAATTTTTGCACATTACTCCTGAGGTTTCTACTCCCCCATTGTTAATATTTCAGTGAATAGTAAAAAGAGCTCTTAAACATTTACTGGGACCTTTTGTATATTTTTGTAAGGATTTCACTAACTTGTAGAATCCAATATAGGTTTTGTATTTCAGATTCATTTTGGTTGTAGGGAATATCAAAAATATTCAAGTTTGCAAATGATATAGAAGAATCTTCTCAGAAGGAGAGCTATGTATAACCTCATCCCATCTCAACTCCCTATATTCGTATAATTTTTATTAACTAACAATTTTCATGATTTCCAGGACGCAATTAATATTGCGTCCTGGAAATCATGAAAATTGAACACAAAATTCAAAACCATGAGGACCGGGCTGCTCTATACATATAAGTTTAAGTGTTGGTGTATGGTGATTGGGGTGGGAGAAGTTATTGAGAATCAATGTTTTTCTAAACATTGAAAAGATTGTTAATCAGAATGTTCTTTCCCTTTCTTAATTACAAGATACATATTATACTTACTTACATAAAGTGAATATGTAAAAATGAATACATTTTACATATTTCATATATAAAGTTTCTTATCATTTGCTATAAAAAAAAGAACCCGACAGATTCCTTTTTTTAGAACATCGAATTTTACTTCTCGCATAAAAACGTACTCTACATAGTTCATGTTTTATATCCTAAAATTGGAAAATGATACAGTTTTGAATATAGGTGATGCATGTGTCTAACTTCCATTTATATTTTATATAGCCAACATTTACATGAGGAATTCATCAAGTTTAAAATAGTACCGTTTTTGTTTGATTTTTATCCGACTATAAGTTTTCAAAATATTCGCGACAAGATGCATGCCTTTTCACACATAGCAAAGCGGTTTGATAATCAAGACTCATTTCCATTGTTTACTTTTCATATTTCCCGGGCGACAATTGATGGTTACATCAATGTTTACTTGTTATATTATTCGTATAGTCTATAAGATCTTTGTAATTTTTTAGTGTCTGATTTACATCATCTTTGGATACATTGTTGCACAGTGTACCTGAAGTTTAACTGTTTTGAATATTTTAGTAAGGAGCTAAGAGTCAGTCTTGGTAGAACATTTACTGATATACCCTTATGAATCTTTGTTTGTGGGCATTTTATGAAGTTTACAAATCAAATATAAGTATGATTATCACAAATTAACTTTGATTTTTTTTAAAATATTAAAAATATTTAAAACCGACACATGTTTTTGAAAAAAAAATTCTCCTAAGAAAGGAAAGATTAAAAAAATATCCAATTACTACTTTTGTAATTAAATCCAATTTCCTTTACATCATGGTAAATCAAAGTATTACAGCTTAAAATGATTTCAATAAAAGTGTGCATACATGCACTTACTATGAATTCAATCAATTATATTTTATTTATTTCAATTTGCAGAAATACGTAGTTGAATGATGTGAAAAGTGATAGGATTTAAACACTGAATCTTCACGATAGTCATTAATAAAGATTTATAGAATGCCAAATTGTCAAAGAAAAGTTTTCCGAGATTGCAAATTTAAACTTCATCATTTACGTATATAAATGTTTCGTGTGAAAGAGGTGACTACTAGAATTTATAAGTTTGGAGCACCAAACGGCACTTCCAATCCTTATCGGAATTAATCTGATCGAAATTATGTAAGAGTTGTGCAGAAGTTTTACTAAAATGTCCCAGACAGTTAAATAGAAATAAACATATAGCATGATTTCAGTACTGGCTTGTGTATGTGTATCAGGAATTGCCGCAGGATTTGGTAAGTTTATATATTTTTTTCAGGTTGATACACAGAAGGATTACATGTAATTACGGTGTCAATGTACATTAGATAAAGACAACCTAGACACAATCTAAGAAGGTGAAGATAAAGAACAGTTACGTACTTTATAAATCCCTTAAACAATATAAATAGTGAACACAAACACGAAACACGGGACAATATCAAGGGTGTTAATGGGTATCTAGAAGGGGCTAACATACTATTCATACATCAAGTGTCCAACCCTCTGTACTGAACAGGTTTATAAAGAAACTAAATTGCAATCAATGTTATCAAACAATGGAATAACAAATGGGTTGTTCTTATTCCGCCTTAACTCTTTTTGTAACTTTCAACTAGGTATGGAAATATATCGACAAGGTTTTATCAATTAAGTATAGTTACTTTCATTCATATGTCGATTCGATATATCCCATTTAAAGACGTCAGTGTCTGCCACAATTGTTTTATATTCGAATGATTTACTGACTATTGTTTAGCTAAGAACAAAATTGTACGACAAATCGAGTTGGTAAGCGGGCGTAATCAGATCAAACTAGATAATATTTTTGAGATCATTAGAAAATCGATTAATAAAAGAAATGAATTCAAATATAAAATATCCTTCAAGTTTTCATGTTTACGTCAGTATGTCTCTTTATACTTAAACCAACTGCAGTTAGCTTTAGCTTTCCATTCAAGCTTCTAGAAAAAAAACTTCTCCTAGATGATCAATATTTAGGAATCAGGGAGGGCGTTACTCGTGAATTGGGGATCCTTACCCCTATTTGCCACCTTATCCCATCTCTTGAATTTCGTGGAATTTATAATTTTTACCAGTATTTATGATTTATACCAAGTGGATAGACTAGTATTTTTTTCGACAAATTATTCCTAAGCAAGCATTGTTTCTTATCTTCGCATGTTTTATATACTGCATGTATTATAGGTTCAGTCATGGAAATTATTGACGAGCATTTCTTTAGTTTCGTTTTTCATTTTATTGAGCTTTAAATTGAAACAGTTTCGTTGTTTAATGCAGATTGGCTATTCACTGCAATGAAATTAATTAAATGAAATTAATGCATGCAGAGATACGCAAATTGGACTAAGCATCTCTGACTTCAAAGCAATTCTATTATTATTACATTAATTGCCTATCACAATCACTCTCAGACATGCGTAACTTGCTCATCCAGTTGATAGACTTAAAAATCAGTAAAACAGGAATGCAATGATCTTTTTAAACCTAAAAATTGATACTTACTATATTGAAATAAGACCCTACTCTTTCAAACAAAATAAAGTCGTTTTCAAGAGGTTGTTCTCAACATGCTACTAAATATCAATTATAGATATTTACCAAATAATATTTAGTTTCTTGTGTTCTGTGTTTCAGAAACACTTGCCCCTAGTATATAGTATCTTTGAGATAGGTAGCACTCTAGCCCGGAAATTGACATGTTTATCAAATTCAATGTCTGCCTAATTTTCTTACACCAGTCACGCTGAGAATAGTATCATATGATAATATTTGTATTTTTTTTTAATAATATCTGATAATCGGGCAAATAAAATGACGACAAAACTCATTTAATTTGGTAATTTTCTGTTTATGCAGCCAGCAATGAATTGTTCAACTTA
This sequence comes from Saccostrea glomerata, assembly GCA_003671525.1. Classification (NCBI taxonomy): domain Eukaryota; kingdom Metazoa; phylum Mollusca; class Bivalvia; order Ostreida; family Ostreidae; genus Saccostrea; species Saccostrea glomerata. The sequence goes on along the minus strand of PRKT01000162.1, from coordinate 235,036 downwards.
ACTATATTTAATTAATAATTATTTTTTTAATGAATTTCTTAAATTAAATGCAATTACTTGACTGCCTCAATGTAAGACTGATAAATGAATGATGCTAGGAGAAGAAAAACGCGAGGGAAAATCAAGATATTTTCTTTGCATAACTAACTGAAACAAAATGATCAGATGAAGTTGCATTGATTTTAGAAAAAACAAGTATTTATTTCTGCTTTTCTTACTTTTTTTGGTAGTGTCAGTTACTTTAATAAGAATCGGCGGAATATATTTTACGGCTTCCAACCTTGTTTATGTTTATACTTGTTTCCTAACACTTTGATTCAGAGACATGTCATTAATCTATTCCCTAAAACGTGTACAAGTTTCCTGTTTGTAGCGTTTTATTTTGTGTGCCTGTCTCTATTTTGTCTCTGGGTCACATTTATGAAATCCTTACTTCCAATGATTTTATATACTTTTTCAGTTATCAAAAAACAGTTGTAACATGGATCAGAAGATTCCTGTCCAATAATATTTCAACATCGCCAATTTGTAGTATCTCCTTGAGTTAGGGAATCCATCTTACTTGGATTACTCTATAAATGAGAATGAAATCATCTCATCAAGATTACGGTATTCAAAGACAGGGATAACATGAACAGAGTAAAATCAAATGCCTTTGTGAAATCTGCATGATTCAAGTATTCAGCTGCCAAAGTCAAGATATGAGACAGTTACCTCTTGAAATGCATTTTTTGTGAAGCAGTTGCTTACAGTACTTTCTTTTTGATAAATAAAACATGAAAGAAGTAAATGGAGATAACGAACACCATTACATTCCGTTAAACAATACTGTATAGGAGCAGAGAAAACGGACCTCCGAAACATTAAAGGTGGGATCAGGTTCCATGGAGGAGTGAGCATCCCCTGCCGACCTGCCATACCCGCTGCATATTCCCTGCCATGATCGGGAAAACAGGAAATCCGTCGACAATTCAGTGCATAAATTATGGACTAACTAGTAGTATGAAAAACGTCAGTCAGCAATTGATTCAATGATAAATTGTATTTGCTGACAAGGTTATTGTATTGACCATAGAACTTACGCAATGATTATTTTAAACGAGGCTGCTGATATTTTTGTTTCTTCAACCCGTTTGTGGAAATTGTACATACATAGAGCATGCTCTTGCGTATCGAATTAACTGAGAGATATAAACTCCGTATGCAAGTGATGAAGGTATGCTGCTGCATGAATTAAAGTCATCATGTATATCATAGAGCTTGGTTGTTATATTACCATATACGTCTTTTACAAATGAAATATCCAAATATAAAACAAATTTGTCAGACTCTGTGGTATCTTTTTTCTCAAGCTCTTCGGGATATATTTTATTGACACAAAATGAAATTTACCATTGTTAATCGACAATACGTCAGTTTTCTTAATGTAAAAAATATCATCTGCATCTGGCTTAAAAAGGAAAGATCTGTGGTCATTTTAAAGAAAGCCAATTATTATTACATGAATTATTGTTTGTTTCAGTTAGAAATTCACCAAGCATCATAGATGTTCAACAGACATCTCGAATACCTAGCGAAAATACACAAAGCACGAGTCAAGTCAAGAGTTCTACGTCACCACCACTACTCTCTAGCACGATAGAAAATGACGTCATAACTTATAAATCACACCGCCAGCCTTGTACCCCAGAAGAAATTCAGCGTCAGGCATGTCTAAACAATGGGACCTGCTTTGTTTTGTTGATAGAGGGACGTTCTACACATTGTCTGTAAGCATAAACTAAAACAAAATCCTCAGATTTAATACTTGTGACCGATTTTTGTTATCAGAATCGCTTGGTGTATTTTTCCTTTTGAATTATGAATTATAATATGCGAAGGAGATGCTTTTATTTTAAATAAATTCATCTCTAACCAAAACTGTTAAAGTATAATTTTCTTTGTTGTCGTTTAAAGCCAAATACGAAAAAATTGCGAAGACTGGTGTCGAAAGTTGAGAGAATACAATATTTAAGACAGAAAGTACAAACGTACTAAAACTATACTTTCATATAAGTATATAAAATTAATACATAAGTCTATGCAGAATAGTTTCCTGGACATTATCTGAAAAACAAATGAGACTTTTATGAGAAAAACACGTGATATTTTACAAAAATGATTGTTTCAGATGCCGAACTCATTATTATGGATCCAGATGTTATTTTTATTATCCGTTTTGTAAGTAGATGCATGTATTTAACCACTGTTAAAACACACTATTAGATAGAAGCAATTCAATAATGATTAACGAATTTTATCCATAAACTTAGTGAACAACAGTTTGTGAATTGCTGTAAATTTTTTACCGTTTATGATCTTCAACACGACCAAAACAATGTTACCGTATCATTTACTCAAAGCGTTCAAAAATTTTATACAGCATCGAAAATATATTCTTTTAAAAGTTTGTAAAGTACTAAAAATCGGAAAGAAATAAGCAAATCATAAGTATTATGCATATGGGATGCTGCCTGTAAATCTACAAATAAAACAATGTCTTTTTGATACTTTACAGATATAGACTGACTATATTAAACTTTAACTAAACCTTTGTGATATGTTACCAGATATAGACGATTAGTGTTAACTAAATAAAATCATTCTGGTATGTTTACATTCTGTAGACAATCTGTATTTAACTAAAACCGATTTTTTCTAAAATCTTTCCATATTGTCAATGCTTAATATACTAAAACAAAAATGTTTTTCTGACTCTATTACAGATGTAGACATTTCTGGGGTTGGATGATTGTTTATTTGCGAATACGTTCATGTAATTTATGATTATTTTGTCGTTTTTATGATATAAAAAGTTTTAAATAGTTCTTGTCTTTTAAGTTTTAGTATTTACACCGCATATTGTTTCTATTTTTCTCGGCAATATTTCAACATTATAAAAACGTGAGGAATAACTGTCCTATTTGCTTGATCATTATCAAGAAGCCAAAATCTCCGACATTTATTTCTTAATTTAAGGACCTCCTAAACATTAGAGAACACTAGAGATCAGGTGCCATGGAGGAGTGAGCATCCCCTGCCGCACGGTGACACCATGTGTGTGCTCCTTGTCATGACTGGGAACTTATGTCAACAAGTTCTGTTAATCAAAGCACTCCTCAATGGCACCTGATCACGCCTCTGATGTCTTTGAGGTGTGTTTTTCTCTACTCCTATTCTGTATTGTTTTATAGACTCTTGGGTTTGAATACTGTTCATTATCTCCATATATTTCATCTTTATTTATTCCATAACTATAAATGATAATCTACATATTGATACTGATAATAATTATTTGTATTTATAAAAGATATAACTAAATTAGAAAATGATAAATACTTTCTTTTTATAGACATATTTTACGGAAAGAATAAAAAAATAAGTCATTCTGAAGTCATTCAGAACGTATCAACTTTCGCTAAGCCCTTTACAATGATGAGGTATACAGACAATTCCTAAGTAAAATTATGTTAAAACTATTTACAATTTAAAAAAAAAAAAGTTACAAGCTTTCAAGGTCACTGAATAACCAACATAGAGTTCAAGAAATGATGACATAAACTTAGCTGACAGAAGCTTACCTTCTTATAAAAATTGATCAGATAAGGGACTACCCCTTTATGGCATTCAATCATACAACTGATGCTTTTAGAGATCCGTGTTCGGGGTTAGGGTTACATCTTGTTCCCGATTTGTTTTATTTTAAGGATTTTTGTTCTTAATTACAGTCCTTTATATCTATGTTTCATTAAAACAATTTCTGCATTAAATATTTTAATGAACTAAAGTTGAAAGGGCAAAGAAAAATAGTTTCGATTAAGGACTTTACATTGAATGCAATTCTTTTAAGAGAATGTGAATTACGGTAAATTCTGAGTAAAGATAGCGGTATGACAAATGGGTTTTAGTAAAATAAAAAGTATATAGCGTGCTGCAATATTGATTTATTCCAAGATGAAATGCAACAGCGAGTTTTTCACACTGCGCGTGAGACTGTTTGATTGTCCACTCGATAAAGTAAACAGTCTTGCAGTATCTCCCGCGCTTCCTTGACGTGTAGATGACAAAACGCCAGTGTCGTCGTGATTAGCTTTTAACTTCAGCCATCGTGAAAGCAGCAGCTGTCAAGCTACTCCGGGGACTAATAGACGGATTTGTACGTTGAGTTATCGCCAGTGGACGCTGGACTGAATATGTAGCAATTTCTAATAGGCGGATAATAAAAGGTCCAGCCAGTGGACCACTGGACAAACCACTGAAAGACAGACATTATTTGCAATTGTAGCCGTGTACAAACCGATGATGATGGAATTAAAGATAGTTTGTGTTAAAAGCAGATTAATGTGAAAAGCTTAAAGCCCAAACATAAATTTCATTGCACTTCAATGAATACTCTCAAACAAATTTCTGGCATTTCATACAAATTTTGAAAGCAACAAATGTACCGAGTTGCATCAAAGTTAATTAATACTATGGGTGGATAAATAACTTATTTAAAATGTTTCTACGGAGGACTATGGTGCAACTATTTCTGCCTTGTCACCTTCCGTTATAGTATCTATATTATATGAGGTAAGATTTTTAAAAATTTCTTTTTCACATAATTTTTTTTCACTAACATTCTATTGTTAACATTTTTGCTGAACCCCTATATATATTGTAATGTGTACAATCATCATACTTATATAACATTCCTTTTAATTAATTTTGGTTTCACTCAGCACTATCTCTTTCACCTGGGCCATTACAATTGTAAGTCTACCTAACTGAAAGTGTACTCTCGCTAAGTTTAACTAATGAGTATTATATTTCTTTGAATCCTTTCGTATTAATAGAGAGCATGTGTTTTGCTTCACTTCAATATAAAGTTCTGTGATAATAAAGTTTTTGAACATAACCTCATTGTGTATAATTCAATTACAGCTCTTTACTGATTTGTTCAAAAGCAAGCAACATTCATCAGGGTTAATAACTTTTTATCGCCGATGAAAAATCATTTTCTTTTTTCTATCGTTGCTCTGGGCCCGTATTTCTATCTTATGATGGAGTGCTCTGATTTCTGTAAAAAAAAAAAAGCAAGGAGGAGAAAGCTCTTGTTAATGGCGACAAACAGCTCCATTTGTCATGATAAAATCACTTCTCATTGCTTTCTTCCTGTCATAGCAGAATCCAAACATCACAATAACTTAACTCCACCAGAAATGAATCAATCGTCTCTAATTTGGTTATTATGCTTTCCTGCACTTTTGATAGAATTACATGTAAATCAATTCGATCACGCAGTTCCTTATTTTTCAGAATATCGTGGACAATATTTACAGATTTTATCGTCTTTTCCTTTACTGGATAGTTTTCTTTCTTGAAGAAAGATCAGGATAATTCTGAGAATCCAAAATGCAAATATATGGATCTACTCCCTGTCACAATTTCACCTAAAGTAGTTATACTTGAGGCCATAAAATTACGTTAGTAAACTTTGTCTGTATTCTTTTAACACTGAATTAACAACGGATTTTTCCGTTATTTTCCGATCCTGAAAAGGAGCACACGGCGGGTTTTGACCGGTCAGTAGGGATACACACTCCTCCTTGGCACCTGATCCCACCTTTGATATTTTGGAGGTCCGTGTTCGGTCTGCTCCTGAAGTATCTCTATATGTTTCATTGTATAGATATTGGAGGAACAAAGTAGATAGGAACAACAGATTGCTATATATCTACCATCCAGGTCTTCATTTAACATAAAAAAAAGTATGGGGAGTTTTTACCTCTTTTACTTTTTTATCCCAACATATTAGTCACCATAAAGTACTCGACAAAGTGCATCAGAGAAGCAATTTCTCATGTTTCTTAGATTTTAATTACCTTTAAGGATCATTGGCCAATCAAAAGAGGAATAGGTTTCACTTGGCTAAATGACTATCATAATAAATTTGCAAAAGTCTTCTAGATGAGATGAAAGGCAATTTATGAACCTTAAAGTGTTTATAAATAACACCCATTAAAATAGATAAATAGGTTAATTTTTTATATCTGATAAGAATGATTTTATACATTAAGACAATGAGACAATATATTTTAGCTGATATTTGTTTAGCAGCGCACTACACTTTTCCAAACCATGGTCTTGTTTTCCTACCTTTGCAAATAATATATAATATATATATATATATATAAAACACCCTTTTTAAATTATCTGGGTTTAATCATTGTCTGTGTTTGTTCTTATTTTTGTGTCATAGCTTTTACAGCAAAGTTAAACATAAAAATTTCCTTAAAATGGACATTTCTTCGAACTTTATAAATTTATTTCTCTCGACTGTTTTTCATGTGGTTTAAATGCGTATGCTGTTTATGAAAATCAATGACAAGAAGGTTAAATAACCATGAAATTTAAAGCAGAGTTCATTACTCCCTAGTGGTCACTTGAACTGTCCAAAACTGTAATTTACACAGGAATGTAATGGTTTTGTCCCAGGGCCTTTTGTAGTTAGTGTAATTTGTAGTCATTTTCTCTGTATTGTTTTGCTTTGTATGTGATATTCAAGTGTATTTGGTAACAGATTGCTCTCAAGAAATTCTAATTACTCTGTGCGGCTTTGACTGTAATCCCCTGCTAATTATCTCCATCATTCATCATATGGTTCTCATATCACCAAAAGTCACGCCAGGACTTCAACCGATGCTCTGGAACAAAATCAGGTTAACATAATTAATAACTTTAATTTGTTCACTTCGATTAAAGCAATACTTAAGCAGTACAACGTCGTTTGCAATACGATCAAGGAATTCATATTCTTGATTATATTTTGGTTGTTATTCATAAAAAAATAAGACAAAAATGATTGTGAATTTCAATCTTTTATTATTGAAATTGTCTTTTAGAGGATAATTCAATTGACATGAATGTGCAAGTTTTCTTTTTCACATCTAGCTCAGTCACGTAGCAACAGGGGGGACAGGGATGGCCTCCCTCCACTTTTTTCCCAACGTTATTTCTACTATTGAAAATGAAAGGGAGGTTGGTCCCCCAGGTTTTAATACGGTAAAGTGAAATAAGGGAAATGTAGTATTGTACGCCAACAAATGGTAATGAAAGAAGTCGGGCATCTGAATAATGTTGGCCTCTAACCCCCATACCCCCCATCTCCCCCACACGAAATATGATTTTCGAGCTTGGGCAAAGTTTTTTTTGGCTTGTCAGCTTTATCAGGGAAGTTAAAAAAATACCTCTGGCTGGCCCCCCACTAACGATGCTACGTGCCTGTAGCTTAACGTTTTTTTTAATTTGACAGAATCCAAAATAGATATGACTTTCTCATGTAAATTAAAAGATCTTAAAAGATAAGAGAACCCTATATATTAATATTAAGGATATGATATCCTTGAACTTTATTTTTCATCAAAAGTAATGACGTAGGCAGAGAGACTTAAAAATGGCCTTTACGATATACCGAATTTATAAGAGGTTATTGAAATTCCTGTTTAATCAACTTATCTACCAGTATCCTACCTCGACTTAGAAATGGATCGTACTCGTCTTGAGTAACGAAGTTGTAAGACATTTACACATGAGGCATGATGGTGGAATATTGCTTAAAAAATAAGGAATGTTGTCGACGGAGAAACTTAAGCCAGATTCGTTTAAAACAACTCACTTTAATTAACACACACCGTCTATAGCAAGCAAACCATTCAAATAATTAACAAATCTTGTCTTCGAGGACATCCGTACCCTTTAATTTTTCTTTAATACTAGTATTCATGAATTGCTTCTCTAATTCAAATTAAAGCTTTCATAGATAGTTAGAAAGAAAGAATAAATATGATTCAGTTAACACTTGATATGCATTTGTAAGAAGTTTTTCATAGAATGGCCTTAGATGATAAGTTGAGAGATAAGAAAACAACCAAGATTTCCCACGAAAGGCTGCGATACAGTCATCTCACAAATATTTAATGAAATTTGCCGGGGGTCCAGCGGCAACGTGTTGACTCAGACCCCCTACATGGCGAGGATGACCAATAGCAAGAAATAAAGAGTTTATATTCCGTTTCATTCAAGATGCAATTGTCAACAATATACATAAAAATCCAGAAAATATCTGGGTTTTTTGGGTTTGTTTTTGTTTTTTTGCTTTACAGTACATAATATTATGTAAGGAGTCAGAAGTCAGGAGTCAAGACAGTGACTTGGTAGAGCATTTGCTAGACCCTGCAATGTATATTTGTCTGTAAGAATTTTGATAAAGTTCAAAAATCCAGAATAGATGGGGAAGATCGATTTCAACTTTAAGGTCCCGAATGGAAAAAGTATTAGACACTGAAATGTGATTTTAAAGAATTTTGCTCTAAGAAAGTAAACTGTATATGTACGTAGGTTTATCAGACGTGAAATTAAAACTTATTTCTTCTAAAGTACAGTTATAATAACGAGCTTTAAAAACAAGGAGGATAGAATTACCAGCCTTGTCTGCTTGAATTATTACGTTGTTCGTGTGGTCTCTCAAATTTCTTCATCACATCTAATTTACTGAAAACAGAAGGATAGATCTACACTTTATATTTTAATGATTATAGTTGAATGAACCTGTAAGAAGGCATTGGCACGAAAATGATTCCCCACTGCCTAATGGTCCTGAATATGGAGCATTTGTTAAAATTTACAGTCCTCGACCGGAAAATAGTGGCATCATTGCATGTGTGAATTATCTCGATAGGGACTTGAAACAAAGTAAAAAATCTGACTGTGATAACAATAATCAACCCAATGCTATTTCACCAACAGTCTTGGTGTTCAAAAGTAGTCAACTGTCAACTTTTTTTCAGTTCTATTGATCAATAATTCAACATTTATATTTCAAAATATTAGCTTTGAACTGAAGTTCAACAGAAAATCAATGAAAATAATTCTTTTAACGGTAAACTGATTATTTCAGGCAAAGCTGTTAATAATATTCAGAAAAGCATTTTACTCCTAGTGACCATTCAGTTGACTACTAGCTAACTGCTTGTCGACAACTAGCTAACGATGAAATAGACATTTCATGTGGGTTAAGCTCAGATTTATACGCCTTAAAGCCAGAATGATGTTCTCTTTGTGAAGGCAGTAAAGTAAGAACTATTTTTTTTAAAAAATATATATTCACTTCTTTGAAAAAACCATACAAAACATGATTAGTATAAACAGTTTTCAGTAAGAGATAATAAATCCAACATTGAATGAGATTGTTTGAGAACTTCTCGATTAGATTCATGATTATTTGTGAGTTCCTTCTGACCCTTTCCTACGTTGTCTGGTACTCATCTCTAGTCAGGGATGACCATCCATCAATGGGGGGAGGGGAACAAGGTTACAATTCATCTCTCTCCGTCATGATCAAGAAAAACTGGTTCTTCCTCTGGAATTCAATTGCTGTTTGGTTTTAGATCAATGCTCTGCCTGCACTAGACTGTTATTATGTAAAGTATGGTGCAAGACAGACTTTCTACGCATGGTCAATTTGGGTGAAATTGTGAGAAAATAACAAAATGTCCTCAGAAATTGTATTAGTCATCATCGATAAAGACTGTTTATATAGATGCCTGCTGGGGATCAGTAAACCAGCTTGTGTAATTACGTTTGCTTAACATGACCTTCTTCGTCTCAGTCGAGCTTCAAGTGTACTCAGATATCAAGAAAACAGGCAATCTAATTAACAACAAAGATATTCAAACGTTTTTAGTCGCAGCTGTAAGGTTCTTCAGTGGGAGGTTGCCTAGAAACATCCTGAAATATAAAAATTAACCAAAGAAGCACTTGTTACTTCCTAAGCATATATATAGCGCCATCATAAACTAGGAATATGATTAGTCGTTTTTTCTTCAGTTTTCAATGTTCTTTATACCGAATGAATTTTACAAAAATGAAAATATAATCATAATGTAATATTTTTGCTTTACATGAAAATATGTTATTGTTGTAAACAAAACAAAGAAAAGAATTTTGTTCTTCTATTCCTAACTATGGTAACTGATTAGTGCCCTAATATTGGGGCCTAATAAGTGTTCTTAATTATGGCACTTATCAGATGCCCTAAATGTATTAAGTGTCTTGACATCTAACGATGGTGCAGCGGTCCTAATACCTGAAGTCTAATTCCCTAACAGATACCCTAACGATGGAGTCTAATATCCTAAGAGGGTGCACTAATGATGGAGCCTAACGCCCTGACAAGGTGCCCTAAATGATGTCTGGTGTCCGACAGGGTATATAAGAAGAGAAATAGTGAGCAGACATACATGGATTGTAAACTGCGTTTGAATATAAATAATATACTTATAAAACAACTTTTGCGTTGTTCTTACATAAGATCTATTAAGATCTAGAGTTCCTAACTCAAGTACAGGATCCACAATAATTTTTGTGGGACTTTGTGAGTTATCACTCATTTGGGACAGATTCTAAGAGTGATCGCCCGGCTTAAACCCCGAAAACGTCGCAATAACATTAAAGATCATTTGAAAGCAAGTGATAACCAAATTTACCAACATTGGAATCCTTGACAAAAATGTTAAAGGCGTCATTATAAAACAAAGAGAGTAAATTAAAACTCAGATATCATTATTTGGTTTATTTTCGATTTTGTTGCCAGAATTGCTAATGTACATCTGTCTTTTACAAGTACGAAAAATGATATCAATTAATTATCTTATATGGAAAAAAGGCATTAGAATACTTTTTGTTGTAGACCTAGACAAATGTACTTAATTCACATGTTATAATAGAGAAAGAATATTCATACAAAATTGATGATATTAGATAGGGATGTATATAACTGATTACTGTTTTAATACAACGAAAGCTACGATATTAACATTGATGTTAAATCAATACTTCCTATGAAACGTCAATCACAATACTTATTAATGAGTAAAATAGTGAAATTCTTTTCAGAACAGCCCAAAAAAAAGTGAAATATCTGTTAAAACAATTTAACATCAACATTTCCACGTTCATTCTCAAGGCAAATATTTCAAATGTTTTTTCCTTAATGGACATGTGGAATATTGGAGTAATTAGGACTATTGTAATGAGTTAGCTAATTCATTTGTTGTGTCTTGTGAAGCCAGTTGTCACTTATCCCTCGTATTATAATCATTTTGTTTATCGCACCGTCAAAGCAGAAAGGTTTCATTTTCAAGTCTTTTGCAGTTCGAACACATCCTAGAGAAAAAATAATAAATATCGAATTAGGCTGATTTCGAGACAAAGTGGATGATAATATCAATTCCATAAAGAAATAGTTTTCTGTAATTAAGCGGCTCATTCATGTGCCTCTAATACACTGCATCGAGATATTGGCTATTGACAGGGGCTTGTTTATTACAGAGGAATAAAAGTGAGACAAGGCCATCCGACACACACATTTGTTTATATCGTTTTCTTTATATCGCTTATTATTTTGTGTTTCTAAAACACGTTTTAGTGAATGCGGTATTATGTGAAAGTCTAAAATAGAAATAGAAAAGCCTAACAATACCAATAGCTTGGATGCTGTGACGGGTTTTACAAGTCTTTTTAAAAATTATTTCTTCTGCAGGTGAACCCGGGTGCTGCAATGGCTGCGGTTATTCTCCTTGATGACGTTCTGTTAATCATCTGTATTTTCTTCAGTTTTCTAGTAAAAGGTAAGAATATAGTTCTACAAAAATAACCAAAGCATAAAAGGAACGAAGAAGTGGACACAATCTCATAAATCAAGTAAACAAAAGAAATCTTGAAAACAGTCAACTCCAGAAACATTAGATGAGAGCTCAAATGTCTAGAAAGCATCCACTGATGACCGGTAACCCGGGATATGCAAAAAGTTGACCATATTTTGTTAAAATCCTTGTAAATCTTTCATTTTTCAGTAGCAGACATGAGTTTAAATAGTCTGCTTTTGACAAACGAATCAGTTGGAAGAAATTAAACACTTCATGCAAGTAACAGTTGATAATTGCTTCATAAATAAGCAAATATCTTATGTTATCCCGTTCAAACATTTCATTATATGTTGACCATTCTCTTCAATTGTTGGTAAAACTTTTTATTAAAAAAGCGAAGTGAGAGGTAACAAGTTGAATGCCATAGCAAAAATCATCTCTTTTAATAAAGAATTTTTCAAATAAGTCTGTTTTATACCAATATAACAGCTAGTCTATACTGTAAGCCAATGACAACTCTTGTGTCGATTTCAAAAGTTTATTAAATAAATCCAATTTACAATTTTTCCGTGATCGTATAGTTTTAGAAATATTCGTTCCTGAAATATGATCAGAAAAGACCAATACACTTTTTATATAAATGTCCAAAGGATCCGTCCAAAATATAAAGAGTTTAAGACTGAACTCCAAATAAATAATAAACAAAATGTCCAAAAGAATGATTCCCAAAAATAGAATAAGTGAGAGTTGATAATTTCAGAATAAGACCGGGAATGCTCTTTTCTGACTAAAACAGGGTATTTTGTGCTCAGTGGGTATCCATGGTCCCAGATATAAAAATGTATTTCATTGGCTAATTCACCATCACTAACCACCTACGCTTTGTCCGTAGGTCTGTCCGTTGACCTATGAACCCCAACATGGCACCACCCTCGAATACAGGTAAACACTCATTACTAATATTTATGGGCTCAGTCCCCATCTCTGCACCACAGGAGTTCTAGCCTTAAGCTCTTTTACTTATTTACTTCAAAGTTCCCAATTTTATTGCTCTTAGTCAAAACTCTTAAT